>CM066227.1:2827749-3317227 GCA_033675125.1 Athetis lepigone | reverse complement strand
ACAGTAAATTAAAAACAAATCCGATGTTAGGACTAATAAAAAGATAGGTTTAAAAAAAATATGTCTTAGATTTATCGGTTAATAGTGTCAAATACCGTATTATGAATGTGTGCAGTGCCAAGGGTCGCATACATTCTTATCTACATCATCATCCCTAGCCACTTCTCTACTATATCGGGGACAGCTTTCTGTCTAACTGGGAATCTCCACAATTCGGTAACACGGTTTCTCTTGGCTAGATTATCATCAGTTTTCTGACTTCTGAGTAAACCGTAACGACAGACAATGATCTACGAACAACCAGCATAACGCGCTTTCCGAAGCACGGATTTTCAGTGCAATTTTCATCCAATACTAGTTGATTTTTAACTGAAAAATTCTTATTTGTTTGTCTTTTTCCCAGAACTAGCGGTGCGACAGGCGGGGTCGGCGCGGCAGGGGACCCAGTAAAGCGGTTCCGCAAACGAGATAAGATGCTGTTCTACGGCCGTAGGATGCTCAGGAAGGTCAAGTCCATCTCCAACTCCGGCCAGGGACGGAAGAGCGCGCGGTCATGCGGTTCGCTAGGAAACTGCTGCAGTTGAAGAAGGAGACCGCTCCTGAACAGTTGAAGGTTTTTTTTTTTAAATTTAGGTTCTTTTTTTTTGTGACAGTAGTTTGAAACTAAATGGAAACAGGTGAATGGATGGAATTTCACTTGTCAAACTTAGTGGCGCAACCAGTATCCTAATGAAATCAGGCCCTAAGATATAAGGCAAAATTACGTACTAAATAAATTAAGTACTGCTGAATTGGAGTAGGTTGGCAGGCACTAAACAATTAATACATTTTACAAGAAAAAAAAAAACATCATGAATTAGATTTAGATATTGTAATCATTACTGCACTTCCCTATATTGAATGTGCGCCACTAAAAGTAGAGTGGTTTTGTGGTCTCAGGCTGGGACAAGTGATTAGCCTTCTATAAATAAGTACTTTTAGGCTTTCTATCAGATAACAAAATGAAAAAAAAACTGCAACACATGCAGAGTTGTGCACAAATTAATTATTTTTGGGTGCAATATTGAAGAAAATACGTAACGAATGCTAAATAAAATAATAAGGTCTTACACCTTATTACCTGAATTGTTAAAAAAACAATGCTTTGTGTCTTTAATTTCTATTGCTGATTGTTTATAGTGTTACATTACAATGCATTCAAATTGAATCATTTGACTTTAAACAACCTTCACGATGGATTCGCAATTAAGTAAAAATAGGTAAAAATCGCAAACCACGTTTAAGAGATGATTCATTGTTGTGAATATACAGTCGTGGTCAACTATTTAGGGACAAACAAAAGTTTCAGCTGAATTTTAATTTTCATGTCCATGGTAGATTAGATAAACTAAATAATTTAGTTTAATTCTATGAAATACTAATTAATATTAAGAATACTTGAAAATTGTGAGCATTGCTTTGAAGTTGATAATATTTTGTAATAGCAAATTTTAAAAACAAATCTCTTACAACCAAATCGCGGCGTGTGCTGGCTGGCCAACTAATTAGGGACAAAAACAAAAGTAGTGTGTTATATTCCCATTTTTATAAAATTTGATGGAATGTAATTTTTTTTTATTAATTAAGATTAGAGTCTTTACATTGACTTTGAATTTGTTGACATATTAACATAGTATTTAATTTAACTTGGGGCGAAATAAAAGTTCTAATACAACAATGCGAAAAATAATTATTATTGTTTATTATAGTAAATAGCCATAGCGTAAATTATTAAAACATTGAAATTGCTCCATTATAATGATTTTCAAAACAAGACAATTATAATCCATATTTAAAAATTATACTTTTGAAGCCGTTAAACGACTAAACGTGCAATCAGAAAGGAAATACCAACAAAAACTATTGTGCAAAAAAATCGCTACTAAACGTGATAGCGGCGATAAAAGATCCACTTATGGGCTTTTTATTGATTATAGGTCTGAATAGTGTTGGTATTTGGACTAGAAAATGGCGGTGGAGTATCTACAACAATCTTTCGACGTCAATTTGTTGAAGCTAAACTGTTTGGCATGGTCGTACGAAAAGTTTCAGTGTTTGAAAAAATCTCAGACTCGCCCACGGTTGGCCTTAGTTATGAGGCACCGATATTAAGACTGATTATCAATAAAAAAATGTTTTGATTTTGGACTAAAACGAAGGTACATTTTGTTTCATCAGAAGGCTGGCAGTATTATGGCGCCTTAAAAAGCAAAAAGTCTCCAAAATACTCCAATAAACAAGTTGAACTTTAGGAGAGAACATAAAACTATGGCGTTGGTTTTCTGGAAATGCTGTGGGACCTTTAGAGCAAATGGAAGGCACACTGGATTCAATTTAATAAAGAGAAATACTACAAGCAATCCACTATACTTTATGTTGAAGAACACATGATTACTACCCAAAAACATACTGCACTGTCTGTTAGAACATTTCTCACTGATAAGTAGGGTATCGGTTATAAATTGGCCGGCCTAGAGGCCAGACCTGAATGCTTGGCAACATTTTGTGGTATCGTTATGAAAGAATAGTAGGTTTGAAAATGGTGTAAATAAACTGACTATTAAAAATCAACAGTAGTAACTTTGAAGAAGGCTGAAACAGTATCACTAAAGAACAATGTGACATTTAGATTGAGACGATTCCATACCTTTGTTACATGGTTACGTCAATCCTTAGCAATCACTCTGGATATTGATTTGTCTTACAGTACGACACATTAAGCCTAAATTGAATAATAAAATAAACATATTTTTTCCTTTATTGCTCTCTGCAATAATTATTTTTAATGTTTGTCTTAAGTGTCCCTAATTAGTTGTCCAGGGTACGAATAGATGAAGAAGAAGTTAAGTTAAATTTTGATCGATATTTATTTTACGTATAGTCCATTCCTTTAATGACTATGCCTATTTGTTAAGATATTGGTTAAGTATTATATTAATAGTAACTAAACAGCCAAAGTCTCGAGCAAACTAAATTTATGGGGAAGGAGAATTAAATGTTACTCATAGTATATCAGGTTGTCCCTAATTAGTTGACCACGACTGTATATAAAAACTAGCGGCCCGTCCCAGCTTCGCACGGGTAGATATAGATTACAATAATTACAGCCTAATTATATTGTGCGTGAAATATTGCGAAAGAGAAAACTCGAAAACATGCGCCTCCCGAGATATAAGACTGAGCTAGATCGATTTCTCGTCCCCGAAAACCCCCACATATCAAATTTCAGCGAAATCGTTAGGGCCGTTTTCGAGATCACATGCTTTTTCAAGCAATCAGCGCTCTACCGGGTTGATTTGTGAATCTAAACCATTCCCAGATCCCCTTGAACACACACAAAAAATTTCATCACAATCGGTCCAGTCGTTTAGGAGGAGTTCAATGACATACACACTCACAGAAGAATTATATATATAAACATAAAGATGTGACGTATTATTGCTGTGTGTCATTATTACGTATTTTATAAATATTAATGTGATGACCTTGTTCGTGTTATTCGTTTTTTTGCATTATAATAATTATAAAACATGCATTGTTCTCAAAAACGGTAGTGCGTTGAATACTTTTTATACACAATGCAAAAATTGGAATTGATAATTATTCAACAGTTTTTTTTTGAAACCTGAATTTCGTAATAATTACCTATTTTTTACTTAATAAGGTTTTTTAATTAAGTATTTTGGATATAAAACTTCTCATTAGATTTAAGTTTGTTGCATCGATGTTACTAGAGTGAAAAACGGCTTTGAAGCAATTTTATAATTTATCACCATCATCATCATTTATTTATTTCAGGCATCATGGCCCACAAACAAAATATACAGTACAAATACAATACAAACAGCAATTAAAACAATATGTTAACATGACCTACTAAAAGTTTTCATTCGTAATTTCTGCCCTTCAAAATATTTTTACCCCCAAGTTATGTTCAAAACAATTTATTCTTATTCTTAATTTTAGTCCTTCACAATGTTTAAATCCCCATCATTTTACTTCTTGTTGACACAAATGGCTTAACCTCTCCATCTTTACCTCTAGGTCCTCGAACCCCCAGCAGAATACCTAGAAGAAGACCTGACGAGTGATGACCGAGTTCCACCGGATGCCCTGTACATGCTGCATAGCATCCGGGTGTTTGGACACTTCGAGAAGCCCGTATTCCTCATGCTGTGCAAACATACTGAGATCCTGAACCTGCCTGCTGGTACTTTCTTGTTTAAAGTTGGTAAGTGGTTTTTTAAATGTTATTTACGTACAGTCAATGTAATAGATATTTAACCTTTCGTCGACCAAGCGACAGCCGGCTGTCGCGCTGCTATTGTCTTTCTATTGTGTCTCGAATCACGTGTGTTCGAAGGTTTAAATAGAACCTACAGATATAATAAACGATAGATAGTACTTATGCTAGTGTAGTAATAGAATCAATCCAACGATGTTTATGAGAACTGAAATAGTATCTAACGGTAATGGATCACTTTATTTTTTTGGAAAACTAACTATCTTCCCGCAGGGTATGGAGCAATAATCAAAAACATAACGCAACGCGGGTGAAACTGCAGCTAGTCCATACTAATATTATAAATGGGAAAGTGTGTCTGTCTGTCTGTCTGTTTGTCTTTCTTTCACGGCAAAACGGAGCGACGGATTGACGTGATTTTTTAAGTAGAGATAGTTGAAGGGATGGAGAGTAACATAGGCTACTTTTTGTCTCTTTCTAACGCGAGCGAAGCTGCGGGCAGAAGCTAGTTCCTTATAAATCTGGCTAACTTATGCAGGATTCTGCCATTCTGAATCGTAGATGAAACTAACAAGTTTTTAGTATTCCACACCTGCAAAGCGGAATAATGCTGTGAAACATCCTATTTTTTTGTGATTCTAAAATATTCTCCTCTAACACCAATACACCATCCATTGCAGGCGACACAGACGAGAACGTGTACGTGGTGCAGAACGGACGCGTCAATGTATACATCACGAACCAGGACGGCAGCAGTCTGTCGCTCAAAGTGGTGCGGGCCGGCGAGAGTGTTACATCGTTGCTCAGTTTCACTGATGTGCTTACTGTGAGTAGATAACGTTGAAAATCTTTTAGGGTTATTTCCATTGTAATGCGTGTTTTGCCGGCAGGCGGGCCAGGGACGCAATATATCGTATCATACATGTCTTTATTGTCATGCGGGCCACACGTGCGGGTTGCGGGTATAATTGATATGTTTTGCGTGTGACTTGTAACAAGCTTGGCGGCCAAAACCGCATGCGGATGCAAACTCGAATAACAATGAAAAGGCCTTTTTTTTGTAGAGGGGGAAATCATCAAATGACTTCTCCCGTCCATCGCGTCAGACTTTTACTGACTGAAACCCACTCATTTTGCTTCGGTTTCGGGGTCACGGTAACTACTATAACCATTCCGTAACCCCAGCAATGAAAACGCCCTTAGACCTTAAATTGTGCAATACGGTAGTTTCCACCATTATCAATTGACGTACTTTTTATGAGCTGTCAAAACGCCATTCTCGAATAAATTTTTTATGGCAATGGTGATTTATGACGTCACTAAAATAACAACTCAGTTGACTATCTATTTATTGATTTCAAAACAACTAAAAATCAAATTTTATAGCAAATTGAAAATGAACCGAATTTATTAGGCTGAAATTAACAGAGGTTTTATAGGAATTGTGTCTAACATTTATTGGTTAATGGTGGAAACTACCCAATTAAGGAAAGAATTCAAATTAAGAAAATTGGCTGATTTTGATATTTAACTCTATGTATTGTAGAGAAGAGAAGAGACTTTTCATTGAGTACTGCTTTGCGTTATGCAGCCGGATTAGCGATTTTAGACATATTTATTACAAGTACAACTGTCCTCACAATCTTTAACATATTTATCACTAGGCCATCGCAACTTAATAATGTACTCACTTTTATTTCCAGGGCCATTCTCAACCGTACAAAACAGTAAACGCAAAGGCGCTAGAAGATTCCCAAGTAATCAAGCTACCGATGAGGGCCTTCCAAGAAGTATTCAAAGAGTACCCGGATATCTTTGTTCGAGTCATTCAGGTTTGTCGACAGTTGCCACGAGTATATTTAAGATACAGGTTTTCTAAAATAACAATTTTTTTTTGCATTCGGGTCAATAAATAGGTCAATGACTCAGAATCAATTAAGCTATTTAATGTGGTAAACACAATTAATTAATAAAAAATCGTAAACCCAACTGCAATTTCGGAAGTCGGTGGTTTCTGTTTCTGTTTCGTGTAATTGCCACCAACTTTCAGTTGGGTTTTGTGATTATTTAATTTTTATTTTTTATTTCTCCTCTTTTTTAAATTAATATACCCTATCTCCCCCCCACAACTTAGACGAATTTAATGAGACCTCATGTGTCAAAATCCGTTGAACGGATTGATCGGAACGGTTGACGGTTTAGTCCGTAGAGCGTGCCATAGAATGACACATACATACTTACTTACATAACATACCCTCGAAAAGCAAAACCCTCCTCCGCCCCCAGGGCGGAAGTGATTTGATGATTTCCTATCCTCAAAAAGAAAAGTCCCACCGTTGGAGCATATTGGTTTATACACATGATTCTCCAAATAATAAGAATACGTTATAATTTCAGATCATTATGGTGCGTTTACAACGAGTGACGTTTACTGCTTTGCATCAGTACCTCGGATTGAGTGCTGAGTTGGTCAACCCGGTAAATATTTTCGATTATTATAATATTTAACTTCTATAGTTTTTGCATCTTTTATTACTTCTCTTTGTTTACATTTGCCCACTGACTTCTACAGAAGTTTGAAAACTAGTTTTACCAAGGCATGTCACCTATAGTCTGTTTTTTTTTAACAAACGAGTACCAAAAATTTTGTCTGCGTTACTATTGGTCCACATAATCAGCATAAGAGTTATTATTGGTGTTAAAAGCGTTGGCTCCGCCTCGACTAATTTCCCATCTCTCTCTGTCAATACCGGAAATGTGAAAGAGATATACTCAGTACTCGTTTGTTAAAAAAAATTGACTCTAGTCACCAGGTTGTAGAGGTCTGTAGGGCATTAGGTCCATGTATACCACACAATATTTCATTGAAACTGTTTAGGTAGTATCATCTGCATCCAATTAGATTGGACACCGACCCTAGCTTACTTCAGAAACGTCTTGCTAACGTTATTATTTTATTCCAGGGTCGCGACAAACGCCGGCCGACCACAGTGACGTCGTCCCCCGCGAAAGCCGCGAAGATGTCTACAGTGGACAGTTCAGGCAACATGCACTCCCCCCATCACAGTGAACGAGCCATGTCTGAGCATATGGTGAGTGTACCAAATTACCAACTACCCTCTTTTTTGGCATTTTTTTTTGAGTGATATTGGCGTCCCGTACTCAGTTTATCTCGTTTCGCGACTGTCTATACTAATATTATAAAGAGGAAAAAAATGTGTTTTTGTATTTTGTAACATAGGCTTAACAATACCACGTCATGTTCCATGAGAGCGAAGCAGTAACCAATAACCTAACGCAACGCTAGTAAAACCGCGAGGAACAGCTAGTAATTAGTAATCGCGATACTGATTGACAGTGATTAGATTATATCAGTGAATAGACACGAATCAGATTGACGGTGATTTTACCATTATTGACGAATTAACTGTGTACGGGGCGCCATAGCGTGGTAGTGAAAAGATAGTTACAGTGTAATTTTTTTTTGTGAATGCTGATTGATTGGCCGAATCCCGTACGGATTAAATATTTGTACGGCCTAAAGATATTTGTTTCGTGTTTGGTTGTGTTTGTGAGTAATTTGTAAAACCATTTCTTTAACAGAAAAAATCCTAGTGTGATGAAATGTTTTTTTTAACATTTGGGAATAGGGATGTCGACAACATAAAAAAATGGCAGTCTGTTCAGTCCGTCCGTTAGATCGTCCAACACGTATTTTTTGCTTGATCAAATTAATAGAAAAATACAAAGATAAGAGCAGCAAAGTCACTGTTCAGTAAAAATTGTACTTGGCGTGATGTCACGCGAAACTTCAACGCACTCACAACACGCATCGACGTAATTTTTAGTTAAAAAAAAAATGTGTCCCATATTTTTAACTAGCTGTCCCCTGCGGTTTCACCCGCATTTTTCGTTACTGCCCCGCTCCCGTGGGTCGTAGCGTGATGGTATATAGCCTATAGCATTCCTCGATAAATGGGCTATCTAACACTGAAATAATTTTTCAAATCGGACCAGATTAGTATAGATTATCTATCTGACGGACTAATTACTTTTTGTCGTCTCGCCTATTGTTAGTTTGATTGATTCCGATACCCATAATTATTATTAACTAATATACGTGAGTGTGACATGAGTGTACATGAGTGTGAGTGAACTAACAGTGTGTTGCATGCCAGGACGCTACAAACGCGGGCTCCTCGCCCATACATATTCCGGGACGACGACAGAAGCCCGACATGGTGCCGGACATCGCTTCTAACACGCCGCAGGTGAGGGATTGCTGTGTATATGTATAATACGGTAGTTTCCACCATTATCAATTGACGTACTTTTTATGAGCTGTCAAAACGCCATTCTCCAATAGATTTTGTATGGCAATGGCGACTTATGACGTCACTAAAATAACAACTCAGTTGACTATCTATTTATTGATTTCAAAACAACTAAAAATCAAATTTTATAGCAAATTGAAAATTAACCGAATTTATTAGGCTGAAATTAATAGAGGTTTTATAGGAATTGTGTCTAACATTTATTGGTTAATGGTGGAAACTACCCAATTATCGTATCCTAGGCGCTGGAGTATGTATGACAGTCTACAAGACGCTAGAGTCTAGGGTCTAGAGTAGACTATAGTAGCGAGAGTAAAACCTGAATTACGCGAGCCCAGTATTGTTTTCTAGTGGTTTTCAAATTTTGCCCATTTGGGTTTTGTTTGAGAGTCACGCAACTTTCAATTACTTACTTCCCTACACAGCAAGGTAACCGTTGGCACAGACGTCTATCACAAACAAATAAAATAAACTAGCTTTTGCCCGGGACTTCGTCCGCGTGATTAATAGTTCCTGTTCCCGGGCGATCTCCGGGATGAAAACTGTCCTATGTCCTTTCTCGGGTTCCAGACCATATCTGTACTAATTTTCATTCAAATCGGTTCAGTGGTTTAGGCGTTAAGAAGAGACAGACAGAGTTACTTTCGCATTTATAATACTAGTTCTTGCCCGCGACTTCGTCCGCATGGAATAATAGTTCCCGTTCCCGGTTGGATTTAGATTAGTATGGATTTATGTGCCATACAGGTAGTCCATTCTTTGTTAATTCACTCTGTATCAATGGTTAACCGATTGTTTGGGCGTGAGTAATTGAAAGTTGTATGTATGCGTAAATTATTTCTTGACTAATGCGAATTTGTCTTACACATTTGAGCGTCCCACCTAGCGCGTAAATTTTAGGTCTCACTGTATTTATAAACCAAAAAATTTGCGCTTTCTATGCGTAATTAGTGTCACGGACAAAACTACATACCACGCCAATTTTGAAAAGATATTTTAACTGTATTATTGTTTTGTAGCAGCAGCCAGATGTGCAGCCGACTCCTTCCCTGCAGAGGGCGCGGGAGGGATCTTCCTTCAAGAAGCATAACACTGATAATCTCGATGAACAGGTGAACTGCTTTTTATTGTATGACGAAATTAAATGTACGTGGGCAACTAGGTGATGTGCTGGGGATATATGCACATTTCATATATACTAAACGTTTATTTAGTGGCTGGGTAAAAGAAACGGCAGTATTTCTATGTGTATTCTATTGTCTATCGATTGCGCTTCTGCAGCCTCTATATGGAGTTTTTTTTCCATTCTTCTCCATATAAAACAACCTTTTGGATTTAGTTTTAAACGTAATTGACGTTCGTATGTGATTTCTTTGTAATTGTCGGATAATTTATTTACGGCCCCCTCATTACTGCTGACGTTAGTGACGTAGTGACGTGTCAGCGAACGTTATACTAGGTGTAAAAAATTATCAGCTGTTTCATACATTATGGTCGGGAGGGCATTGAACTTTTGTTAGAAACAGCTTATATTTTTTTTCGCGATTTCAGAGTTGATTCCATAACAAAAGTTGTTTGTTGTTCAAGACCAAAAAAAACATCTAGTATTGTGTAAGCAGACGTTATTAAAATCTTACTTGCACTAGAAAAAAATCATCTGCAAAACTATATTTTAAATCTTAAACTCAAGCTTTCTATAAGATAGGAATTAGTTTAACACCAAACTTCTCTTTTCCAACAGGCGTTAATCCAAATAGCAACAGAGGCATTTGTAAAGGAACTAGGTCTAGACAGCGACGCCGTGTTACGCGGAAATGTTCAAGTGAGAGATTTACCCGCCGGCACTTATATTATGAAGGAGGAGAGTCATAAGGTACGGTATTAATAATTATTTGTCCCTTTTTTTCTCTAGCCTGTGCTTTCCCACTACTGGGCAAAGGCCTCCCCCAACTCCTTCCAGATTTCCCTTCCCTCGCCGCCTCGAACCAACCCTTGTGGTATGCGTCAAGGTCATCGCGCCATTTTCCTGGGCCGGCCTCGGCGACGACGTCCATGTTTTGGCACCCACAGTAGATGCCTTTACCCAACGGTCGCTATGCATGCGGCTTACATGACCCGCCCAGTAGGGATGACGACAGCATAAAAAAATACATTCTGTTTAGTCCGTCTTGTAGATCGGCCAAAAATACGGGACACGTATTTTTTGCTTGATCAAATTAATAAAAAAAACACAAAGATAAAGAGTTACAAAGTTCCAGAGTGGGGGCTTTTGAAGTTACCGCCCTGGAAAAATTGTATCTAATCGTGACGTCACGCGCAATTTCAACGCACCGTATCGTTGTCATATTTCGTTTACGAGAAAAAAGAAAAAATACGTGTCCAATTTTTTTTAATAATCTAACCGACGGACTAATTACTTTTTTTTCGTCGTCTCGCCTATTCCACTTATTTATGGGTGGTGGTGGTTTTATTTATGGATGGCAAATCATCAAATGACTTCTCTTGTCCTGGGCTAAGCGGGAGGGAGTGTCAGACTTTTACCGACTAAAAACCACCAATGTTCGTTCGGTTGCCCTTTATGTTCTGGGGCCGTGGTAACTATTACAACAATTCCGCAACCCCTGCAGATTTTGCGTCCCACCCACCAGACTATGAATTAGACCATTTGTCCACCACCGTCACGTCACCTAAAACGAGATGACGGTGCGCAACTCCGAGACGCTCTCAAGTCTCTTGCTGTCCTTGTCATTCTAAAGGGAAAAAATAAGGACAGCAATAAACTTGAGAGCGTCTCAGAATTGAGTGACGTCTATTAATACGGGTCTTAGATTGAATAAATGGCCCAGTCATTTCTTTGGTAATATAATAATAAGGTATTTATATATTTATTGCTGTACATTTCCTTTTATTTACTTATGTATTTATTTATTAGCTGTATTATAGTATCACCGGTGAGCCGGAAATCTCACAGGTATGGTTTTTGTGTGATACATTGACAGTTTATCATTTCATTGTAAGACCATCAAATGTCACTGTCATTGTCACTGAAAAACCTGCTTATCATAGACAATATAGAATAATATTTTAAGATTCTTTTACTCATTGAAAATAAGATAAATTCTGTTTTAATATTGGCTGTACAATAGGGATGTTGACTACATCAAAATAATGACATTCTGTTTAGTCCGTCTGTTAGACAGTCCAAAAATACTGGACACATATTTTTTGCTTGATCAAATTAATAACAAAATACAAAGATAAAGAGCATCAAAGTTCCGGAGAGGGGGCTTGTGACGTCACTTCTCAGTAAAAATTATACAAAGGCGTGACGTTTCACAAAACTTCAACGCACTGTTTTGTCGTCATTTTCTGTTTACGAGAAAAAAGAAAGAATACGTGTCCCTAATTTTTTGATTATCTAACTGACGGACTAATTACTTTTTTTTGTCGTTCGCCTATTTAAACGTTTTTTAAAACTGTTTTACTTGAATGGCTTCGACTTGTTTAATGCTCATGTCTGGGAGCTACGAAAGGCATTGTAGACGCTATGTCTGTTTAAAAAGTTTCTTGGCATAATCCTTCAAAAAAACAAGTCGTTTTGTAATGTAGATTAAATGGTTTCGACTAGGTGATATCGGCCTTCACATTAATTTTCACAGAATAGTAAAATAACTTTTTATCTGTCTCATGATTGAATAACCTTCGTTAGAAGTTCACTGAAACCTATAATTACTTAAAATGTTTTATTTGGTTGTTGTATGATTTTTTTGTGTATATGTTTTTGTTTTTTCCTTTACCACGTTTTGATTGTGTCAATGCATAACGTGACATGCAAAACTGCCCCAACACAAACCCCCTGTTGTATTTTTTGCCTAACTTTTAAATATATGTACATATTTATTATTATTGCCAAGGTAGTCCTAATGCCCTGGGCATTTTCAGTTACCTTAGGGTCATGTGGAGACAAAACGTGGCAGGTCCAAAAATACTGAGTTTTTCCAAGAATGCAATATAATAATAAACTCTTGCTTCGGTTTCCCATCTGATATAGTTGTTTTTTAGTAAAATGTGTAATATTATAGGACGTGGCACTCGTATACCTGCTGTCTGGCGCTCTGCTGGTCTCTCAAAGAGTGGCGGAGGGAGAGGGAGAGGTGCACATGTTCACTGCTTATCCAGGTAAGGCATTTTATTGTATAGAATGGTATTAACCTCAGGCCGCCAAGTCAAAACAGCGAAATTTTGCCCACGGCGCCAAGCTTTATAAATAAGTATATAGACTTTTGTCACGTGGCGCGCTTGGCACGTTGGTGTGTCATCTATACATGACTATGGCGGTCAAAAGGTTAAAATTATCAACTTTTTATTTAAACATAATAGTCTTGAAATAATGTGCATGTCTTGATTGCGGTAGAAACTTATCTCATTTCAGTTGCTAACACAAGGTTAAATCACAAAATGTTATTTATAATTTCACCATGTACTAGCCACTAACTCAAGGGTTTTTAGCTCTAGTACAAATGGGCTTTATTTGCTCATTTTTTTGGCAACCCAAGTGGTGGGGGACTCTCTTTGCTTAAGAGATGTAAGTACATCTCTTAAGCAAAGAGAGTTTATTTTATTACTTACATTTACTTATATTCAGAAGAACAGTGCTTATCTATCAATCACCAGTAATTTCACACAATATTTTCTTTTCCAGGTGAAGTAGAAGGAGGTCTCGCGGTCCTAACAGGAGAACCAAGTTTCTTCTCTATTCGCGCGAAACATTTCTCTCGCATCGGTCTTCTGTCGAAAACTACAGTGTATAGCATCATGAGGGAACGACCTTCGGTAGTCTTGCATATTGCTAACACCGTTGTTAGAAGACTGTCGCCATTTGTGAGACAAGTCGACTTTGCGTTGGACTGGGTAAGATTGATAAAAAATGTTTAGTTATATTATAGAAATTAATAGCGACGAAAACATGGTTGAAGTATCTTGGACATGACTGATATCTGTGAAAGAAATCTGAGAAAAAAAACCTATAGTTTTAAGAACGTTAGTATCTCATAATCACCTTCGTAACCTTTTTGCCAACTATTTTGGGGTCTTGTTTGTTCTATCGGAGACTTATAGTGTATAGAGATATTGAGGGAACGACCTTCGGTAATCTTGCATATTGCTAACACAGTGGTTAGAAGACTCGCCTTTTGTAAGACAAGTCGACTTTGCGCTGGACTGGGTAAGTTTGTTAAAAGATGTTTCGCTATATTATAGACATTAATAGCGACGAAAACACGGTTGAAGTATCTTGGACGTTAATGGCATCTGTAAAGAAAATTTTGCAAAAGTTTCACTTTTTTAAGAATGTTCTTATCACAAAATCATCTGTAGCCCTTTTGCCAACTTTTTTGGGAGTCGGTTTTGCTTCTGTCCAAGACTATAGTGTATAGAGATCATGAGAAAAGTCTTGTCTATGTGAGAAGGCGCCTTTTGCAGTGGCACCATTATGGGATCAAGACGTAGTCATAATATTATGTCATTTCTATTTTCCTGTTGTTTTGTTGTTGTTTTCATTTCTATGTGAGATTCAAGACAGTTCAATTATTTCCCCGGGTTCCCCGGTTAGGTATTAGTGCGGACTTTTCTTAGTCTATTAATACTTCTCCTTGCTGATGTCGTTATTGGGCAAAGGTCAAGAAAGCTGCTGGGCTAAAATGGAACTGGAATGGACATATCTGCCGCATGTCGGATGAAAATTGGGCCAAAGGCACGACCCAATGGGTCGCTTTACATGGCCAACAATATTTCGGCAGGCTCAAGCGATAATGGAGGGATGAGCTAGATAGATTTTGATAAAAATTGGTCCCTTACAGCCCTATGCAGAAAAAAATAGAAAGAGAGTAGGAAGGCATTTGCCCTGCAGTGAGAAAATTCAGGCATTTAATAATAATAATAATCATTTGCTATTGTCTGCCACTGCTGGTTGTGCATGAATCCAGTGTTTATCCAAATGCCTTAATTACTTACTTTTAATCCATTCAACCCTCAGGTATTCCTCGAATCAGGCCGTGCAGTATACCGTCAAGACGAGGAATCAGGGTCCACATTCATAGTCCTGAGCGGTCGACTCCGTTCAGTCATAACCCATCCCAACGGGAAGAAGGAATTGGTCGGTGAATACGGCAAGGGAGACCTAGTGGGTATTGTGGAAATGGTCACACAGACTAGAAGAAGTACTACTGTAATGGCGGTCAGAGATTCTGAACTTGCGAAGTTGCCTGAAGGACTGTTCAATGCTATTAAGCTGAGGTTCCCTGTGGTCGTGACTAGGCTGATTAACTTGTTGGGGCATAGGATTTTGGGTAAGTGGCTTTATTTATTTTAATACAATACTGATTAATCCTTCGAACAGGCGTGGCACAATAAAAAGACAATAGCAGCCCGACAACCGGCTGTCGCTTGGCCGTCGAAATTTGTTTGTAAATCCCTCTTGCAATACAAACAGACGTTATTAATTAACTTTTTAACGACCAACCGACAGCCAGCTGACGCGCTGCTATTATCTTTCTATTGTCTCGAATCACGCGTATTAAAGCTTTAAATAATCATAAAACATCTATTAGATATTAAAACTATGAGTAGCCATGATGAGGTTAAATGTATGTCAAACCTGAATTTGATTTAAATTGCAGAATTTATATTAAATATATCTTGGTCTAAGCAGCATTCTGCATTTTACTTTACGAATAGGCCTAACAAAATTCAAGTGTTCAGGGTTGGCGTTCACAGCTGGTGGCGAATTGACTCTTTACTTCATTGTATGTGCCATTTTATCAAGTTTTTAATAAATCTGGTCTCCCAACCCCCAGGTTCCTGGCAGAAGCCAACAGCAACCCTGGGCGGTGCGGCTGCCATAGAGCCTCGTCCGTCGCAGCACAACTTCTCGACAGTGGCCGTGGTGCCCGTCAGTGACGATGTGCCTCTGACGGCCTTCACGTACGAACTGTACCACTCGCTGTCGGCTATCGGTGAGTATATACTATCCGTGCGAGTTAACATGGCACCTGGCTCGAATGAATGATATTTAAAGTAATAAGTGCAAAAAAGGAGATGTTTGATTTTAGGCTAACGCTATGACAGATGACAGGTATACGCTAATACTATTTAAAAAATAATAAAAAATAAGGACTCATAAAAATACTAACACACAATTTAAATTAAACAATTGCGGCTTAAAGATGATTTTTTGGATAGTTTATAGAAACTACTACGTTTACGTTACGATACGTTTTTTTTTACAAACTACTTAGAAACCAAGTTTTAAAAAAAAATTACGTGCACGCCTGAAAATCTGTTTTTGCACATCCGCCATTTTAGTTAAACTTGTGCCGTATATTGTAACAGTGATGCTAACGCTACTCGCAAGACGCGAGCGGGGCGTCGCGCGGGGTCGCGGGGAAAGGTTTGTTTTCAAACCAGGTGCCATGTTAGCTCGCACGGGTAGTAATGTATTATATCCATACTAATATTATATTATATATTATATTTTATATAATTTTTATATCCATACTAATATTATAAATGGGAAAGTGAGTCTGTCTGTCTGTCTGTCTGTCTGTCTGTCTGTCTGTCTGTCTGTCTGTCTGTTTGTCTTTCTTTCACGGCAAAACGGAGCGACGGATTGACGTGATTTTTTAAATGGAGATAGTTGAAGGGATGGAGAGTAACATAGGCTACTTTTTGTCTCTAAAATTGCGAGAAAGATAGAGTAAAACAACAATTCCATTTTCCCATATAAAAGTTGTCCATGTTCTGTTGGATGTCGTTGTCATAGTAACCGGCAAATCAAGTGTCAAAACAGTTACAACCATAGAGGTTACAACCCGTCAAACCTGACACAAATAAGTAATGTTTAATTGTTTTCAAAATACGAATGGAATCATTTTCATAAATCCAAATCATGCAAATAAAAGCCATTTAATACGGTTTGAAATAACAAAAAGGCGTGTAATATGCTGTAAAAAATAATACTGTAACAGCTTTTCTTATTTCCAACGTACAAAAATAATATTAAGAAAAAAAATATCTAGATTTAAAATATTTACTGCCTTCGCCCGCGGCTTCGCCCGCGTGGATGTCGAACTTCTACCTACTATTTTAACCTTTAGGGCTATTTTTTATATTCTTCACAAAGAATTAAACCCTCCACGTGTAATGTATTTAGTTAGTTATTGTTATATATTAACAAACACGTTGATATCAGGCAGTGAGTTTACTATTATATACATACTAGATGACCCGGTGAACTTCGTATCACTTACCTATTAATGTAAACAAAATTTATTTAAACCATATCACCTTTATTCATAAAAGATTTGTATCGATTCCCCCCCCCCCCACATTATCACCATCTAGATTCACGTGTATATTAGTGGCCTAATAGTTGTTTAGTAATCAGGCAATACTGTCATTGTCGCTGTCACCTAACTTTTGAAGAAAAGATCGTTGAAAGGAAATGTTATGAAATGGGCTTTGAGTTTTAAAAAAAAGTCCAGGATGGCCATACAAAAACAAAAAAAATATTAAAAGCACCATTATTTAATCAATACATCAATACATATAATAAAATCATTATATAATAAAATCAATCCATACTAATATTATAAATGGGAAAGTGTGTCTGTCTGTCTGTATGTTTGTCTTTCTTTCACGGCAAAACGGAGCGACGAATTGACGTGATTTTTTAAGTGGAGATAGTTGAAGGGATGGAGAGTAACATAGGCTACTTTTTGTCTCTTTCTAACGCGAGCGAAGCCGCGGGCAAAAGCTAGTAATATTATAAATGGGAAAGTGTGTCTGTCTGTCTGTCTGTTTGTCTTTCTTTCACGGCAAAACGGAGCGACGGATTGACGTGATTTTTTAAGTGGAGATAGTTGAAGGGATGGAGAGTAACATAGGCTACTTTTTGTCTCTTTCTAACGCGAGCGAAGCCGCGGGCAGAAGCTAGTATTGGATATTCTCGTATCTGTACTAATACTAGTGGACACGGTAGACTTTGTCCTGCCTGATGTGATGACATACAGTCAGCAACACCATCTACCGGGTCCAATTTTGTTTTTTAACATTCTAGAACCAATTAAAATGCTTACACTAAATTTTTATCCATAGCATTCACAAACATGAAGGTGCCAAAAGTTCAATAATCCGACTCATTGATTTTGGACTAAGTAAATAGTTGAGGTTTGTTCTAAGCTCAGCGCATTACCTCCACCTAGAACTGCTAAATTCTTTTCATACGCTCCTGCAACATTCAATATTGGGGGGAAATTTTGAACTATTATTTATTGACTTTACCGAGACAATATTTCAACTGATCCTTTTTATTATTTAGTCTCCTCATTTCTACCCTCAACAACTTGCAGAAAAATAAAAGAGAGAAGGAACATGAATGTCCTTAATTTACTTAAATTTTGCACTACGACATCGTACATACGAAAATCTTTCATACATAGAAAACACTCAATTAACTTAAATAATTTCCAGGACCGACGGTGCGTTTGACTTCTGACGTGATCAGAAAACTCCTTGGTCTGACTATCATGGATCCTAACAACGAATACAGGCTTAGCTCTTGGCTTGCTCAGCAAGAGGATAAACATAAGGTACTGTCTTACCATTGTCGCTTTGAAATAGAAAAGACATAGCATTCTATAAAATCTATATATATAAAAGAAAGTCGTGTTAGTTACACATTGTATAACTCAAGAACGGCAGGACCGATTTGGCGGAAAATTGGTCCCCACCAATTTTCGGTAGGTAGCTTAAGACCAGGGGACGGTCATATAATACTTTTTATCATCTTTTTTTGTTTTAATCCTGTTTCCGTGGGACGTGAAATAAAACGTGGTTACGAGTAAAATTCGAGCGGAGTAGTAACCAAAAATCTGATATAACGCGGGTGAAACCGCGGGAGACAGATAGTTATAGATAAGGTATAGTTCATTTTCGACGTCATTTTTAAATGAAAATGTTAAAGATTAAGGCCTTTGTTACCGCCGGCGTCACCGTCACGTCAACGCGAACGAGAATGACGGCGAGCCGAGTTAGTATGCGGTGACGTGACGTGCGGTGGACACGCGGCTATAGTAAATGTATGTGCCGTCACTTCGGCTCGTTCGTTCGTTCTCGGTGAATTGACGGTGACGGCGGCGGCGGACAAACGGCATAAAGGTACTTTCCACTCACATATACGACGTAATATTGTAATGTTGCATTTTAAGAACCGCCAAGGTGTATCATCACCCTACTCTAAGTCTAATTTAATATATTGATTTTGTAATTTCCAGGTGGCCCTATACCAGTGTGATCCAAGCCTCACACAGTGGACACAGCGATGTATCCGCCAGGCTGACTGCATTCTCATTGTGGCTTTAGGAGACAAACAACCCAGTATTGGAAAGGTTGGTTTTACCTCATCAACGCCGCTTCAAATCTTAGCAGTAATTTTTGTTTAAAAAAGAAATGCTTTGTAGAAAAAAGTTCTTAAGAAAAGCTGCAGTTTTTGAAAGACTTTATTTTTGGTTTGTGTGTTTATTCAAACGGGCTATTTATGGTTTTCGATTTATGGTTGTCTTTTTATTCATGAGGCATAGGCTATAGCAGGGACCAAACACGTAAACATAACCAGTTTCATAAACATTAACTAAATAAAGTTTAATATACTTAATAGATAGGTCTTAAAATGGTGTTTTGACATTCTTCGTAAATCTTTAAAACCCAACACCACTCATTTCAGATCGAGAAAGAGATCGAACGCCTCGCGATCCGTACTCAAAAGGAACTAGTCCTACTCCACCGAGAGGGGGGCGCGAACCCCTCCGGCACGGTCCACTGGCTGAACATGAGGAGCTGGGTCAGTCAGCATCACCACGTCAGGTGTCCGCATCGGATGTTCACCAGGAAGTCGCAGTACCGCATTGTGAGTACAATTTGATTGTAATCTGTGAGTATTTGTGCAATAGGTGTCAACTGAATTGGTGTAGATGTGGGTTAAAATATTCTTTTATTTAGATCAGACCCGGAAAGATTTAGGTTAAAAAAAATCTTTATTTAGATCAGACCCGAAAAATAGTTATGAGAAACAATATTACCAGGTCTTAAAAAAAATCTTTAAAATACAAATAAAAAAACAAACGAATAAAGATGACAAAAAATAACATACTTGTGGTGATACAGGACCAGACACTTCCTTTAGTATCAGAACAGAAACAACCACAAACCATTACCTCCAGTACCAGAATTAACGAATACCTTTACTCCACTATATACTTTTATCAGAAATACCAATAGGGATAACACAAAAAACATAAAAAAATGGCATTCTGTTTAGTCTGCTTGTTAGATCGGCCAAAAATACGGGACACGTATTGCTTGATCAAATTAATAGAAAAATACAAAGATGAAGAGCAACAAAGTTCTGGAGTATAAAGCAAAATATGTATCTGATCAAAATATGGATCTGTTGCACGTCATGCGCAACTTTAACGCACTGTATCTTCGTCATTCTTCGTTCGAGAAAAAAGAAAAAATACTTACGTGTCCAAAATTTTTTGATTACTTTTTTTTTGTCGTCTCGCCTATTTTAACACATAAGAAATGTGAAAGCATGAGGAGAGAGAAGCGAAAAGTTTTTTTTTCATAATTGATTTACTTGCTAATCCTGAAATGCTGCCTTATGAAGTCGTATGTAGGTCCTACTTTTAATCACATCTTCTAAGGTTTAAGGCCGTGTGCTGCGTTAAGCGGGCGGCCGTCGCGGACACCCGCGACGGACACCCACCTCTCGCAGCGCTGCGCCGCCAGTACAATTTTGATCGCGCGAGTGTACTGTTTCCTAGAAACACCTCCGCTCGCGTACTCCGTCACGCGGACTCCCGCTGGCGACCCGCTGCACGCAGCGCTGATCTATGAGATTACATAAAACCGCACGCCAAACGCAGCGCACGGCCTAACACTATTTACACCTCAACCCATTAATTTACCCATTCCAGAGCGAGCTCTACAGCAAAGTGCTGATGTCGGAGGCGTCCGTACACTCTGACTTCTCCCGCCTGGCGCGCTGGCTCACCGGCACGTCTGTGGGCCTCGTGCTGGGCGGCGGGGGCGCGCGGGGGGCGGCGCATGTGGGCATGGTGCGCGCTATACAGGTGAGATATGTTTATACAGTGCTGATGTCTGACACGTCAGTACACACTTCTCTCACCGGCACGTCTGTGGGCCTCGTGCTGGACGGCGGGGGCGCGCGGGGGGCGGCGCATGTGGGCATGGTGCGCGCTATACAGGTGAGATATGTTATACAGTGCTGATGTCTGACACGTCAGTACACACTTCTCTCACCGGCACGTCTGTGGGCCTCGTGCTGGGCGGCGGGGGCGCGCGGGGGGCGGCGCATGTGGGCATGGTGCGCGCTATACAGGTGAGATATGTTATACAGTGCTGATGTCTGACACGTCAGTACACACTTCTCTCACCGGCACGTCTGTGGGCCTCGTGCTGGGCGGCGGGGGCGCCGCGGGGGGCGGCGCATGTGGGGGCATGGTGCGCGCTATACAGGTGAGATATGTTATACAGTGCTGATGTCTGACACGTCAGTACACACTTCTCTCACCGGCACGTCTGTGGGCCTCGTGCTGGGCGGCGGGGGCGCGCGCGGGGGGCGGCGCATGTGGGCATGGTGCGCGCTATACAGGTGAGATATGTTATACAGTGCTGATGTCTGACACGTCAGTACACACTTCTCTCACCGGCACGTCTGTGGGCCTCGTGCTGGGCGGCGGGGGGCGCGGGGGGGGGGCGGCGCATGTGGGCATGGTGCGCGCTATACAGGTGAGATATGTTATACAGTGCTGATGTCTGACACGTCAGTACACACTTCTCTCACCGGCACGTCTGTGGGCCTCGTGCGGGCGGCGGGGGCGCGCGGGGGGCGGCGCATGTGGGCATGGTGCGCGCTATACAGGTGAGATATGTTATACAGTGCTGATGTCTGACACGTCAGTACACACTTCTCTCACCGGCACGTCTGTGGGCCTCGTGCTGGGCGGCGGGGGCCGCGCGGGGGGCGGCGCATGTGGGCATGGTGCGCGTATACAGGTGAGATATGTTATACAGTGCTGATGTCTGACACGTCAGTACACACTTCTCTCACCGGCACGTCTGTGGGCCTCGTGCTGGGCGGCGGGGGGCGCGCGGGGGGCGGCGCATGTGGGCATGGTGCGCGCTATACAGGTGATATGTTGTTATACAGTGCTGATGTCTGACACGTCAGTACACACTTCTCTCACCGGCACGTCTGTGGGCCTCGTGCTGGGCGGCGGGGCGCGCGGGGGGCGGCGCGTGTGGGCCTGGTGCGCGCTATACAGGTGAGATATGTTATACAGTGCTGATGTCTGACACGTCAGTACACACTTCTCTCACCGGCACGTCTGTGGGCCTCGTGCTGGGCGGCGGGGGCGCGCGGGGGGCGGCGCATGTGGGCATGGTGCGCGCTATACAGGTGAGATATGTTATACAGTGCTGATGTCTGACACGTCAGTACACACTTCTCTCACCGGCACGTCTGTGGGCCTCGTGCTGGGCGGCGGGGGCGCGCGGGGGGCGGCGCATGTGGGCATGGTGCGCGCTATACAGGTGAGATATGTTATACAGTGCTGATGTCTGACACGTCAGTACACACTGACTTCTTAAAGTAACGCAGATAGAGAGAAACTTAAAATATCAGCGTTAAGCTTCCTGCGTAAGTAATAATAATACCAACCCACTGTAGGGCAAAGACCTCTTTTTTTGCATTAAATTACGAGGGTTGGGTCCCTGACACAACCCTCGTGGAACTGAAAAAGCCGTAGGCTGCAGGTAGGCAGCCGGGCAAACTTTTATGTTTGGCGACTCGCATGCGTGCTCGCAGTGGGTTCTGCGTGCAGCTCGGAACACATATGCCAGCCGCCTGGCCCTCCTCACCCGCTTGCCAATTAAAAGACCTTTAAATCTAGTCGTAAAAAACTACATTTTTTACAAGGTCGTTTCGAGCTATAACAAAAAATCTAGCACCAGATATCTATCAATATCAATGGTCATGATCCTGTTTCCAGGAAGCCGGTATCCCCATAGACATGGTGGGCGGCGTCAGTATCGGCGCGTTCATGGGCGCGCTGTGGTGCATGGAGAGGAATATTACTACTGTCACGCAGAAGGCACGGGAGTGGTCACAGGTAAACAAAGAAAGAAAAATATTTATTCTGGACATACACAGAAAAAATGTAAAGGTACAACAAACGGGAGTGGTCACAGGTATGTGAACCTCATCTTCATCTCCCTAGTCTTTAACTATATTGGGGTCGGCTTCCAGTCTAACCGAATCCAGCTGGTCTTAGGTCCTGTGGGGTGATGATAGGTTGAGCGAAGGTCTACGCAGTGGGTGTCAGAACACGGTCGGTCGCCGTGGTCGGCCCAGTAAAAGTTGGCGGGATGATGCTGATGCGTACTATGAGGGTTGTTTTTAGAGGAGAGGGTTAAGGAAATCTGGAAGGATCTGGGGGTGGCCTTTGCGTATGGGACAGTATAGGAAAAATAAGGTGTCATGGGGGTCTCGGTTAGAGGGTCCCTGAGTGCAGGAAGCTGGTATACCTATCGACGTGGTAGATGGAGTTGGTATTGGTGCTTTTAAGAGAGTGCTGTGGTGCATGGAGAGCAATATTTCTACTAGCACGCAGAAGGCACGGAAGTAGTCGCAGGTGTGTGATACTCAGTGGGGTAATTATTAGGTTGATGAGATGTCACGGGTTTCCGGACAGAGGGAGTCCCTAGGCCCATGATAATCAATCAATGATGATGAACAAAAGCCCGGAGTTTTCAAGCTGCCGATGCTCATGAAATCTCATGCCTAGTCTCATTCCGGTGGCGTTGAATTGCCATCTTATCAGATTGTGAAAGTGAGGAAAGACAAAAAGACGATATATGCACTCCCAGCGCATAAATCGTCTTTTTGTGCATTATACCCTAATTTATTTATCACAAAGCTACGAAGGCGGACTTAGGTATTCTTTATCAAAATGCAACAACAAGGAAAGATTAATGATTAAGAAGTAATAGAAAACTAAAATGTGTAAGTATATATTTTGTCTGTAACGAGATATTAGCCGACGTGGCGTGTTAATGACAAACCGTCAAACCATTCCAGAAAATGACACAATGGGGCAAACAGCTCCTAGACCTAACCTACCCGGCCACGTCAATGTTCTCGGGGCGGCAGTTCAACGCCACCATCCACTCTACCTTCGGAGACGTCCACATCGAGGACTTATGGCTTCCGTACTTCACCGTCACCACTGACATCAGCTCCAGTTGTATGAGAGTGCATCGACACGGTGAGTCAACGAATTACTGAGACGAAAGACAAATAGAGGCGATTCTAATGGCAAGATATATAGACGTTACCAGCACTGACTTTGGCTTAGCCATGTTCCCGTCTCTATCGTACACTTGACGTTTGGCAGTTGTGTAACAATGACAGGTATATACTAGGTGTATTTTTGGTCTTGCACAACCGTTAGGAGATGATTCTACTCATAAAAACAAAACTTTTATTATGGAACCAACTCTAAAATCGCAAAAACAATATCAGCTGTTTCTAACTAAAGTTCAATGCCCTCCCGACCATAATGCATGAAACAGCTGATATTTTTTTCGAAATTTCCTAGTTGGTTCCATAATAAAAGTTGTTTGTTTTTATGAGTAGAATCATCTCCTAGCGGGTTGTGCAAGACCAAAAATACACCTAGTATACGTTACTGTTAAGCGGGATTTAACGCGCACGTACCTTTTTGTTTTTTGCTTGACGTTTAAAGTATAATTATGACGGGTATAGTGCTAAGCCAAAGTCAGTGCTTAATCAACTTCAACTTGAACTTTTATAAATTATGGCAATCCACCGAATTTTCGGTGATTTCTGCCAATGTCCAGTTTGAAAATAATATTATAAATTAGTGACAATTGTACGGTTATTAAATTATAGTGTGGAGATCATACACGTGTTCTTATAACCAAGAACACGAGATGACTCCCAGTGCTTAATAGTAACGTCTATTTTTCTCGCCATAAGTTTGACGTCAATATTTTAGACTAATAATGGACTGATTCTCTTGTTCACGAACAAAACCAATGTGAAATTAAGTGCATTTTTCGCTAACCGTTTCATTAGAAAAAGGACAGAAGATAAAATATAAGGTTAGAGCTGTCCAAATAAGACAGTCCATAGATAATTTAGGCGAGATTAAAAACATGATCACTTAAATTCGATAAAACTAATATGTATCTTCTGTCCTTTTCATAATAAAATGGAAAGAGAAAGATGCACTTAATTTTAATTTGGTTTAGTTTGTGAAAGAGAACATGCTCCAATGAACTCGATTGGAGATTTTCTTTCTTAATCATTAAATGATTTTTATAAATGACTGAATTTGTACAGCAATTTTTTTCTAAATTTGTGTTTGAAATTTGAGATGATTTTATGCAAAAAAGGCGTGAGCACTGTATGTATAACATAGTGTGTGTATAAAACACGTCTGTTGAAATATATTGCTTTTCACAAGATTTAAGATATTTTTAAAGTAAAAAACCTATAATGGGTTTTATTTACAAATGAAATTGATATTTTCTTTAAAATTGTGCATTATACATGAAGTTAATCAAGCTGATTTTTCAATAGTCAACAACTTTTAACTTCGAGAGTTTTTCGTATAGAAAACATCTCAACCTGTCATTCTAATCTATATTCTGTCAATTTAGGTAATTAACTAATTGTAAACAATCTTGACATGTCTTTATATATAAATAAAAAAACATACCAACATTGTTTCCACTAACTTAGTTTCCGACCTAACGTCGGTTAAAAATAAATCTGAATACGAAGTTACTATACTTACGATAAAAAATATACAAAATTTATAAATAAAAATACCTAAACCGATGGAGTATAAAGATAAAAGTGTGACTATTGAAAAATATATCCTAATATAAATATTATTAGTTACAATTTAACACAACACATTTCGTGGACAGGAAAATGTTTTTTTTATTGTTTTAATTTTGGATTAATTTATAGCTTTATTTGCACTGTACTAACCTGAGTTATATTTATTTGCTTTACGTTTTTATTTAACGGAAATGTTTGGCTTTTTATAATATATGTTATATACTAAATGGCCAACTTATGCGCATTTTACGCTCAGTGAAGTTCCTTAGAGATTGTTTGAACTATAACGGGTAAATATATCATTGTTTGATTAACAATGATAATATTTAGTGAAAACAATTTCGATTACTTCCAAGGAACTTTAATGGACCTTTTTAGTACATGGGCCAGCGTAACCCATTGTGTAAACGATGGAATTAAATATTCGTATCTATGTGATGCATGTGATGGTAAATATGTTGTAAAAATTGTTGTCGTAAATCTGCAGACCAGATTTTGTGTAAGGGCGCTTATAGACGCGCGGTTGAACCGCCGTTGGCGGTTGCAGTTGAATCTGAGCCGTACGTATGTAAACGCCCTAATAAAATTTCACTACATCAATGTACACGGCTTTAGTGAAGCAATGTTGCAATATGTCGCGTCACTCCGCTGTCATTGGCCAATCGCGGACGCCTATACCGTCATACGATCAATATCTATGATGGCAATAGTCGTTACACTTGCTAATTATTGTCATGTCATTTTGTTTTATGTCACTACATACATTGTGACAGGTTTTTTGTTTCATTGTCCGCCACAGTCTACAAACCACACTCACTTGCATTTATATGGTTGTATGATGTTCAAGTGTGTTTGTTACATGAAGTATTTATGTGTTTACCCCCCATCCCCCCTTTCACTCGTTTCTATACCTCTCTCCCTCTAAAATACGATTTGATGCAAGATACGAATCCGACATTATTTTGCCTTGGGAAGTTGCCATTACTTTTTTAAAACAGCGCTTGTGATTGGTTTACCTAACGCTAATTTGGGAGTTAATAAAAAAATATTCAATTATATTTATTTAATTTGTCGTCAATGTCGGGTTGGATGCGATGTTAAGTTTTTATGTATTGAATCATCATACATTTTGTCATACATTCCTTCATCTTCATGTATATGCATGAGTGTGGTTCTTAGTTTAATATTTGTTTATGTATTAACCTTTTTTAATTTTCCATCTGTAGTGCAGCGGCGATCATCGTAGCATGGTGCATGTAGAACTGTTGCAATGTCTATTCTCATCATAGATTACTCTGGGTAGAGACCAGGGATGTTGCGGATATGAAAATTCGGATTTTTTATACGTCTGCGGATATAGGAAGAATGATATATCGGTTTCGGATACGGTTCAGGGTACGTTTATTTCGGCGGGGTGATTACCTATAAAACAGCAATCAGCAATATTTGCGCAGTGATCGCGCGGTCACCGCGCTTAACGTCAAAAAAATCGTATTATGTATGAACCGATTGCTAATCGCTCGCTGATTGTTCTAATACACTTATTGCTACGACGTCGATAAAGTAGCAATCGCTGGAACTAATTAAATATCACCTTTGACAAAAAAAACTTAACTTTGCTCTTAAAAACCATACTAAATACGAAACCACCAAACGGAAAATGCATATTTTAGTTAACTGATTGCTCCACAGAGGCAGCACTATCGCTAGATTGCTATTTGACATGACGTATTTTGAATTGACGTTTATATTGCTAACTTATCGCGATCGCTCGGCTTTTGCAAGATACGTAATCCCAGTGCCGATTATACGTTAGTTTCCGATTTCGAATACAGATATCTGATTTTTATAATATTATTATTATATTTTGGGTAAAATAAATAAATAATAAACAATCTAAGGCGAACGTGGTTAGACTATTAAATACCAATTTTGACATAACTCAAATCATTCAGACTCGGCTCCTATACGAAATTATCTGAAATTTTAATATGCAATAGGCTTACGATTGGGAATATTTTCTAATTCGGATATCCGAAAGATGCAATGACAGTTACAAAGCTCCATAACATCCCTGGTAGACGCGACACTTATATTCTATGGGCTGGTTGACTCCAGGTCTCACAATCATTTCCTATCCATGGACTGTGTTGTTTAACTTGAACTAATAATATAAACACACGTTAGGATAACAGCGTCATATGTCCATACGCCGTGTTAGGTAAGTCGAGGTACATAATTAAGGAAGCGATAATATATTATGCTCACATATGACTAATAGAAATGTAAATAATAATAAAACAATATGAAATCGTAAAGAAAATCGTAGTTAAATTCTTGCAAGAAGGCTCTCAAAGTCTTAAAACAGGAAACCTTAGCTCTCGCAGTTGCATTGGGTCACTAAACTATGATAAGAGATTAAAGTAGGTATGATCTGTTGTTCTTTTGATGGGTATCTAGCGCGTATTAATATTTACGAGGCATTTACCAATTGCCTCATAAAAATAATATTTTTTTGTCACGCGCCCTAGATACATAAATCGAAAGAAGAAATGCCTCATAAAATTAATACGCGCTAGATACCCATCGAAAGAAGAACGGATCATACGTACTTCAGTTTCTTATCGCAAGTTATTGACCGCGATGCAACCGCGAATTTGAGAGAATAGACTGAGAGCCTTATTACGATAATTCAACTACGGTTTTCTCTACTTTGTAATGTTTAATTATTATTTACATTTTTATTAGTCATATGTAAGGATATAAATATTATCGCGTCCTTAAAAATGTCCTCTTACCTAACGCGGTGTATATGCCCGTAGGTTCGCTCTGGCGTTACATTCGCGCGTCGATGTCGCTCAGCGGCTACATGCCGCCGCTCTGCGATCCCGTAGACGGCCACCTCCTATTGGACGGCGGTTACGTCAACAATCTCCCAGGTAAACCAATCACAGCTCACCGTGTGTTGCGTGCTCGTATCTGATTGGCTTACGCACGCACTGTTAGGCTGAGTGAAAATATTGTCAAGTGAATTTTGTTATTGGTTGATCCGGAATTAAATTGAATACCTCAGTATACTTTTACGACACATGAATATTGGATAGTCAGAAATATATATAAAAAAATAAATAAAACTTATCATTCTTTTAACAGTCCTAGATTAATAACTTAGTAAAAAAACATATCAATAGTTAGCGGGAAAGTAGATACGGGATTTTCTCTCTTACATAAATAGAAAAATTAGATCTCTCTATATTTCACAAAAGAAAATCTTTCTCACACAATCTCTTCACTGTCAACCGCCTTAAAATTCCATTTAACATTGAATTCTTTTCCATTACTAATGAAAAAGTCTGAAAAACGCCACGGAACATTCACAAAGACAAAAGACCGCGAAAGACAGATATTGTCACTCAGTCTAGCGTCGAAGGTAAGTGATGGCAACGGCCCATGATTGGTCGGTTAGTTAAAATGGCGGAGGTTCGTCAGGTGTTCTGTGGAGGTATTGCCGTTCGTCTATGAGTATTGCGGGCATCTTCCCGCCTATTTGCGACCCTATGGATGGACATTTGCTGCTCGATGGCTGCTACGTCAATAATGTTCCTGGTAAGGTTTATAGTTTATTTTTTGCCTGTATACCCATCTAAAATAATAGTGAATTCTTATACTTTTAATAGAAGCAATGCAGTAATTCTTTGACCTTTTTTTTGTCTAAATATGTCTGAAAAGATGTAATTCATTACTTTTATTTTAAACTCTTTCGATTTATCTTCAAAATGAAGCTCCCCGAAATCAAATTGTTTGTACTAAGTTTTTGAATCCCTAAATTTATGTGTAGCTAAGCTACTCTCCTACTGACAGTACTCGAGAACGCTTATGCTCTGAGTTTTAAATGGTTAAAATTATTTAGAAATATTTTAACTTCAATAATAAGCGACTACATTTCTACCTTAATACTGAATCTCTCTTGACAAGCGAAATAAAATATCCTCAAAAACATTATCACTAACTACCATTATATAACGTTACAGCGGACGTGATGAGATCTCTAGGAGCTAAACACATCCTGGCCATAGACGTCGGCTCTCAAGACGATACTGACCTCACTAACTACGGCGACGACTTGTCCGGCTGGTGGCTTCTGTGGAAACGGTGAGAATTGGCTTTTTTATACCATTTATCAACAAATGTAAGACACAATGGTGATGATTCTCTTATTCACAAACTTAACTAAGTAAATGCATTTCTTCTTTCCATTTCTTAAAGACAAGGACAGAAGATACCTACATTTTAGTTCAATCATGTCAACTTAGACAGCGCCTGAAGAAAATTGGCGTATTTTTAGTCGCCATGGTTTTTAATGGCGTCTAAATTTTCTATGGAGCAGCTTAATTTGACAGGATTTATTTTGATCTTCTGTCTTTTTCTTAATGAAATGGAAAGAGAAAGATGCACTTCTGAATCGGCACCCTTTTCAATAAAACCTGTCTTAATTTTAACCCCAAAAAATGCGGTTCATTTTCAATGTAAAGCAATGTCATATCAAAATGAAAGTTGTCTCGTGATAGTGAAGTGCCTAGAGGTCGAAAAAGGGCAGATTTTAAGAAAATAACAGAGGAAATTAACACTAAAAGAGAAAAAGCAAGTCTCTTTGACACTCCATCTAGCTTAACTATTTTGATGTTATATTATTATTTGTCTTATTGTTTACAGATTGATAGGGTAAGATTTCTTATTAGCATTCTTGTTTACTATGAAACGAACTTGAACGAACCTAGTATAAAAATCAGTAGGATCTGGAATAATGTCTTTTGTTATATCTGGGAGCGTAGCGGTTAGGGGGATTTTTATTAAATTAAAAAAAATAAAAAACTTTTTACTACCAACTTATTATTTATTTGAAATAATTTGCCAAGTATGCGGTTTATTTAAACAATAAAAGAAATTACTTTGTGAAAAATCGAAATCTTGAAGAAAGAATAGTTTCTAATCGTATACTCTTACGATTCCGATCTCTTTCTGGGCAAAAAGAAGAAATTGTGGGCGTAGAAGAAATTGTGGGCTTGGACGTTATCTTATCATCCTAATAGTGTAAATGAATAATATTTTATGATGCTTATTGGTATGGTGCCATATATAATTAAAGTTTTCATGGAAAGTCATTCTAAGCAAAGTATCTTGGAAGATGCTAACAAAATAAGATTCGCATTTCGAATAATGGCGGGAATCCGCCATTGTTTAGTTGTCAGTTGAGTTGCGGCTCCGACTTTCTAGATGTCGCTACTTACATGTTAAAGAATGGTTGTTATTTTACTGATATCGTTTCATCATTAATATTTTATTCGAATTTATCTTCAGTTCCAAAATATTATACACAAAAAGAAGAAAAGAGTAAAAAAAACATCAAAGTCACCTCTTCAAAACAAAACCAGCTCGCTCTAAATTTCCCCAAACATGCCACTAGATGTCACTGTGCACTGACGTCACGTTTCTGAATCGCGGTGTTAAGATTCTTGGTCGCCGAACGACCCTCGCGCCGTACTGTAGCGAACTCATACTTACCTGGCATAGGGGATACCGTGATCAAGAAGGCGGTTCCCCCAGGGCGAGGCCTTCCCATTGCACTGCGGGCGGGTTGACCCCTGCGATTATCCCTAATGTGGATAACTCGGATGCGTAATTTTTGGTAGTGGGGACTGCGTACGCGCCGTCCCCTCAGAATTCCTTTGTATTAAAAGAGAAAAAATGCAAGTATATCTTTTCTTGTATTGTATTTTAGTTTTGTACTACATTAATAATTCGTTGCCATTAAAGATGAACTTTGATTCCAATGAAAACACGACTTTTATATAATCTACATAATATGTACTGAGTTATCTGAATAACACTAGTGGTCGTACGATATTTAAATATCGAGGTATTCGAGGTCAAAAACCTAACAATAAAATTGATAGATACGTATAGAGTAGCGTTTTTTTTTTAAATTAATAGATTAACGTTAATTTCATATGTTTTTAAAATTATTTCTTTGGAAAAGTTTCTTGTGTTGTCATTTGTTATTAATTACTAGTCACTACATGATAATAAAATAGTTAATGAATAATTTAACTTTTCCTTCCTACTTTGGCAACAGGCTTAGGACTGGCAGCTGAGAAAAAGTTATTTATAATTTAGCTTGCTTTATTGATTGCATTTTAAAATAAAATACCATTTTTTCCTTTTTTTGGCGAAGCAAATTGAGAAATCTCAAACTATTGCGCCCTCAAAATTTTGAAAAATATAAACAATATGGTGCAAAATTACATTACATTATGAAGCATACGGTTTTTTATTAGCGTCCGGTTGACATTGTGTAACGGTTTTAAAACCCGTTCTGAATTTTATACAATTTAATTTTACCATTGGTTGGTAGATGACAAAGACAATGGTTGTTATTTTATTCATAACGTTATAAATACATATTCATTTATTTAATTGCAATAACACAATGTTAAACAAACAATAATATTAGTTATTTGAAAATTTAAACAATACAAAAATTACCTCTTCTAAACATAAATAGCCCGGTCACACTTTTCCCAGACGCGACACTAGATGTCGCTGTGCGCTGACGTCACATTTCTGAATCGCGGTGTTAAGATTCTCGACAGCTTGGTTGGGTGTCTCGGGCCGTGCTAGTTCGGTATCTCTGGTTTCCCTTCAAAACGTATAAATCTTTCGCCTTTTACTAAAGATTTCCGTGGAGGGGAACACTCAAATGAGTCTTAAAGCATTTTTGGAATACTCTGCTTCGGCAGAGTTTATAATACCAAGTTCAATCTTAATACAAGCTTACAAGCCGTGAGAGTCTCTGGTTTCCCTTCAAAACGTATAAATCTTTCGCCTTTTACTAAAGATTTCCGTGGAGGGGAACACTCAAATGAGTCTTAAAGCATTTTTGGAATACTCTGCTTCGGCAGAGTTTATAATACCAAGTTCAATCTTAATACAAGCTTACAAGCCGTGAGAGAGGGTTAATAATAAATAGTCATGATGATGAAGTAAGTTAGGCTTGCTTGCACAAATGGTCTATCATGAATAAACTCTGCTTTTGTGTAATAATTGTTTGTACTTTTGTAGTTCTGTGCCTGGGTGTAATTTATTGTCTATAATATGTATTAGTATTTGTTTATAAATTATATAGGTATTAAGAATGGTTATCGGTTATCTGGTTTATCATAGTACAAGCTGTGCTTAGCTTGGGATCAGATGGCCGTGTGTAAGTTGTCCCAGGATATTTAATATTTTATACAAAAAAGAGACTAAGTTATTTATTTATTTATTTACATACAACTATAACATTATTACAGAATTATTCCAATTTAATGCTATAAGAATAAATTATAAAAGAAAACAAAAACATAACAAACTTAATCTCATAACTTATACCTACAAATTTAATTATTATTTACTATAATAAGTCTATACTCTTTTTTAATAGGTTCTGTGCTGCTTGTAAGAACTTAGGCAGTTTTTGGCCAAACAAGTCTTCCGTACGCGCAATTACATTAATCAGACGTTTAGCTCGAGACATAGGGGCAAACTTTAGTAGGTTAATTGACCCGTCTACTCTATAAAGGTGACATCTTTCAGAAGATGTGATAGAAGATGATCTTCTATTAAATGAACAGTCATTTGAGTCTTATACCATTTTTAAAAGACTCTGCTTCGGTATAGTTATATAATAACACTAATAAACCCGCGGGACTATTACGGTACCAACTTTGCATCACTTCAATTCATTGACATTATTCATGTTTAAACAAACAGTGTACTGTGAATTAAGGGCATTTAAAACAAAATTTATATTTCTAAAGTGTTGAAAATCAAACACATAAAAAAATGACAGAAACTCTATTTGACGTATATCTGTTTTAGGGATGCATTTATGCACGTTTTCTCGTTCTACATTACATCAGAAACTTTTGATTGTTTTTGTATCTTTTAACTAGTCGTTTCCCGCGGTTTCGCAAACGTTTTTTGTTACTGTTTTACTTCCGTAGGTCGTGTCGTAATGTTACGTAGCCTTTCTTGAAAACTCTAACTCCCGCCTCTATAAATAGGCCTATTTAACATAAAGATTTTTTTTAATTTAAAGCAGCTGTTATCGCGTTGAACCAAACAAACAAACTCTTCAGCTTTATAATATTAGTATAGATAACGTATTCCATAATAATGGTTAAAAAGGCGTTAATCGACCCTTGTATTGTGAATGAGCCATTTATTTCTATTTATCAAGAATATTATATGTTTTCAGATGGAACCCATTCACGACGCCAGTAAAGGTGCCCAATTTGCCAGATATACAGAGCAGACTCGCTTACGTCTCATGCAATAGACAATTGGAGGTAAACAGCCCTTTTTATGTTTCTCATCTTCATTTGTAGCTTAACTAATTATTATTAGAAGTTTGCCCCAAAAACGCATCTTCATCTCACAAATCAGCATCTCACTGGGAAGGATCAATGTGACCTCTCAATTCATATGTATTTTTCCAATTAAACATTGCGAGGAAACTTGAACAATAATGTAAATCTGAAATCACCAGTCTATCTTGAACATGCGGTGATCAATGCTTGTGCCTTCTTTGTATGAGAATTGGCCTTTGCTTTGCAGTTGTCGTTGTCAGTTTGGAATTGTGTTGCATATGATCAAAATCAAAATTCTATTACTCTTTAATGAAACGCGCAGTCAAAAATGTCAAACATATCAATTATAGACCAACTTGATAAACAGTCTCCTGTTTACATATACATACACTTTAAACTTTCTATTATTTACTTTATAATATCTTTATAGTATCAATATCATATTTCAATTTGTGGAACTACAATGTCACTTTTTCAATTCATTACACACGAGGCCTATGCCCTGCAATAAGCTAGTACTATTATTGTCATTTTCTAATCTCATTCCAGGAAGTAAAAAAATCCGACTACTGCGAATACATCCGCCCGCCCATCGACGCGTACAAAACCCTTCAATTCGGTTCCTTCGACGAGATCCGTGAAGTGGGCTACCGTCACGGCGCCGCCTACTTCGAGGGCCAGAGGCGGGGCGGAGGAGGCGGGGTCAGTGGAGCCGCCGCTGCGGAAGGGAGACGGCACGATGCACCGTCCCTCACTGAGTGAGTAGGATAAAGATAGGTGGCTTTGTTTCGTGTGGAGACTTGGAGATCTACTTCGGGATAGCGGTGGTGGTGTGTTTAAAGGGATCCCATTATCTGAAGGGTTTGTTGTAGAGGAGTTTGGAAGCTTCTTCTTTCACACGAAGTTGTTTTTAGTGTGCTTTCTTGTATAGTTATTGTAGCAAAAGAAAGCTTTATGTGGACTGTAGAATTTCTGAAGTGGTGCAGGACAAAAGTGCTCATAATGCATGCGATTTTTAATTGATATTGTGCTGCTCTATTTATTGTGACATTAGACAAAAAATAACCGACTAACCATCGGTATTGTGCTTATTTTGTTGAAAATTTTGTCGTTTTAATCACATTTTTAACAATATTAGCAAAAAGTTAAAAATACTGTATTTATTTTTTTGTACTTTTATAAAATATTAGAGCTTAATAGATGGCGTTTATTATCTAATGTTTTAACGAATGGAGCACTAATTTGCCACCTTCTCACCGACCATTCTCATCACACCGCTTGCAACTAAATCTCTATTTTCTACTACCCACTAACAAAAGATAATGTGGTCCCTTCAGAATAACCCTTCGGACACAATTCTGCACTCCTTAAGTGAGTAGCTTCTTAAGTAAAGTAGATTCTAGAACATTCCATCTTAGACCGAATAGGACTTAGAAGGTGAAACGTTCTAGAATGTTCTAGACCGAATAGGAATTCGGTCTTCAAGAGTGATTAGTTCAAATAGATTCTAGAACATTCCTTGTCCTATTCGGTATTCAAGAGTGAGTAAATTAAGTTTCCATCTTCTAAGTCCTTTTCGGTCTTCAAGAGTGCTATAAGAGGGGATTACTTAAGTAAAGTAGATTCTAGAACATTCCGTCTTCTAGTAGATTCTAGAACATTCCGAGTCCTATTCGGTCTTCAAGAGTGAGTAGCTCCAGTAGATTCTAGAAGGTTCTAAGTGGTGTGGGGTCTGAAGCAGTGGAACCGGCTTTGACCGTGTTGTTGTTGTGTGAGGTACCGCTACGGGACCACGTACTACGAGGGACAGCGGCGCGGCAGACGGACGAGCGGCGTGCCAGCTGACGGGAGGAGGAGTCTGCAGCCTTCGCTTACTGAGTAAGTAGTTTTTAAGAAGGTTGTGGTGTACCAACTCACGTTGTGTTTGGTATATACCCAATAAAAAGTAAAATGTGTAAATAATCTTTACATAAAAAAAATGAAACTTCGAAACTATTTCGTTTTCACATTATTACTTGCAAATAAACTCTGCACAAATAATTATGACGCCAACCTAATGTTTGGAAAGTGATGGTATAATATACACACATCAAAAGTGTCTAGGGATATTTTAATTAAACCTAAATAACTAAAATTCTATTAACATTTTGTTAAGACACCGACACTTTAAAATAAACCTTGTTTAATTGCCTATCTAATCTGATAATAAACTTTTAGATAAAGTTAAATTTAAAAAAAAACTTAGAAGAAGAGGAAAAACTCAACAAAATTTCAATTTAACTTTATTTTTGAAATTTCAAAACCTAAACAACAAAAACATTTTTTTTTATAAAAATTGTTGAAAACTCAAAATTAATAATTCGTGGATCCACCTAAGACTCTTCTGACACATCTGGAGCGGATCTGCATACTCAAAACAAGGGTGTCAATATCCTGTTGTGGAGTACTGTCCCAAATCCTGCTAAGATGCAAGAAAAGCTGGTTTTGATGCACAATATCAACAGGGAAATTCCTACGAGCTCTTCTCTGAAGCATATTCCAGGCATGCTCAATAGGATTTAAGTCAGGGGATCGTGCAGGCCGGTCTAAAGCTTGGATAACATGCTGTTGTAACCAACTTGTAACGATACGCGCCGTATGTGGACGGGCATTGTCGTGCATTAGCTGGAAATTTTGTCCCATTTGCTGTTTGTGGGGCAAGATTACAGGCTCTAGCACCTCATCTCGGTATTTTCGAGCAGTCATATTGCCTTGTATCCAAACGAGGTCCGTTCTACCGCCGAGACGAATTCCTGCCCAACCCATAATCGTGCCACCTTAATATGCATGAACTTGTTGTGGGTGCTGCAGTCGATTCCAACGTCCAGGTTTTCTCCAAACGCGTACTCTTCGCGAATCAGGATGAAATCCAAACCTAGATTCATCAGTGAAAAGCACAAGTGACCATTGAGAATGGTTCCAGTTTTCGTGTGCAATAGGCCATTGTAATCTTCTTCCTCGATTACCTCTCCTTAGTGCTGATACCCAAAATGGCCTACGAGCACGTAGATTGACTTCATGCAGTCGCCTTCTCAAAGTTTGACCGCTTACCAGCAAACCATACTCTCTCTGTAGCCTTTGAACCAATTGCATCGCCGCTGCATTTAGTTGACTTCGTGCAGCATTTACTATGAATCGGTCCTGTACATGTGTTGTAATGCGTTGAGGTCCTCGGTGCCGTTCCACCACTTCCTCCGTGACACGATAACATGACCAAAGCCTGGATATAACGCTCTGACTGGTCTTCATGGCTTCAGAAATGGCAATTATGGGACAGTATTCCACAACAGGATATTGACACCCTTGTTTTGAGTATGCAGAACCGCTGCAGATGTGTCAGGAGAGTCTTAGGTGGATCCACGGAATATTAATTTTAAGTTTTCAAGAATTTTTATAAAAAAAATTGTTGTTTTGTTTAAGTTTAGATGTTTCAAAAATAAAGTTAAGATTGAAATTTTGTTTGAGTTTTACCTCTTCTTCTAAGTTTTTTTTAAATTTAACTTTATCTAAAAGTTTATTATCAGATTAAATAGTCTATTAAACAAGGTTTATTTTAATGTGTACATGTTTTAACAAAAAGTTAATAGAATTTTAGTAATTTAGGTTTAATTGAAATATCCCTAGACACTTTTGATGTGTGTATATAAAAACTTGTTTACAAACATTTACCAATTTTAATGTAATCTTATATTTTTTAGTTGATATAACATATTTTACCCAAAATTAAATAGCTTGACGGAGCCCTTCTTGACGGGGCTCCTTTTTCTGGGTAAAAAATAGATATCTGTAAACCTAGTGGGATTGCTTTCAAATATCTCTAAAACACTGCCCTTGGTAAAATTTTCATGAAATAAATTAACCAAATGAAAGTGTGTTTCCTAATGTCATTCCAAATATTTTATTGGTGTTTAAAAAGTTAAAATATTAACGCTGGAATGGATATTATGTTAAACCAGCACCAGCAATTGAAAAGTGTTAAAATGGCACTATAGTGCTAATTTCTTATTAAAAGTGTTTATCTAAAAAAAGTAATAAGCGATAACGTGGGTTGGTACATTTTAGCGCACACAACTTCTTCATTGATCTATCTTAGAAGCTCTTCAAGACTGGTCTATCGCAAGGAAAATTAAACCTTCTTCTCTCTTTGAACAGAAACTTTCTCGCTTCGTTTACTACATAAAGGACCAAGGTGTATGTATTGTAACAATAACCTAAGGATATTTTTGTTTAACTTAATTTCTTTACTCATTTTCAAACACATTAATAATAATAGTTACACTAAATAGTATCATAATATCACCTAGAAATGCACACGAGTTTAATTCAACATTTTTGCAACTCCATTATACCTATTTCTGCCGCAAAACATGATTACTGTGTTCCGGCTTGAAATGTATAGGTGCCGATGAACTTAGCAAAAATATATATCATCTTTGACTATAAGATAGTAACGCATCTAGGAGGATTCTGGTGGCTTCTCAGATGTATAAAGCGGCTGTGACCACTTAACATAAAACAATTATTTAACCAAAAATAATCAATTAAATTCGTCAGAAATTTAACAGAAAATATGAAGCCGCTATTACTTATTGCAAAACTTAAATCTTTATAGAGTAGAACGAGAAAGAAACTACGAACACTATTTTCAAAAAAGGTTTCTTATGAACATCCCCACGATCCATTGACACGCATACCCGATCATGAACTAAACAATAACTTTTTAATTTTTCAGCTACACATTCACGGACCTAGCTCAAATGGTGTGCTCGGTCCGCACAGCTAACGACGTGGACAACGAATCCTCTTCATCATCAGACTATGAGGAAGACCAGCGACACTTTGAGGGGTACGCCTCGGAGCCAAGTGCTGGTATACTGGAGGTAAGGACGAGTATTTTTATTTCATTCCAGGCGACCATGAAAGACCTTGTCCTGCCAATGATATACCTAAGTAAAAAGGTGTAGATAGGGTACTTCAACGACATTCTATCTTCAAAAACGGCACACTAAGACACACACATACAACAAGACTTCAAAGTAGGATGGCATGATTCAAGCAAAAAAAAGCAAGTGCAAAAGAGACAAATATAATTTGGCGATTGAAGTCAACGGAGTGAAATAGTCACATTTTGAAGTGCCACTAGCTGACTGCCTATAAGGCTATAACCTATCTACACCTTTTTACTAATATTATTGTGTGATATTGATTTCACACAAAATTCCCATAGACGATTTTTCGGATTTTAAAATTATCTGTAGTACTCTGCCTAAGAGTTGTGAATTATCACCGATTGGTTTGGTTGCTTTTCGTTTAAAGGCCATTTTCAATAACAATAGATAAGTTTTTATAAATAGCTGGATTAGGATATTAGAGACGATTTGTCACAAGTTTCTTACTTAGTATAATATGTTAAAATTATATCTCTAGTCACCTAATCCACCGATGGATAGGTTATTGAAAATGACCGTAAGACTATGTTGACAGGTGGCATACAATTAGCGCCCTCTCGCGGTTTTAATTAAAACTTTTAGCGAACAACCTCAAAAATTAGGATTAGTTTTTCTAAAGTGGTTTCAAGATATGTAACATTTTCTTGTTCTATTTCATTTTTGTCTCTGGTTTATTGTATAGTATTTTGTAATTAGTTTATAATTGTAGTGGCCTTATTAGTTTTTATTCGTGGTTCTTCCTAATGTTATTTAGTGACTACAACCGCACTTTGGCTTTGTTATCTAGCTGTCTTGTGAGTGAATGACTGCATTTCTTAAGTTACATTGAATAATTTCATTTAGACCGTTTCAGTTTAATTTTTACATACAATCATACGACTGGTCTAAAAACAAATTTGTTTATGTACATTTTAGTAAAGTTAAATATTCAGACTGACATTACATAGACCGATTCTATTTAAAAACGCATTTGTTGATCCCTACAAAGGTGACCACACGGCCAATTTTTTCACAAACGTCGACCCTTATATCTGTTAAAAAATGTAATCGTTTGGTTAAATATTTTTGGCCGCAATCTTCAAAACCATGTCGAACTAACATGTTACTTACCTTTTTCCAGTCTAGACAAATTCTAGGCTGCTAGAACAGTAACAAACATATAAAAAAACAGTACATATAAAAAATACTGTATTTTTTACAACCTATTCTGAGACAATACTATAATATTCAGATGTCGTCAAGCGTGAACGGCGCGGCCGCTTGGATCAGTGACACAGAATTGGTGGGCATTGCACCGCACTGTACTTTGACATGCAGTGTAGTTGTATTTTTTTTTATTTTTACTTCTTTTTTGTCTATGGGGCTGTGGCGTCACTGGCTTTGGTTATTTTGTGTTTTGCTTATTAGTTTTGGGGTTTTATTCGAGGATGGATCCAGGGTTTAAGGGACTACGCACATTTATTCAGCTCCATTCAGCTTATTCCCATATAAACAACGATTTTGTACGGAAGCTGAACGGACGCGGAAAGCTGAACGGACGCGTACGCGTCTTTATACAAAATCGTTGTTTTCTACGGACATAAGCTGAATAGAGCTGAATAAGTGTGCGTAGTCCCTAAGTCAAGGGGTCACTACAAGTTCAAAATACGGCTCACAATTAGATTATAATATGATTCTATCGGCCGAGACATCGAGGCATGATCCTCAGTACTACCGGGGGTTTGGTACCTCATGGATCCACCCTTGGTCTTTTTAATATAGTGCATGACGCTTTAAATATTTGAATGGTTTTCGAAACTGGATGGCAAAGTGCAAAGAATGGGATATAACTTTGCACACAAGCTCAAATTCTCAATCGCATCACACACCAGATTTTGCATAAATAATACTGTTCAGTTAAGTAGGTATTTCTTCTTCTCTCTCTCTATCTCTTTCTATTCTTCTTTTAACACAGGTTTTCTATCCTTCTTTATTTTATTTGCTAATATTGGTGAAATGCTAATAAGTTATCTTTAAGTTTACTAATTTCCTAAACTACGTAAGAAATTTCGTGATGTGATAATGGAAAGTACTAATACAGTTGTGAATAAAACTCTAACAATATTAAACTACAACTTTTTTCTGTTAAAGTGTGAAATTTAAATTGTAGTAAGTTTTTTTTCAATTTGCTGATCAGTATTGGGGTGGTATTATAGTAAAAAAAAAACATATAGGCGACATGTAAAAATATGTATAATCATGACGTTATAATAGTTGTATATATACCTAACTTCATTAAAACACAATATAGTATTGAACTTAAAAAAATAACGTAGTAACGATTTATCCTTTCAGAGTGAAAGGATAAATCGTTTATACGCTCTTCACTTACCACCGCACACAAACCTAAAGCGTGATACAGCGGTTTTGGCCAAACTGAACCTGATGCAAATATCAAAAAGTTGGCTATGCTCCATTTTAATGTATAAAAATAGGTTCATCTAATTTACTAATGTTTGAATTAAAATTTGATTAAAAAATAAATGTTATCATATTTTTTTATTTTGATTATGTTTTTTTTTAATTAAAACAATAATGCGGGGCTTACAATAGCAGTCAGCAAAGACATAACAGTAATTGATCTACTAGTTTTCTGAATAGAAAATAGTTATAAAAAATCTCGTCTCGCCTTTGTTGAAGTGTCCGTTCGGTGTGAGATGATCCATTAGTATTTTCTCATTGGCAGTATGGAATTTGGGAATTTGGTGGCATGACACCCCTGTATTTCTTAAAAAAAAACCGTAAAACCGTTGGTCCCGGTTGTCTTGTTCGTGACTTGTTGTGAAGATCTCTTAGGAAGTAACTCCATGTAAAATTAATTTTTAATTCATTTTCACTGGTATTTATCTGCATACGGTTAGACGCTTACATACTTGGAAAAATCTAGGGAGATACGAGTTGTTGTAAAAGAAAGAACCCAGAAATATAGCAATTGTATTGTTTTTTGTCTGAACTTCGATTAATGTTTAATTGGTGTCTGCTTTTTTGTGCTGACCATATGTCTGTTAGCAACGAAATTGCCCCTTAGTGCATTTTAATTTAACACATGTTATTAACCTAAGTATTTTAATTTCTTATCATTTTGACCTACTCACACTTAATTTTATGTACCTTCGGTTTCTGTATCGAAAATTCAACACAAAAGCATACGTGTACTGCTGTGATTGGTTACCAGAACTACCAGCAGCCAAACAGATGAATTATTTAATTTACGCTGAGATAATTTTCATTACAAACGTTACAGAAACCAGGGTAACAACTTACATGCCTTTTAATAAACACCAGTCATAACCAAAACTAATCTACTATCAAAACGAACCCCAACAGACCCTTAATCACATACTTAATAAAAATTACAGGAAGGCCTGCGCACACGGCGCGTAGGTGGCTCCCTTTCCCTCTCAGAGGACGAAGTAGACTCGGAAGCGGAAGTGTACGACCCGCTGAACAAACGCGGCGGCGGCAGGTGAGACAGAACATTGCACGATCTGTGCAAAGCGCTCTACGAGTACGTACAGTATACCGACTCCTGCGCAGAATAGCGGGAAATACAGAGGTATGGAAAGACTGTAAATTCCAGTGGCTTTGGTGTTGAGAATTTGTAAGTGGGAATGTTGTTGTGTGGTGGAAAAACTTTTGAAATTTTATATGTACGGTACGATAGGATTTTTGTGCGATGTATCGAGTTGTACAATCGATAAGTTTTTATCATGACCTATCCATACAAAGGAGGTGTTTCTTTTCCCCTACAAATTTGGCCCAGACGTGTACCTCAAAAAAAAAATTATCAAATTACGTGAAAAAAATCGTAGAATCTGAAAAAAAAAATATATAGGATTTATTTGCGCATTTGTACCACCTGAAATAATGTCGAGTGAAGATGTTAAAAACTTGTAACCCAAGAATTTCAGTCCGGCAATGTCATGATTTACTCCTTCGATAATGCGTTTAGTTGCTTTATTGTATTAACCTAAAAATGTATTATTAAGGATTTTTTCTGTGTTACAGATAGTATTTTTTTTCTAGTTACATTTGTCGTGAATTATTATAGAAAAAAGTATTTCCAAAAATATTTTATTTCACAACTAGCTTTTGCCCGCGACTTCGTTCGCGTGGAATAGCGACTTCCGGCAGATTTTTACTATTTATTTACATTTTTCCGATGAATTTTCAGTACTGAATTGATGCCGACTCTTGACCAATAGATGGCGCTGTACGTCCGGAATAAATTTTATTTTTTATTTTATTTTTTGTAATAAAAACTATCCTATGTCCTTTCTCAAGTTCCAAACTATGTCTGTACCAAATTTCACACAAATCGGTTCAGTAGTTTAGGCGTGAAGCAAAGACAGACAGACAGACAGACAGACAGACAGACAGACAGACAGACAGACAGACAGAAAGACAGACAGACAGACAGACAGAGTTACTTTCGCATTTATAATATTAGTTTGGATTCATATAATTTTTTGCGGTCGGTTATCTACCGGACAAAAAGACAGGGCTCCAAATCAGGGCCGATAGTTTTATTCTGCTGTCAGTTGTCATTCAAACAAACAAAAAATAACAGATTAACAGCTGTCAACGCTCTCATGAACGTTTCTTTTTACGCAGTAACCACGCGAGGTAGCTTTTTTTATATTCTTTTATTTCTAAATCTACGTGATATCAAAGGATTTTAAATACTGCTAAAAACACTAATTATTGGGAGGAATTTTATTAGTAATTTGTACCTCGGTACAGGTTTGGGCCAGAAAAGAAACGAATCATAACCAAAAAGCTTGTTTTCTTACAGACGAGTAAAGGTACAATTAGGTCGACACAATGATAAAAAAATACAGGACTTTACGAAAACGTCACTCGTCACGTTATTTTGACAGTTGAAATCGGTTAGACGACCAAGTAGGTCGTGATTCAAATTTGTCGATGGTACGTTTTTAGTAAAAAATAAAAATATAGGTTGGTAACCTAAACTGGTCTTTGCTTTCATTTTGTTCTATTACAAAAATGTAGTTAACAGTGATATTGTAAGTATAAAAGACGTAGATATGTCATGAAAGCTCTGTGAGTGGAAAGTTTGCCATTTGGCGTACCTCTCTAGAGATTTACTACGGTGTTTCCCGATAGCGTGACATTACAATATTAAGTTATGTATGTGTGCGTTAGTGTGCCATTTTTGAAGTTTGAATTTTTTTTATAGGTAATGTATCTATGGCCTTTTTACTTGTAATATCATTGTGGTTATATATTATGTAGTATGTACAGAAACGTGCATTATCTGGATTCATGTGTCATCAGTTTATTACTTGCAAGTAGGATGTCGGTATGCGGTGTAGTTAATGTACATTATTGTAAAATTAAAGAAGTTTCTATACAGTGATTGTTAGATCCTACATTGAGGTTGATGTGTATCTATGGACGGGCCCTATACACGAAAATATTATAGGACTTGAAATGACAAATAAAAGGGTATGTCTTTGAAATGTCAAATAACACAATATGGTTGCCATACATATTTTCAAAATGGTAGACATGCTACGTTGATAGGTATTTTACCATACTGCTTGACGTTTAGTATCTTCTTAGATAATTGGGTATTTTACATCATAAACCAATAAATGACCATTTCTATAAAACCTCTTTTAATTTTAGACCTAAAATCCGATTCATTTGCAATTTACATTACATATTGCATTTTTAGTTGGTTTGAAATCAATAAATAGTCAGTCAACTGAGCTACAGTATTGGCACATCTACTTTCTGTAGATACTAAACATTATAAACTTTCATGCCAATCTCACACGAGGGCAGAACAGTGAGGCAGAACAGTGGGCAGTACAGTACTGCTACTGTTTGAACGTACAGAACAGTACTGTCCTGTGCGTTCATATAGTAGCACTCACTGTTCTGCCCTCGTGTGAAATGGGCATAAAGCACGAATGTCATAGATTTATGTTTCTCTTTCTTACACTCATAGTTTACCGTTGTGAGACAGGGACAGCGATATTACTTAGCTGATGTACGTGTTGCGCTTATTAATCTCTGTAATACATACGCTTTGTGAATTGATTTTTCTATCAAACAGGGGTGTTTTAAAGCGCGGCGGGAAGAATGCAATATAATGTAGCTGTAGGTATTTTGTAATACAAACATTTTGAAAGTTAATGTTAAATATTATGGTGATAAAACTGTCGAATAACCAAGATATACTTATCCGAAACCGTAACCGCATCTGATATAATAGATTCAAATAGTTTCGGATACCCATCCGATACACTAGCTTTTCTGTGATTGTAGTATAAAATGAAAACCCTAGAAGTAAATACATTTTCTTTTATACTTAGTTTTAAAAATTCAGTTTTCGGATGTTAAAATTATCCTATATTGTCGTATAATCCCAAATATCCATATTCTTAGCCTTATCTGAAATCTTTTCGGATCTCGATTGTCATCTTGATTTAGTTAAAAAAGTCTGTAGGTATACGAAATATTCGCAATGATTGAGTTTGAGTGATACTAAGCCAATTTGTGTATTCCTGTATCGGATTATTATTTTTCAATGCAATTAGATTTAATTGTAGAATATTGTACTTGATAATGAAAGGGGGACAGTTTCCTTTAGGATATTATTAACCTTAGTTACAGAAATGTAGGATAATTGGATAGAAAAAAAATACTATTTCCAGTATTGATACAAAGGCCTAACATACTAAACCAAATATATTTTTGGTTTACAATTGGTGTAACACGGACAAAAACTAAAATATCGCAAAAACAATAATAAAACACTAAGTTCTTTTGGGCCAGTTTTTAGATATTGAACGTCACTCCAACGAAATAAAGTTGTTAATGCAAAATTTATAACTTTGAATTTAGCTTAAAGGTTTGAAGTTATCTCCGTTTTGAAATAAGCCGTTTAGTTTTACCTTTTTAAAAAGTATAGTTAGATAGTAAAAATAACAATGAATTTCTTACCCAAAAAGGTGAGTAAAATTTTATAGAATTGCATTTTAGATTTGCCTTTACACATGCGTAACCGACAAAAAAAACCCTTATATCACTTCACTTTGCATATATGTATATGCGTAAATCTAAACAGTACCTCTACCATGAGTTTGCATCGATAAATTCGCTAACGACTCCGTAAATAAATTGTATTAAATATTGCACAGCGGTCACAGATAAAATTGACAGTGACATTGGGAATCAAAATTAAACAACCACTAAAGCCCTTAAGTAGGTCCCTAACAGCTAACCATTTTATTTAGTCGGATTATTGGCTGTCACAACATTTTTACGCTAACCGTAGCGTTATTTTTCTGAACAACAATTAAAAAAAAACAACTCATAACAACAATAAAAAAAAAAACAACTCATGGTAGAGGTACAGGATATCCATACTAATATTATAAATGGGAAAGTGTGTCTGTCTGTCTGTCTGTCTGTATGTTTGTCTTTCTTTCACGGCATAACGGAGCGACGAATTGACGCGATTTTTTAAGTGGAGATAGTTGAAGCGATGGAGAGTAACATAGGCTACTTTTTGTCTCTTTCTAACGCAAGCGTAGTCGCGGGCAAAAGCTAGTAAGATATAATCATAGCTTACTTAAACTGTACCTAATCGATATAAATTAAAAATCACCAATCAGTATTTGTATATGTATATTCTGGTTTAAATTTTGGGCTTTGAAGCCCTGGCTTTTCGGCTGCAGAGATTCGTCCGTTTTGGTCGAAACAGGAATTTCTTACGAACTTTAAACTTTATATCTGCTTTAATGACAGATTTTTCATAGAGTTTAGCACAAAAATGTTTCTTTTTAATATTGTTTCTATACATAGACAGAATGTAACTTCCAAACATAACTATTTCTACATAGATTCATTCGTTTGTCTATTTAATGTATTATTATAATTTTCTTATTTTTATGAATATGTCTGTATTTTGTCAATTTGTAGTGGTTTTTTTTGTTTATTAGTAAACATCAATCATTTGTTTGTTTGAATATACAAATACAAAATACAAATACAAAATTTATTTATTTCAGTACCAAATACTTTTCTAACAATAGATTGTGATTGGAGCCTCCTTTTAAGCAAATAATGCCTGTATTAGGAGACTCCGCTCTTCCATAACTTAACAATATTTCAATAATTTTGGTTTTTATCTATTTATTTATCATTTACAGTTTTATTTATAAAAATCTATGTGTAGGGTGTGTATGTGTGTGTGTGTGTGGGCTCGTGTTTGTGTTTGAAGTGCGTGTGGGTGTGTGTCGTGGTGTGTTTGCGAGGGTGTGTAAGGTGATGGTTTATTTTACGTAATTCAGCAGTGCTTCCGTATTTTCATATGTTAAGGGTTTTATCCATTCCATTAGCAATTTCTTACATTCATGTTGTTGTTTAGTATATATATATATTTCTTTGTTTACCATATTATATATTTGTGCAGAGCGTTTTTTGTATTGCATTGCAGCACATTTAGTCTTAGTTTGTGGGACTTGTGCAATCATATCTTTCCGTCTCTTTGTTAGTATTTTAGTATCATAAGCAAGAGTTTTGTGTTTTTTTAAAATCAGTTGTGTGATGTACAATTTCCTAACAGAAAGTAGACCACTTATCTGATAGATACTTTCAGTAGGGTATCTCATTCGCTTAAAATACATAATTTTAATGAGGGCTCGTTGTCCTCGTTCTACCTCTATAAATTTTGTTTTCGCTGCACCGCCCCATATCGGTATACAATAGGCTATGATAGATTGTGCAAGGGCGATGTAAATTTCATTTAAGAGATTTCTGTTTGGGCCGGTTTTTTTATTTGTGGTGGTTGGGACGACGTGTCTTAATGTTTTGAATATCCAACATAATTTCCTGATTCTACGATTTACATGTTCGATATGGAAATACCAAGACAAATTTTGGTCAATTATAATACCCAAATATTTAGTGTGGGATACTTTGTCAATTAAAGGACATGTGCAATCGTTGTTAGCGGTTTTCTGCTTACATGAATGAACTTTAATGCTAAAATCTTTATTTGGTTGTGAACGGTTTGAAGCAGAGAAGCAAATATAATTCGTTTTCTTTGTGTTCAATGTCAATAGATTATCATTTAGCCAGTTAACAATAATGGTCATTCCCATCTCAGCTTTCAGCTGAACTTCAGACCAGCTATCCCCAGAAAATACAACAGCGGTATCATCAGCGTACGAATAAATGCTAGCGTTTTCAACTTTTAAGGTACAGAGATCGTTAATATAAGTTAAAAAGAGTGTAGGGCCTAGAACGCTACCTTGAGGCACGCCAAATGATACATCTGCATCATCACTGAGATATGTACCTATCCTAACTCTTTGCTTTCTCTCTGATAGATAATCTTTAAGGAGATTGAGAGGGACTCCTCTTATTCCGACTCTTTCAAGTTTGGCCACAAGAGTTGGAACAGAGACGGTGTCAAAAGCTTTTTTTAGATCCAAAAATACCGCGAGGCATTTTTTCCCTGCATCTATATGTTCAGTGACTACCGAACTGAGGGCAGAAACTGCATCTTCAGTAGATACTCCCTGTCTGAAGCCAAATTGAGTAGGCGATAATATTTTAAATTTGTTGAAATAGTTAACAAGTCTCACGTTAATTAATTTTTCTAGAACTTTGGACAAAGCTGGTAAGACAGAGATTGGTCTATAGTTGTTAACATCGTCACTGTTCCCACTCTTGTGTACCGGAGTAATAACTGATTGTTTTAGTGAGGTCGGAAAAATACCATTTCCGAAACATAGGTTAGCCAGATGGGTGATGATCGGAACGACTTCCTTGCTAACATACTTTAAAAATCTAGTCGAGATGTTGTCCCATCCCGGAGCACTGTCCGACTTCAGACTCATCAAGATGCTTTCAACTTCCTTAGGGTCAGCGTCTAAGAGTACAAAAGAATTATTTTGCGTTGGTGGGATGTTATATCGAGCATCGTTTTTATTTGTGGCTAACTGGATTTGTTGGGCTAATTGCTTTCCAATATTCACAAAATAATCATTTACAAAATTTACTGATGTCAATGGGGACGGCATGATATTCAATAATGATGTGCTATGATTTTTAATTTTGTTTGAGTAGGTGATTGTTTTTATGTTTTTCCAAAGTAGCTTCGAGTTAGTGACTGATTTAGCAAGTAGATCTCTTTCATATTTTCTTTTTAATTTTTTAATTAAATTATTACAGTAATTTCTATAACGGCGGTATGTAATTTTCAATATTTCATTATGTGGTTCAAGTCGAGAATGTCGTTGTAGTTTATTGCGATTTTTTATACAGCGCAGTAATCCAGGAGTGATCCATGGTTTGATGATGCGTTTATTATTTGGGATACTCGTTATATTAGTGCTGTAATTAATAGTGGCAATCAGTTTTTGTATGAGTTGGTCAGTTAGTAAATTTGGGTCGTTACAAAATAATAATTCCGAAAGTTTGATTTTCTGTAGATATTTTAGCGCTTCTTCATAATTTATGGTTGAGGTAGTTTTATTTGCAGATTCTTTATTTTTTATTTTAGAAAGTGATAAAAATGTAGTATAATGGTCAGTAATAGTTGTTTGTAGAATAGCAATTGATGCAGATGTCTTCTTTTTATTAATTCTCAGCATAACATGGTCCAGGCAGTTTAGTTCTCTAGTGGGCAGTGTATGACCAGGTAGTATACCATAGGCTGACAACATATTAAGGTAATGATTACGGTTGTTTTGTTCATGAGCCACTTCAGGGTCTTTGGGTCTTATGTTAATATTTATATCTCCTGCTATTACGACATTTTTCTGTGCAGGTAATGAAGCTAAGTGTACGCTCAGAGAGTCCATAAAGCTATCAAGGTTCGTGTTTGATGGAGATCGGTAGATACACAAGATAATGTTATTTATTGTATCTATTTGAAGACATGTCGCCTGAGATAGATATACTTCTTGAATTACCGGTTTTAGTGTGTTTTTTACGTATACAGCTACTCCATCGTTCTGATTTAACTGACGCGTTGTGACATAAGACTGATAGTTATGGAGTTGTGGTAAAGGTTTATTTGCATTAAGTCTACATTCTGTTAATATTATCACATCAGTTTCAAAATCAAAGGTAGATAGCATAACGACAAAATCATCGAAATTGCAGTATATGCTCCTTATATTTTGTGCGACAATAGTGAAATCATTTTTTTTTACATTTATATGTTTAGAAAGATTTGAGCAGTCGCATTCAACGGAGCTAGCAATTGCAATGTTGTCTATCTCATTTAATGCATGTAGGGTGTCACTCATATTGATAGTTTTTAAATGGAGTTAACGTCACGATAACATATTCGCAGGCATATCTAGTAGAGCCTATCAAAATGAATCTTAGTGGTAAATGACCTAGTAGTGTCTTTATATCGAGTCTGGTAATATGATCTTGCTTTCAACTTTTCAAATAAACCGAATAGACCAACAAAAAATCCAGTGTTTTCGAAAGTTTTAATATTGTTTGTCCAATAAATGTTTTAGTTGCTCAAAGAATTTGAGTTGAACAAGTTATCTCGATACGATTAAATAAATGCGTTTTTGTATATTCTTTACTATTGTGTTAGGTACCGCGTCTGTACACCTCAATTCCTTGTTGTTTTTACCATAATACATACAAATACATACTTATCAACTGTAACTTAGGCAGGCCACAGACGTACCGATATACTTGCAAAGGTCTTGCACAAGTATACGCGTCGTTCGACGCTACGGTTGGTGTAGTGTTCGAGTGATTGGCTGCTGTGCTTCGTGACGTGGGTGAATTCCCGCTCGGGACAGTTCTTTGTATGACCTTTTTGTTTAGTCTGGTTAAAACTCTTGGTATTTCTACAATCTGGTTGTTTGTAAACGTGCGGCAACCGCACTTATATGGTGATAAGTGCATACTCAGTAATGGGTGCCAGATAAATTAATGATAATAATTTTGTAAATAGGTTATTTACATAACACTTTAAATATAACGATGGCGCTAGTGTTTCCTAGCTGACTGCTCTGAGAAGAAACATCCGTAACAAACTCAGACGCCAAAGTATTTTTTAAAGTCTATACAATTCGTATTGGTCAATAATGTGCAAGAACCATCATCACACGCTGACTTGTGCAAGTATACCGTATCGTGTGTGGCAACCATTACATTATTATCGATGTATTATCGAGAGAACCTGTAACTGTAGATAATTATAATTTAGTCGAACCGACTGAATGTAGCTTTAAGTATGCCACGAGGCACAAAACGTGTTTAAAGAAAACCAAATGTCTAGCTCAAATATTGTAATTCGTATAATTTATAAAATAAATGCTTATTATTAAAATAATATATTGTGTTTCATTGAACCACGTCTAAAATATACTTAAATTCAAGTTCTAATTCCTTTAAAATACTTTATTGCCCGTGTAGGTATATTCTTTATGCAAATTGAAGAAATGTTGGTACCTTTTTCTATTTTTATATTTCGCACCAATAGCGATTGCGTTTCGCGGAACTAAAATAGGACAGCAATATAGGATAGGTTACTCAATCTTTATGTGGTTCTACATTCATTTTCTTTATCAAACGTTCTTTCGTGCATTTAACCCGTTTCAGATACAAAGGTACATTCACAGCTTTCTCATTATCACCGTAATTAACTTTTATCTCCTCCTGTGACTCAATGTACCTTGTCCTGAATTCATGACCAAAGTCTATTCCGTAATGTCTTGTGTCTGTCGTTCCATCCCACCGTTCTGGTTCCCTTATCTTTATAGCGTAAATAAATCGCCCTAAGTTCTTTCTAATATAAAGTCTTGCGTCAGGACTATCACACATATTGATTAGCACTTGCATGGCTCGCAATTGCAGGGCTGGCGTATCATACTTGATCAGTAATTTCACTAAACGCCTGCCCAGGTCGTAAGCATACTCCTTGATCCGCCATTTCGACATTGTCGTTATGGAAGTGTACTCCATAACGCCTAAAGTGCTAATTATAACATTGAGACAGTCTGAACTTAAATAAGGCAGGAGAATTCTCGTCATGTCATGCTTATCGGCTAGTTTTTTGCCGATGCTATGCTTGCAAAGCTGTCTCAAGCAGTCCAAAGCTGCTGCTATGACCTTATCGTCCTTGTATGATATGAGCTCCATCATAACTTTAACACCATTCGCTTTAAGAGCTCTAGTGGGATCCCAGTCTGACAAATTCTTCAACGAGACCAAATGTAGTAGAATAATTCCTACATGTTCATTTTTGACTGATTTAAGGATGTTCTCGATGACGTTTTGGTTGTTTATAATTTTTTCACAACCACAACCTTGCTTGCATAGACTTCTGAGGCAGAGGGCGGCAGCGTATCTTATTTCTTTTCGCTCCCGCATGAAGAGAAACATAAGACGGTCTATGACAATCGGTTGGGACACAATTCGCTTGATGCCTTGGTAATAATTGGCGAGGTGGGTCAGTATTAAGCAGACCTTCTCCTTGACTATGGGGTCCTGATCTTCAAGTAGATCTATGAGACGGTATATGACATTCAGTTTAATGACGAATATGGCGTTTTCTGATATTCGAACCTGTTGGGAAATAAAGGCAATACTAAGGACCTGACAGATTTGAATTTTTATTAGGTATTAAGTAAGTCAAATTATGTAACTATCTATTGCGATGATAAATATATTTAGTACAATGTGCAAGGAAGCTATATGAGTTGTTTACGTGTGTGTTCAAACCTACCGTAGTTCATTAAAAAGGGCGCAATCAATAAAAAGTCTCCAACAACTCTATCTCTACTCTGATGAAGTCAAAATGCAGAAAATGCCTCTGCCCACCCCAGGCTAAGGTTTAAAAAATTTCAGAGTGCTATAAAAAAGATCGCGTCGTCTCTGAAAACAACCGCTAACTTAGTACATCACCTGATCTAGTAAACTATGAATGGCCTGCAATTTAATGAAACTATTTTCCGAGTTGATATCTTTGCTGATGATGCGCAGGCCAAGTCGCTCGAAGCCCATGCGAGTCCTTGTGATATCTATCCATGGGCCGTAGAGGGATGGCTGCATTGACGTCATTCTTTGTGCAGGCTGGTATTCTGGAAGACGAAAATGGACTAAACTGTACAATACTGAACATCGATTTTAGTGGTTTTTCGAGATCGGAGACGGTGGTCCCCAAACTCCCCCAAGACCCCTCCGGACCTGCGGAAATGCATGCTTTTGACAAATTAAGGACTTCTTGCGCTTCGGGAAGTACATACCTTGCTCATCAAACTCCAAACACTGCAAGATTCAAAGTTTTGATGAGAAAAAAAGTTATTGAATCGTTTTTTTTTAAATATTATATACCTACTCTTCATTTATATCTTGAGCACAGATAACCAAATACTAAAACTAATGGTGCGTAAGATGCAAAAATATAAAAATATTTTTTTTTAAACCACCCAGAAGTAGATCAGTTTTGCCTTTAGGTTTCCTTGTGAATAAAAAAAAATACTGTAACCTAAAAATAATATAAAATCTAATCCACGAAAACAACCTAACGAAAAGAGAAAATCTGGCGCTTGGCGGCGTTGTGTGGTCCTAGTTCTAACCTAACCTAACCAACCCATTTTGATAACAGCTGTAACATACGATTTTTCATTCACCAGGAAACCTAAAAATAAACTTAATTTACCTGCTAGTTAAAAAAAAACAATCATAATAAACTAAATTTACCTACCAGCTGGATTAATTTTTTTTTTAATTTTTCACTTACGCGCCAAAAGTCATGTGTTCTCTGTGGCTATAGATAGATACAAAAGACGAATAAGATTGCGAATAAGTGAAAATATTGTAGGAAATAACGAAAATAACTTTTCGGGAAACTACCTACGTGTGTTGTGTTCGTGTGTCTAAACTTGTGCCTGCTGTTTGATAAGTAAGGGCAGCACGTCCCGCAGCGCCGAAACCTTCAGAAGCCTTTAATTTGTTAATAAGGTATGGTACATATTTATAGTTAAATCTTTAAAAACATGCGTTTCCGCAGTTTGGGAGGGGGCTTAGAGAAGTGTAGGGTATTAAAAAATGGGAGTAGTAAAATTCATATATTATTTAACCTATATCTTGAATTAACAAATGGATGTCCAGTATTGTATAGCACAGCATTAGACTTTTCAAACTTAGAAAAAACTTGGAACAAGTCGCTTTACATTACTCCAACAGTTATAGGGCACTGTAAATCAGCTGCAAGCAGCCTTTCGGATTTTAAGAAGATAAAGGTCATACCACTGAGTACCTAATGACAGAAACCAGAATGGAAATCTTACCGTCATGAGGATCAAACTGCGTCTTCCGCATAGCTCGTCGAACCGCTTTGTTCACAAGTTTCGGGTCTACGCTAGTCTCCAACTGAAGGTAAGAATTCTTGTGGGGACAGAACATTTTTAGACCTTACAATACAACTAAAAATTTTAACTAAACTACAAAAACTAAACGATCAAGTTTTGCCGAGGAACTGTGGCACTTTTGTAAATATTTCGAACTATGAGACTCCACCAAAAGAACATGAAACAAATTGGACACAATAATTTGACGAGTATGTTTGACATTTTGTTGGATTTTGACGTAAGCTGACGTTGCGCTCACAATCATAATTAGGGAGAGATATTCAAAGAAGGTTTGTAAATATACTGTTTATGTTTTGATTTTTTGTTATGTGCAATCTGTGGTGTGGCATGACGAGTGAGACGGTACAGGTAAAATCTTTTAACGGGAAAGCACAAATAAATATATAAAATACTGATATTTTATATATTTGACACTGGACATGCACAGAAAAATACAGAGGAACATAAAATTTCGAATCGTGTTTCAAATGAGCAAAAACTTATGGCCCACACCCCCGTACAACAGGAGTCCAGTTTTAAGAGGTAGGCAACATTTTTTTGAATATTTTTTTAACGTTTTTTAATTACACTGCATGTACATAACTCACTGCATATCTGCATTATACACCCAATTGAGTATTCAAGCGGGTTTTAAACTATATTACTGTAAAATTTGTCATAAACCGTTCCCTTACACCTACAGTAGTTTTTGCGCGGAATAGTCATACCTAACATCCCAAACACACATACGTACTTACATTCAAACTTTCGCGTTTATAATATTAGTAAGGAGAGAAATCCTTACTAATATTTTAAACACGAAAGTTATAAAAACATCATAGATATGTTAAAGTCTATAAGTAATGTAACCATCATCTATTTCAATTAATTGGTGGCATCAAGTACTCTACCTATAGCACAAATTAACGTTACGTAGGTATGCGCCGCAATGTAAAAGTAACAAAAATTACTATTAACGTAGAAATGTTGCGGAATGTTTATAGTTGCGGAATGTTTATAATAGTTACCGTGACCCTGGAACATAAAGGGCAATCGAAGGAACATGAGTGGGTTTTAGTCAGTAAGAGTCTGACACGCCCTCCCGTCGCACCCAGGACGGGAGCAGTCATTGGATGATTTCCAACTCACCAAAAAAAAAAAAAAAAAAAACGTAGAAATTAAGTTAGACATGTTTACAAATAATAATATTTAATTTTCTAAAAAAAAATTGATTATAACTGTGAAATGTCTTGTGTAAAGATTTAATTAAAATGCGAAGGAAACCTTTTCTCTTTTCATATTATAATTCCAACAAGTTTGAATGTTTGTCTCAACGTGGACAAGAAGTTATTCCTTTGATGCTGAAAAGACGGATAAAGTGATTAATATATCTTATAAATAAATATAAAAAGAACCCTCATCCACTCACCGACTAAAAATAAAAACTGAAAATCGGGTCCCTGAAATATTTCCCGCATCGTTCAAGTAGGGTACAAAAAAAAATGTTCTTGGGGTTTTACCGTTCACGCCAATGAAGCGTTTTAAAAAAGTATCCATCGTTACATTACACCTTGGATTAATAAATGTTATCGTGTTTGGGAAATCGCCCGTTAAATTAAATACTAAAATACCGTCATCGTCGCTGTATTATCTTAAAGCGCGTCTATTCAGTCTCTATCTTTTCTAGTGTGCATAGCCTTAATGAGATGCTTCTTCGCTTCTTTAATTCTGATAGGAAAGCTATACGCATCGTCGGCAACCACATTATCACCGTAATCAGTCTTGATTGTCTCCAAGTCTTCGATGCACATCGTTTGATAGTTATAACCAGTAGTAACGGTAAAGTTTTTAGTTTCAGAAGTGCCCCTAAAATGCTCATGTGGACAAACTTTGACATCACGATCAATCCTCTCTTTCCAATGTGTTTTTAGTTCGATCCTAACATCGGAACACTCGCAGAGATTGATCAGCACTTGTAATGCTCGTAGTTGAACCACTGGTGTAGTCTGTGACACAGAGATAGCAATCAAACGCTTGACTATGTCGTACGTGTTTTGTTTCACTCGCCACAATGACCTCACTGTGGTTGTTGTGTACTGCATCAAACCTACGGCGCTTGCAATCACCTCAATGTTCGGAGACAGTAAGAAATGAAATATAATCTCGTTCATGTCGTATTGGTCAGCCAGCTCCTTCCCTACACTATGTTTGCATAGCTGTGTCAAGCAATCTAGTGCGGCTTGTACAACTCTGTAGTGTGTGTATACCATAATATCTTTCATCACTTGAAATGCATTTGCCTTTAGCGCCGGGACAGGATCCCATTCCGACAAGTTTTTTAGCGAGTTCAAATGGTATATCACTATCTCCATGTAGTCGTGTTTGATCATTTTCAGAAGGCTCTCGATGATTTTTTCATTTTTTATGACGATTTCGCAGACGCATCTGTCCCGGGTGAGGGTTTTAAGTAAGTAGGAGGCTGCGTATCGTATCTCCCTGCGATCTTCCATGATCATACCTATGAGGTAGTCGACGACGACTGGCAACGATATGATGCGCTTCCTGCCCTCCTCATAATATGCTATGCGTGTGAGAAGGATGGCTACCTTTTCCCGGACGATAGGCTCGATATCCAACATGAGGTCTACGACCCTGTGCACAACGTTGCAGTGGAGAAGATAGAAGAGGCTTTCTGGTACAAATACCTGTAAGATAAAACGTGACATGTAATAACAATTATTATTAATGTTTTATCTGATAGTGGAAAAACGAGTAAGCAGGTTATCGACAACTCGAAATGAACCCCAATAACAACCTCAAACCCTGGGGAGTCGCAGTTGCAGGCCCTTCAGAAGGTGCTCTTTTCTTCCCAAAATCATCTAGAAATGCCGGATTTATCCGGAATTGTAATAGATTTTTGTAAACTAACGCTTGACATCAATACTGATTAGTGAACGAATGATTTTTACCTGACCCAGTAGAGAATAGATAGCTTGCAGTTTTACTAAATTCTTATGCGAGTTGAGTTCTCTAATTAAAGTCCGAAGTACATTGCGTCCAAAGCCCACGCGAGCCCGAGTGACGTCTACACCAGGAGTCGATATATGGGGCTGTTGCGACTCCAGTCTTTGTGCAGGCGGCAGCTTTATATCATCATCACCCGTAGCTGAAATAAAGTGAAGGATGAAACGTACTTGGCTAGGGCAATAAGTATGAACGAGGGTCTTAAGGGGAGAGGAAGACCGAAGATAAGGTAGATGAATTGTGTGAAGAATGATTTGAAGGACAAAGAAGGGAGTGATAGAATGACGGGTGACGGGTTGACATGGAAGGAAAAATCATGTTGCGCCGCCCCCAAGTGAAATGGATCATCAATCATGGATGGAATAAGGGTAGGAAAAAGAAAATGAAGATTGCTTTGTGGTTCAGTCAACTACTTTATGTAAAATTGTTGGCTTGTATCAGTGCAAGTACCATTGGAACTTTATCAATTTATTAACTTTTCGAAGTTTATCTTGGTCACCATAAAGGCGCAGGAAAAAATCCGAAAAATTTACAAGGGCTTTGGGTAGGGGCTTGAAATATTCAGATGAATTTCAGGTGTGTTTACATCAAAATAGAATTATTAAGAAACTTACTCTGAACCATATATTTCTTCCGCATGGCATACCGCACAGCCTTGTTGATAAGTCGTGGGTCCATGGGACATACAAGCTGAAGATACGCATTCTTTTGAGGATAAAACATGGCTTTCGCCCTTTATAGTACCGAAAAAATATTTGTCATACCTACTTAGTAAAACTTCTAGAAATGATAATGTAAGTACTTAAATGTTACAAAACAATTTATTTTGTTGTAGAGTAGGAACTTAGTAGGAAGGTTTCCACAAAATCGTAACAAAATATTGTTTTCAATGACAATGTCAAAAATGATTATTTCCATTATTGGATGCATAGATGTCTATGAGTTGTTATTTTTTTTCGTAGGCTTGAAAGAAGGATATGTAACACGACGTACGAATATTGTTTTTCACTTGATGGAAAACTTGCTGTTGATCTACCCGATGTTAAGTGGTCGTGTACAATTTCCAAAGCTTCACAGATCATGTGTTGCCGTTTTACTGGTTCAAATGGAATAAAATTTAAAATTATACCATGTTTGTAAAATGCCTGTTTAGTTTCTAGTTCCACAACGAAGTTAAAAGTTGACCGATGCATGTGGAGTTCTTTGGGGAAGGCCTTTTTCAGCAGTTGACGTCTATCGGCTGATGATGATGACTAAATTATATAGCGCTGTTGCTGCGCAGCGCTGTACGTTTATGCATCTTGACCTGAGATTAAAACGTAAACGTCCTAAAAGTTTGTCGAAATGCCTTACAGGTTTGTGGAAGACTAATCTAGACAGGCGCTTCGTGTCAAACACTGGTATTCAGCTAAGAAACCGACCTTTTCATAGTTGGGAATAAAGCTAGAGAGTGTTTGTGCGAAATAAAAGTCTGTGTATAGATCGAGATATAAATATTTAATATTAAAGAAATATAAATAATAAGTTTAAATATCTATAAAGTTAAATAAGTAAAATATAAACTTAAAACTAAAAAAATCTAAAAGCGACGGCAGTTTTTATGTTCACCCGTATAATTAACTCGGTTAAGAAAAGGAGTCAGCACAGGAACCACCAACAGGGCCACGCCTGCCGGGGTTGCGGAATGTTTATCATAGTTACCGTGACCCTGGAACATAAAGGGCAATCGAAGGAACATGAGTGGGTTTTAGTCAGTAAAAGTCTGACACGCCCTCCCGCCGCACCCAGGACGGGAGCTGTCATTGGATGATTTCCCACTCACCAAAAAAAAAAAAAAAATAATTAACTCGGTTCAAATCCGTAATTTAAGCCCTCTGCCCTTTACTTGAGGTTTTTCTTATAATACAAAGTAGGGAACATATGTATGTATTTATTTTATAGGCAGTATACGGCCTACGGCAGTATATAAACTTATTCCTTCTATACTTGACCGTTTGTCCATCGCTACCGTTACCGTCACGTCAACGGCAACGAGATAACGTCGCAACGAGATGACGGACCGCACGTCCCATCACCTTATACTAAGCTGGGCTCGCCGTTACTGTCCCATTCATAGTTATAACCCTATCTGCCTTCAGTACGGTTCTATCAGTTTCTCATTCTGATAAGTTTTCATCATTTCATCGGTCATGGGCCCCGGCTTGGAAGGGTCCGAGAATATTGCACGCATCGTTCAAGTAGATGGTAAAAATGATGTTCTTTGAATTCCATCGTTTACGTTAATCAGTTTGTCGAATGAAAAATACTTTAAAACATTTTAAAAAGTATTCATCATAACATAACTGGTTGTACTAATAAAGAAATAATGTTTACCATCATCACGTCGTTGTCACCATTATATCAAAGAGCGTCTACTCATTCTCTATCTTTTCTAATGTGTATTGCCTTAATAAGATGTTTCTTCGCTTCTTTTATTCTGATAGCAAAGCTGGACGCATCGTCGGCCACCACACTATTACCGTAATCAGTCTTGATTGTCTCCACGTCTTCTATGCACATCGTTTGATAGTTGTACCCAGATGTAACAGTAAAGCTTGTAGTTTCGGAAGTGCCCTTAAAGTACTCATAAGGACAAACCTTGACATCACGATCGATCATCTCTTTCCAATGTGTTTTCAATTCGATCCTAATGTCGGAACACTCGCAGAGGTTGATTAGTACTTGTAATGCTCGAATTTGTAGCACTGGTGTAGTCTGTGAGACAGAGATGGCAATCAAACGCTTGACTATGTCGTACGTGTTTTGTTTCACTCGCCACAATGACCTCACTGTCGTTGTTGTGTACTGCATCAAACCTACAGCGCTTGCAATCACCTCAATGTTCGGAGACAGTAGGAAATGGAATATAATCTCGTTCATGTCGTACTGGTCAGCCAGCTCCTTCCCTACACTATGTTTGCATAGCTGTGTCAAGCAATCTAGTGCGGCTTGTGTAACTCTATAGTGTGTGTATACCATAATATCTTTCATCACTTGAAATGCATTTGCCTTTAGCGCCGGGACAGGATCCCATTCTGACAAGTTTTTTAGCGAGTTCAAATGGTATATCACTATCTCCATGTAGTCGTGTTTGATCATTTTCAGAAGGCTCTCGATGATTTTTTCGTTTTTTATGACAACTTCGCAGACGCATCTGTCCCTGGTGAGGGTTTTAAGTAAGTAGGAGGCTGCGTATCGTATCTCCCTGCGATCCTCCATGATCATACCTATGAGGTAGTCGACAACGACTGGCAACGATATAATGCGCTTCCTGCCCTCCTCATAATTTGCTATGCGTGTCAGAAGGATGGCTACTTTCTCTCGCACTATAGGCTCGTTGTCCAACATGAGGTCTACGACTCTGTGTACCACGTTGCAGTGAAGAAGGTAATAGAGGTTTTCTGGTATCTGTACCTGTATGATAAAACAAGACTGGTGGTGAAAATTCTGGATTTCTCTAAAGCACAGCTTGATATCAAAACTGATTAACAAATGAATGATTTTTACCTGACTCAGCAAAGAATAAATGGCTTGCAGTTTTACTAAAATCTTAGGCGAATTGAGTTCTCTGATTAAAATCCGAAGTCCATTGCGTCCGAAGCCCACGCGAGCCTGAGTGACGTCCACACATGGGGTCGATATATGGGGCTGTTCCGACTCCAGTCTTTGTGCAGGTGGCAGCTTTATATCATCATCACCCTTGCCTGAAATTCAGAGTAGAAACTTTCAGCCGGGCGCTAAGGTCTAAAGTAACTGTCCACGTACGCGTAGCTGCATCGACGCGTATTCGACATTATTATGCTTTGTGTACGCTTGCTTGCAGCTAACGTTAGAAACTATAAAACTCGATTGATGGAGAGGCAACTTCAGGAGAAAACCAACCTAGTTCTTGTTACATTAGGAAGGTCTCTAACTACAAATTACATCTGTATCTTGAGGTTTGGGATAATATAAATGCATAGATAATAGGTATAGATAAATGGGTTTGGATAGAAGTAGAGTAATCAAGAAACTTACTCTGAACCATATATTTCTTCCTCATAGCATTCCGCACAGCCTTGTTGATAAGTCGTGGGTCCATGGAACATACAAGCTGAAGATAAGCATTCTTTTGGGGATAAAACATGACTTTCGCCCTTACGAAAATGTATTAAAAAGAAAATTTAGCAAAACTCCTACAAAAGTTTGTAAAGTAAATGCTACAAAACCATTGATATATTAAATATCCTATAAAACATTTAATAGGTCCTCAACAAAATCGTAACAAAATTGTTACGATGTTTTCAGTGACTTTGTCAAAAATGATTATTTCATTATGTTGCTAAGGGTTGGTCTGTACGATCGATCTGATGAAAATCGTGACGATTGATCGCATCAAAAATTATGCCCATACACAAAACGATTAGTGTATGGGCATTATTCGATCAACCATTTATATGATAAAAAAGTGTTAAAACAATACGTGCCCCATAAAATGGAAAATAAACTCTTTTTTCTTACCTATGTGTCGGTAACTTCGACCCTCTAAAAAGAATAAAAGAGAGTCCAGAAAAATAAAAATGCAAATAGAGCCATATACTCCGGATTTTTCGTTATACACATTTATGATCGCATGAGTTTTTATTGCTATTCCCGATATCGTCTTCGATCTTTAACAATCTTGACATCATACACTATCGATTCTCCGTTACGATCGCGTCGGTCCGAAGCGACCGACGAATCGTATAGACAAATCTTACGGTGTATTTTTTTAAATATATTTTTTAAAAGAAAGGCTAAAAGCAATGATATTATAATTAAAAAGGTATAGATCGGTTACTTATTGGAAAATATTATCTTCAAAAACGCCATACTATTATATTACCGTATACTTATAATTAGACGAGACGTTAATTGCATGCATTGCATCGCATGATTTAATTAAGTATTGCAAGTGAAATAGGTGACAAATATGATTTGCGACTGAAGTAAATGGGGTGAACTGTAGGTAAAATAGCCACTTTTGAAGTATCTGTCTATAACCTATCTACATCTTTTTACTTATAATATACCTATATTAAAGGCTAAAAAAATAACAATAGGAATGACGCCAGCATAATAAATGGCATTCTGTTTAGTCCGTCTTGTAGATCGGCCAAAAATACGGGACACGTATTTTTTGCTTGATCAAAATAATAAAAAAAAGATAAAGAGCAACAAAGTTTCGGAGTGGGGCTTTTGAAGTCACCGTGCTGCAAAAATTGTATCAGATTGTGACGTCACGCGCAACTTCAATGCACTGTATCTTCGTAATTTTTTGTTTAAGATAAAAAAGAAAAAAATCGTTTCCAAATTTTTTTAATAATCTAAGTGACGGACTAATTACTTTTTTTTTCGTCGTCTCGCCTATTATACACGTTTTCATACTGTTTTTTTTTTTTATAAAATTGGACGGCAATTTAGCCGACCGATCACCTGTTATTAAGTTAAATAATAATTAGTGGCCGCCGCCTATGGACAATACCAGTCTCGCAGATGCTTTGTCATCACAAAGACTAAGATGGTATGTCTCATGTGTAATTGAACCGGCATCCTTTCAAACCAGAACAAAGCAACGTTACTTTTCTAATTTTCACGTCCCCGTTGGTCTCGTAGATGAACGTTTAATTATTTCGACCTGAAAGTAGAAATGCTTGCTAGTTTGTGGGGACTGCGGGTGGCAATCCTGGTGCAGTTTGTCGCCCAAATAGATGCTCGTCTGTGAGGGTTGCTCAAGGTCCCATGCGCGCCTCTGTTGAAGAAGGTTCGGTTGTAGAACAGGACACACATATTGAAGAGCATCCGCTGATACCAGTCGGGAGCACGGAGCATGCGTCAAGTGAATGCCGTACTTCCGACGTATGGTAGCAGAAGGAACAGTGGTTTTTTCTTAGTAAATGTCTTACAAAACCCTCCGCTCTTTCATCCAGGGTGGGCATCCATGACGATTTCCCCAAGAAAACACCAAGTTTTGTAGAAGCATAATGCCATGTCAAACACTGGTATGAATATCAGCGTAATTAACTAAAGCTGGTTAGGTTGTAAACCAACAAAAGCATAGGAAAAAGGTTAGGTAAATATTTAAATACTGATGTATTCTGTACCAGGTTGGGGGCAAAATAATATACTCGGTGGAAAGATATTTAGGTACATTTAATTTTAGTTTGTTTTCACACACAGTATTTACATAGTATTTGACACTATTTATACATTTAAGAAATCTTTGTTAAATTAAAATAGGTTTTTGCAACGCTGTGTTGCAGTATGCTGAATTTTATTTTATGCTACGAGAGTTCAAAGAAATAAAATGTAAGTATAAAAATATCAGCAATAAGTTGTTTTAAAATAATATGAAAAAAAAAAGTGAGCCGTCACGGGACGCCTGGCAGATGTGAAACATCGACATTATTTTGTAAAAGTAATATGATTTAAAAGAAAAAGCGTGGCGACGCGTCGCTACGGCATGCGTCGCCACGCCAGAAATTTGTTTTACGTGCGGCTATAGATGTTTCACATCTAAAAAAAAAGCTTTTTTAAAAAAAAGATAACCGACTTCAAAAACTAAAAGCTCAAAAATAACTATTTCGGAAGTCGGTGGCAACACAAATCGACCGGCAGAAGAGAAGCCACCGACTTCCGAAATAGTTATTTTTGAGCTTTTAGTTTTTGAAGTCGGTTATCTTTTTTTTAAAAAAGCTTTTTATTTTTAACTTTTTAGTTAGAGTCTCAATGGTGCCGATTCTCTTGTGCACAAACTATCGTAAATTAAAGTTAAGTGCATCTTTCTCTTTCCTTTTAATTAAGAAAAGGACAGAAGATCAAATATTAGTTAAGTCCTGTCAAATTTAGACACTCCATAGATAATTTAGACGCAATTTAAAAACATGGCGTCTAAATATACGTCAATTTTCATCAGGCGCTGTCTAATTTGACAGGATTAAACTAAAATGTATCTTCTGTCCTTTTCTTTAAGAAATGGAAAGAGAAAGATGCACTTAACTTAAATTTACGATAGTTTGTGCACAAGAGAATCGGCACCAGTGTCTGACTACGTTTTAGGGTAGCTCTCAAAATAAACTTATAATCTTATCTTATATAAAAATCTACAATCCAAGAAAGCAAAACGCGATCTATGCGGGCAACGTCACGGGATATCTATTAGTGTTATATACTAAAACCTTCCCCAGAATGTAACAAACACTTTGCTGAAAACCGCATCAAAATCGGTTCAGCCAAACGCGAGATAATCGCGGACAAACATACATACATACATACATACAGGTCGAACAGAGAACCTACTTTTTTTTTGAAGTCGGTTAATAAAAACAAAAAAATTTAAGTGAATGTAGTTTTTGACACGAAAACTTTTTTAAACAAAGTTGACAATCCATGTACTTATTTTCTAGGGTACGGCACTCTGAACCCTTTTCTTCTGCACTTAGTGTCGACAATTAGCTGTGCTTGTCTCTTCAGGTAGCAGCGCGAGGGTATGTCTTCTTCGTCTTCTGAAGCTGTAAGCATAATTTTCAGTATTATCAAAGCGACGTCATATCTTTTCTGGTCGCAGCGCAGATGTTAATATTTTTTGTATTCAATGGTGATCGCATAACAAGTTTGAATTATGACATTTTTCTTTACTTTTTCATAACTTTCTTGAACAACTTTAGTAACTTTTCCAAGCTAAGATAATATTGTAATAGATGTTTCAGAAACCATTTTCCACTTTACTTTTTCATCTCGTCTGTTACGAACTTAGCAAAGATTTTTTCGAATGTTTTTATCAACTTTCAAAGGCTAGGTAAGGCTTAGTAAATATGTAATTAGATACATACTCTGTGCTTTAACTGGTTCCTTCTGCAAAAGCTCCTTGTACGTTGGTACATTCTTCTCAGATTCTTTGGGCGTGCTCTGGCTTCCACTCATACCGGCTACTGAAGGCGCTGCGCTGGCTGGCTGTAGTAGCCAACAAAATTTTCTTAGTACTACATTCAGTATTTGTGGAGCTCTCACATAGTGAGGATATGACAAGAGGAGCTGGACAACATTTGTAGTTTATTTAGATTGTGTAATTTGTAATTTTTGGTTTGGTTAGAATCACAAATGTGCAGAAGTTTAGGTTGTAAAAGTTTTCCTTGGATTAGAGAGCAAGCGTAGAATTGTATTCTTGTGCTGTGGCTTGAAGAAGGGAGTATGAGAATGCTGAAGAAAATACAATAAAGTAAATGTCGAAATTCAATGACAATGCAAAAGTAAGTATTATTGGCCGTAATAACTTTAACGAAACTTGAGATAAACACGGGAGCACAAATAACTAAAAGTATATTTCAGTTATTTGTTCTTAATAATAATAGTGAAAAACGTGACTTCTAAATATTTGTAATTTTGTGCACTTTCAATTTGTGAATTGACTATGTTTCAAAATGTTAGATAATATTATACCAAACGGCTGGGCTTATAGCGATCAATCCATTCACCGCTTGATAATAAACATAATAGTTTCCAGCATTGAGTTAAGTACTTATCAATGAAGTCTACATCATAATATCTTACAGTAGAAGGCACCATGATGATGGTAGTATCCTTCTGCTTCTCCTTAATATCCTCTGCTCTGGCTCGTGCCTTGTCGTAGCGGACTGTCAGCACGGTCACCAGTTCTTGTACGTCTCTCGCTTCTGCCGTCCATTCTGGTACGCTTGGCTCGGGAATTATCTGCAATAAGAAGATTTTATAAAAATGTTATAAACTAGAAATACGTTCAAGAAATTGATGGCATTGTCACATTGTTACTCTTGCCAAGGCAAAAAAACTGACTGCTATATAATTATGAACTGTTCCCTCTGTTTCTTATTAATTACACTTGCACATACATCTAACAGCTTGCACAGGTCATACAGTAGTCTCTTGATCTCCAGAAGCAGTGTCTCCAGGTCCTCCATATTCTTCTCCAGCTCTTCGTAAATCGCATTCTCTTCTGCTATCTCTTCTTTTAGTGCTGTTATTTGATCTTGAGCCCTGTTAAATGTTACGTATGTATTAAAATTGAAATTCTAGGGGCCCAATTGTTACAGAGCCACGTACATAGTATATTATGTGAAGGTTCTATGATTGTATTTTCCGAATATCTGAATCTGTCTTAGCCTGAAAGAGTTGAGAACAAAGCGTGTAAGGGCTCTATAGCACACCTAACCACCTCAACAAGGCACTCAGGCACGTGTACTACTTACAATTTTGTAGCAGAAAAACCAATATTTTTTTGCCTGAGCTGAAAACCAAACCCAAAACATCATGCTTGCCATCCCCAACGAATCTATCCCCTATAACGGCCTACAACTTCAACTACAAGATTGCCTCCGTTGCCTAGAACTACTTACTCATCTTTATCCTTGACAGAGGCAAACTTGAAAGCCTCGAGTTCCGCCATCATGGTGGCCTGGGTCTGTTCCAGCTCTAGTTTCTCTTGCTCCGTTGTTTGCTGAAGGTAGCTGAGACGCTGTGACGTGTCGCGCTGGGCTTTGAACCTGTCGAATACTTCCTCGGCGTCTGTCACTCCTGGAAGAAAGATATGGATGTGGTTGGTGTGTGTCTTTTTGTTTATTACGAGTTGACACCGACAGACGCTGTTCTGTAAAATGGTACCAATAAAAATGCAACGAACGTTTGTTGCGATGTTGTAGTTGTGTGAGTAATGTGACACGTTTGGAGAAATTCCTTCTGGGATAGCCATGGCTTGAAAGAATTTCTGCGCCTCCAAATGCCTCATCGCACATTTTATGTTTTGGATGTAAGTTTTGCCTCTTATTGGTTTCGGACTATTTCTTTTATTAAACAGCTTACTATTCATGTATCTTTTTGGGAAGAATTCATTGAATGCCTTAAAGATAAGCAAAACCTCCATTATGTAATAGATGTTCACGCACATTTGAACGTAATGATGCTGTTCCACCGGTGTCCTGCACTGTTCGGAACAGTGATGCACAATTATTGTTCGGCACAAATGTTTCTTCTGGTTATTGAAGTTTTGCACAAAATGTGAATAAAATATGTGCTGCACAATATTTTGGTGGAATCGTACCATAACAGCAACTGCAATATCCATCTAGATGGTCTTCTCTTTCTTGGATAATATCAAGAATGTTACCAGTTAGCTTCATCAGTCGCTGAAAAATGTCCTCCATCTGTTGCGAGGCTGACAACTCCTCTGGGGCGGTTTCTCCTTCCGTTGACCGCGTAGATTCCTGACGCACCACCGGTCGAGCTATCGGTAAGTAATACAAAATGTAAACATATATGTAGGTAGATAGGGTGTAATTTATCTGTAATATGTATGTATTTATAAATTATATAAGTATGTATATGTTGTCTGGTTACCATAACACAAGCTCTTAGCAGAGCTTAACTTGGGATCAGATGACCGTGTGTGAGTTGTCCCAGTATATTTATTATTTATTTATTTATTTATATTATTACATCAATATGTAATCACGATAATTATCTTGAAAGCTAGTTGACTAGTTAATAGTCTATTTAAACCTTCGAACACACGTGATTTGAGACACAATAGAAAGACAATAGCAGCGCGACAGCCGGTTGTCTTGTCGCTTGGTCGTCAAAAGGTTTAAGACGAATGAAATTTCCTAAATACCTCACTTTACAGCTAGAAGTCAGCTAAGAAGCTATGAGCAATGAACTTGTGATTTTAAAACTGCAAATTCGTGCTCAAATAATTTATATCAACGTATCAATCTGACTTTTTAATTCAAACGTCGTTTATGTTTATTCTAGACACTGAAATCAAATGAAAAATAAGTGAGTCTCGAATATGCCTTCCGAAAACGCGGTAATAAAAGCTCGTACCTAAGTATGTACTCGTATAAAAATACGATTCTGACTACCAGCGGCAGTGGGACAATAAAGGGTTGATATTCATTTGTTCTTTTCTAGTTTGTCCCCGGAACTTCGTCCGCGTCAAAGAATAGTTCCGGTAAAAAAACTATCCTATGTCCTTTCTCGGGTCCCAGACAATATTTGTACCACATTTCATTCAATTCAGTGGCTTAGGCGTGAAGAAGAGATAGACAGACAGAGAGTTCCTTTCGCATTTATGAATTAGTATGGAAGTATGGATAATATTATTATGGATTAATGGCCATTAGCTTCACCTTGTGGAGGAAACACTCTCTTCTCCAACTTCTCCAGTTCCCGCTTCCTCTCAGCGAATCGTTGCGCGAAGTAAGCTCGTTCTGACGCTCGCGAATGTTCAGCGTCATGAGCCCGCGCAGCTTCGGCCGCTGTTGCTGCTGTCGCGCGTATTCGCATCTCTCCTGCTTCTTCGCGGATACGCTGCAGTGTGATACCATGTTATTTTTGACCCCCAATGAGAAAAGTGGCGTTATTAAGTTTGACCGCTAGGCATGACACTCTGTTTGTCTGTCGGTAGCACTGTAGCTCTAAAACAGTTGATCGGATTTAGATGCGGTTTTTTTAAAGATAAAGATAAGATAAATTTATTTATAGATTTACATAAAGAATTCTTAAATTAGCATAACAAAAATAAATAGTGCATTAGGCTTAGAATAGAATGTGGGGACCTGCCTGATTTAAGTTTATTAAAACCTGTGTTTCAGGCCATCATTTGACTACGCAAACTAGGTGCGTAATACAATTATTTTAGGTATGATTGATAAAAAAAAATAGGTTATCTAGTGATGGTTCTTCGGCATGTTACATCAAGATGGGATCAGCCGTTTCGAAGTTCTCAACTGTTTTGTTAACTGAATTCGCGATCATAATAACTATGTTTTTTTTTTAATTTTCCATTTTCACTAGTTACACAGCGAGCATGAACTCAAAAACACTTACCTCTAATTTCGAAATTTCTTCTTTTTGTTTGTTAAGAAGTTCTTCAATGCGCGTCAATGAACTTTCGAACTTCACCGAATCGTCCAACAGAGCTTGTCTGAAAAATTGTGGAGGAATATTTTGTTAGCGATTAAGAAACGAAAGATTTTGTTTTATCGACCTTGCTTCAAAAATAATAAAAAAAAATGGTTTTAATAATATTACAGTTTCATTTGTATGACATGATATTTACATTGGAATAGTAGGAGGCAACAAAATTGTTGTTACTTTAAATCTATTGTTTGAAGTCAGGCTTAGGCTTTGCCGAACAGATCTGATAATATTATTAATCGGAGTAGTGTAAATAAATACAAATGATGATTCGATAATACTGCCCAGTGCCGTAACTAGGACGGTGCCAGCAGTGCCCAGGTACAGGACGCAGACCCTGGAGGGGCGCAGTAATGACCACACTAGTATCTTACAGGGGCGCAGTTTTGAAAGCTCGCACAGGGTGCATAAAAGGCTTGTTACGGCACTGATACTGCCACGCTAACACTTCGGTGTGACAAAGCTTTTAGTATTTATTTTCTTTAGCCAGTATTTTTCAGAAACCCCATCGAAGATTTCAGCTTCTTAAAGTTCCACGGCACATTTTGGAGTACTAGGATCACCAAGCACCAAAAGAAAAAGTTATACTCATTGACTATGGTATTTCTTAGACAATTTATCGTAAGACCTAGTATTATTAAGATAAAACATACATACCTTATAGATATGTACTTCTTCTTGACCAGTTCAGCTTCCGTCCACTGAATGAGAACTTTGTGTATCTCGTTTTCTAAGTGCGAAACGTGCTGTGAGTAAATTAGTTTATTAGTTAAGTTATTTTTAATAGTAACACGTTAGAACCATTATATCCGTACTAATATTATAAATGCGAAAGTAACTCTGTCTGTCTGTCTGTCTGTCTCTTCTTCACGCCTAAACCACTGAACCGATTTGAATAAAATTTGATACAGATACTTATAGTCTGGGACCCAAGTAAGGACATAGGACAGTTTTCATTCCAGAAATCCCCCGGGAACGGGAACTATTATTCTAAAGCTAGTTTAGTATAAAAGTATTTCTCCTGTGGCTGCGGGTTGTTCGAAAGAGATATCCCGGCTCCAGACACAAAGGTTGAGGCTACAGTGGGCAGCGATTTGCGATGCGACTGGAAGAGCGAAACTAGATAAACATGGAATGGCTACATTATAAGCGAAAATTTGTCGTATATTCGATTTAATTTTGCTGATACGTCGATGTAGCCGGTGCCGCGATTACAGTAATGTAGTTCCTGTCGCAGAAAGAAATCAAAGATAGAAGAAGAGATGAACGGTGTAGCCATAAACGTGAGCATCCATGTATTTGTTTCAATCGCTAATGTGTCGCAGCTCGCGTCGCAGACTAGTGTAGCCTCAGCCAAAGGGCTAAGAAAGAACATAGGTGGGTTTTAGTCAGTAGAAGTCTGACACCGCTCCGCCCACAGCGGGAGGAGTCATTTGATGATTTTCCACCCGCAATAAAAGGGATTTCTCCTGTGGCGTTGGTACGTTTACAAACACATATACAGATCATACAAATATTTCCCCCTAGTGGGACTTAAACCCACGTTACAAAGTCAAGCTAAATCTCAAAGTATGGTAAATGTAAAGGTACCACGATGAAGAAACAGACTTTTACTGAGTGAGGTTTTTCTGGGCGGGGCAGTACGGTAGGGCGTGTCTGACTTTAACTGACTAAAACCCACTAATGTCATTTCGGTTGCTCTTTATGTTCCGGGGCCACCGGTAACTATTATAACTATTCCGCAACCCTATTGAGTGACGTATCGATGCACAGCTTGAATTACTAGATCTAGTGCCATAAAACTTGCATGCTGGTTCCTTTTAGGCCGCTTGTCCACTGCCGGCGTCACCGTCACGTCAACGGAACGAGATGACGGCGAGCCGAGTTTAGTATGAGGTGACGTGACGTACGGTGGAGACTGAGACGCAGCTATAGTAAATGTATGTATCATCTCGTTCTCGTTGACGTAACGGTGACGCCGGCGGTGGACAAACGGCCTTACACTACTTTTACTCTCACTAGGTAAGCACACTGAGCACTATGAAGATTTTTTGAAAATTCAACCCCAAAAGGGGTAAAGGGGTAAAATTAGGGATAAAAGTTTTTATGTAACGTAACGTTTATTAATAAAAACCCTTAAATACTGCTGCAAAGCAACACAACTCCATCTTTTTTTTAAACCTTTCCAAAAGTCATACTTAAATTGATTCAGTGATTACCGCGAGCTTTGAAACTCAACCATGTAATAAGTAGTTTTCAGTTTGTACCATAAGTTTATACTTACCTTCCTAGCCTTGCTGCTATTTTTGGACTTTACTAGTATTCCTTTATTGTTCTCAATCAGAAGATATTCGTACTCCTTCTCCAACTCAGCCAGTTTCTTCTTCTTATTTCTTTTTTCGTATTTGAGTAAGTCTAAAATCTTTCTCTGTTCTGTTACTTTTAGATCTAGATTGTGTATTATCTAAAAGGAAAAAAAAACATTTTTTACACCATATTTTCTAATAGTACAATTAGTTATTTTTAGTTGTTGTTTTTCGTCTTTAAATGGGCATGAAAACAAGTCGTTAGCCAGCCTGCAGTATTGTCGTAATCATTTTGTTTTTAATTTTTATTTATGTCATTTAACTAGTTTCCGCCCGCGGCTTCGCCCGCGTGTATATTGCAACTTCCATCCCTTATTTGCCCTTCAGGGTTGGTAATTATAAAATCCTTCCCTAGTGGATACTTACTCTACACAAAGAACATAACACATACATGCGTTGACGCACCACGAAAATATCACAATATTCAGTATGAATCAAGAATTTGGATAATCGATATTGAATATGTCTATGCGTTTGTTTTATCGAATTCCAATTGTGAATACCGACTGAATGGTAGCACCTCCTCGCGACATAACATTATTAGATTGTGCGTCATCGCGGATTTTTAATGAGCGTGTCACACAGCAGAGCTTAATAAATAAATATATTAAGACAAATCTCAAACGGCCATTCGATCCCTAACTAGGAAAACCCTCTGCAATAACCAGGCAACTGATTTACACACATAATTTATAAATAGATATATACATAAGTTGGTAAACTGAGTGACCGCCTGACTGGGTCCTAGAGAAAACTTGGAGGGTATTTTCTGAATCCAGTTAGGCTGGAAGCCGACCCCCACATAATTGGGTAAAGGCTATATTGATGTTTTTTTTATGGATGGGAAGTCATCAAATGACTTCTCCCGCCCTGGGCGGGAAGGAGGGAGTGTCAGACTTTTACTGGCTAAAACCCACCCTTGTTTCTTTGGTTGCCCTTTATGTTCCGGGGCCGCGGTAACTATTACTGTTCCCCAAACCCTGGTTAGTCTGATGTTGGCATATCAAAAAAGAAGGAAATCTTTCTACATACTTTATCAGCACTTTTATCTCCCAAAGGGCACACTTCATTTAAGTACTTCTTTATTTGCACTTCTTCTTCTCCGATGACTGCCCGAGCGCGCGCCAGTTCAACGAGCCTCGCTTTTATTTCCTTCTTCAAAGTATCTATGAGGTCATTGTTCTGTTGCTTCTCTGCTTCGTTTTCTTCGAAGTTTGACTTTCTTTGGCCCTCTGTAATATAAATTATGTGAATTATTGTATTTTTAAATGCTTTTCTTTTGTTAGTAAATACTAGCTATCTCCTGCAGTGTAATTTTTTCGATGAAAACTATCCTATGGTTCTTTCTCAGGCAATGGAATATCTCTGTACCAAACGTAATTTAAATTGGTTCAGTAGTTTTGGCGTGAAAGCGAGAGAGACAGACAGAGTTACTTTCGCATTTATACTATTAGTATGGATTTACATTTGAGTTGGGTAAGATGACACTTGTATCATCCTACCCAACTTAAACACATACATAAAACAAACTACTATACTATAAATTGAAATTGAAAATATTTATTTCAGACTATGCACATGGAAATGATACAATTCCATATTATGTTAGTAGATGAAAACTTATAACTATGTTAGTAAAATTTAAAATGCTTATTGTTTTGGACATGCATGATTGACCACTGCCTTAGGATTTCGCTGTCCACTCTGTTCGACACCACACTCAACAGCGTGTTGGTGCTACCCTTTAAGCGTGACCACAGGGAGGCCGTTCTTTTCCGAAGCACCGCCTGGAAGCCGTCCGTGCTGTGCTCAACGAATATTCCGGAAGCACTACACCGCCATGGGAGCCCCAACAGACTTCTGAACGCGTTGTTATACTGGATGCACCGAACATTGTAGGCGTTTTTAGTGTAACAGCTCCACAGGTTGCACGTGTATAACGTTTGGCAGTAGCTTTTGAATAGTGTGACTTTAACGTCACGAGAGCATCGCGCAAACCTGCGAGAAAGCATGTTACCCCTTACCGACAATGCCCTGCGCTCCGCATCGCTTAGTTTTTTATTGACCCAGTGACCCAAGTACTTAAACTTAGACACTTGCTGTAGGATTGTTCCATTCAGTGTGATTAGAGTAACAGTGTAAGTTTTAGTACCAGCCTTAAAAACTAGCAGCTCACTCTTCTGAACATTGTACTTGAGCCCATGGGCCAATGCATACCACTCACATATAGTCAATAGTGTCCTTACGGAACTTATTGAGGGCCCCAGCAGCACCATGTCATCAGCGTAGCTTATGTTATTCGTAAAAATACCATCTACTGAACATCCGACACCAACAACAAAACAAAGTAAAACAAAGTTGTTTTTCGTTGTCTGTCCTTATGTATGATTAGATGTTTAAAACTACGCAACGTATTTTAATGCAGTTTTTAATAGATAGAGGGATTCAAGAGAATGGTTTAAGAGTATAAAAATATATTACAGGAACGCCAGGATTTTTAAAGATTTATAACACCCGTGTGAAGCTAGCGCGGTCGCTAGTTCCACAAATAAAAGGATAGCTGATAGATTGACGGACCTATCAACGCCAAACTTAAATGACTGGGGCTAGGACCTTGTGAATTTGCATGCGGGTTCCGTTTAAACTGTAACATGAGCAATGAGAAATAATTTTTGGGAATCAAAAGGTTTGAAAAGGGAGAAAGATTATACGAAACGCTGTCCTTTTTTTAATAAATTTAATTATATGTATGAATTTATTTGCGAACACATTTCGCCAAATAATTGTGTTGATTAAAATAATATTGGTTATTGCAAATGCATACAAAGTAGCATTATGCCTTTCCTTGTGGTTAAAGCTACTTCATACAAAAGTTTAATCTAAATCGGTTCAGTGATTTAGCCGTGAAAGGCTGAAAGATTGCCACAGTTACTCTTAGTAAGAAAACATAAGTACCTGATAATTGTATTTTCTTTTTAATCTCGAATATTTTGGTGTTGATAGTAGTCAGCCGGTCTTCTGTTTCTATTTCGAAGGGATGTTTTTGATAACACATCGCCATTGTTAATAATATATCGTTCAGATTAATAATAAAAATGGTCGAGTTTCACCCTTTAGTACTTAGTTCACAATAACAATCAGACTCATGAAGTTATCGATCAAACAATGCTGTCGATGAACGTAGAACAAGCGTCCTGCTATTTAGTACTGTATTAGAATGAATAAAACTGATAGAAATATCATATTATCAACCGTTAAAAATTCAAAACAGTTTTATGTTCAAATAATTTTATTCCAACTTCAACCCCTAATTATAACTACTTAAAGAGCCATCTGTGTTGTGGCGCATGAACGACAAAGTTCAAAAGCTCTTGATTGGCTGCGCGCACACAGCGCTGCTGAATCGCTTGATTTCTCCATTGAATCAACATTCCTCCGCGTACGTTTGTATGTGTGCGTTATTCGGTTCTCACGGTGTTTTAGCCAAATATTCTACAATTCATGACTTAAATCAGTTGTGTTCTGTTTTCAAATGATTAAAACTGGCACTGCAACTAAGTGATAAAGCATAGATATCAAAATATGTATTGTTACAAGGGGTGCGCACGCACACTGACGCGCTGGCGGCCATTTTGATTTACCGTACGCTGTGTATTTACGGACAAAGCCGTCAGATGCGAGCGGGACGCGGCTGCGCATGTTCCTACCGGGCATTACGTTAATTTTAAACGTGTTTTACCGCTAAAATGTCCAATAAACAAATGGTTTCGACGTAACAACAGTTCAAAAACAAAATGAAGTGTCAGTTCTTACATTTAGTTCCGTGAGTGTTGATTATTTAGTGTTCAAACGACATAGAAGGAGTAAAACAAATGTGTGTGATCCATGTGTGAATGTTGTGTTACAAAATGTGGTCGAGGAACTTTATACCGGATTATGGGATTCAATTGCTGTCAATCTTCGTCGTGCTGTCGACGCTGGCCGCCAGGATCCATGGTGTCGAAGGTGAGTGCTAGTTATACAAGTAGTTGAGCTTATGAAAGCGCGGTCTGCAAGTTAACGCGGCCGAATCGCGTTGCCGCGCTTGCTTAGCGAGCTTTCGGCTGGCCGGTGCATTTTACATTTGGTCGGGTTACCAGTCGGTTCTCACAGTAGGGACTTGTGAAACGAGTCGTTTTAAAAACTGGAGTGAATTCAACGCATCGCATTTTTTAATGTTTTTTAATTGTGCGGCGTTTGTTGACGTTGAGCTCGACTTGTAACCTGAGCTATTATTATGGCATCGGTTCGCTTTCAGCTCCGTACATTGATATTTTGTACCTGTATTCTAGTAGGCATGCTTATAGGCTGTAATATTTAGGTACCCACATCGAATGTATTTAGAACAGGCTATCTGTTTAGATATCTGACCGTTGTAGTAGTTATAGCTATGCGCTTTTCCTCTGCTAATCTATCTGTTATATCTGCTTGCTCGTTCTCAATTACATTCTACAATTCTATCCTAAAGCTACACATGGATTATTTATAAACTTAACATAGTTAATTTCAAGAAACCTTTCCAAATATCTCCAAAGAGAGTACCAACCAAATCAGTCGGGTCATCCATCGACTCGCGTTGTCGCTGTGTGGCATAAACATCTACATACAAATCTCCTAATCCCATCACTAAATATGTATATGAGTGTTTCGCTCATCCGTTTCTCTATTCCTAACACCATGGTGTATTGGTTTTGCTTAGCATCTAACATCTTAATTAACATACATAAAGTTAAAATTCACTTTAGAATCTGTAGTTATTTTTCTAAGTTTAACGTCATTGCCCCTCTTAAGCATAGCTTAATAATTTCTGTTGATTTCAAATCATAGCGATGTCATTTCATGGATAGGTTTCTGAGAAGAGTCTTACCTAGTATGGGTCATAAATCGTAAACCTAACATTTTGTCGTCGTCATGGACTTTATTAGTTCCAATATCTACCCACATTCGTTTATTGCCCTCTAAGCTAGCTAAACCTATCGGAAAGCTCTAAAAGCGTTTATAACTATTTCTCATTTCTTGCACGCTTTTATCATAAATAAGGAAATGTATATTGTTAATCGACTATGTTTTATTGCCTACCTAAATTACCTAAAGGCTTAGATTTGCTGTTCCTTTCTATAAAATTGTCTATTCTTAGCCAACTAATCAATCTTTAATTGCTCTGCGTTAATTTTCTTTTTAGTATTTTCTTGAGTCTGTTTGTGTTTATTAGTATCTATAATGACGAAAGTGTGTAGCTTAGAATTTAACAACAAAGGTTATTTCTACAATTATAGTTAGATCCGTTTTCCGACTAAAGCCTTCTACAATAATCCAATTGTTGATTTATCGAGCTTACGCTATAATCCTAAAAAAAGGAGGAAAGAGCTCCAATCTGTCAAGTCTCGCGACAATTATCGCGAGTAGTTTCCCAGAAAAGCGTCTGCACTAAACACATCTAAAACTTCGGAATATTCTAGATCTAGTGATAAGAAAGAACAGTTTAATTCTATACATAACTTCTCAGCGTGTTCGTCTATACTGGACTAGGTGAATACCAATGTTGGTGCCAACCATTTGGTATTCGATGCATCTCCACACGATTTCTGTGGTCGGGACTCGGCCGGGACATTTTGAATATTGATCAACCTTAGTGTCACTTTACGGTTTAGAAAGGGACAATGTGTAGGTATATGAATTCTTCATTTTGAGGGAAAGTTCTTTTTGTTTTGGTAATTGTTAGTTGTTTTGTATGCGTCGAAGATAAACACGGACGCAATTCAACTTAAATCTGTTCTGTGATTCGATTTTATATTGCCGTTTTTTTTCATTTCAAATGTTTATTGTTTGGAGAAAATGTGTTCGGTTTCATAATTTTGTCACTTTTAGTTTAAAACGAGTTTAGATTCTTATTGTTACCAGACACTCCAAAACATACGATCGACCGCGATTTAAAATTATTAGTTTCAAACATGTCTCTTGTCTATATTATAAACGTTGCAACATCTCCAACGTGAAAAGCTGCAGCTTTTACTGTTATTGTAGCATTCCCTGTATTCCATATTCTTAGTTATCTTCAAAACCATTTCGAACCATTCCTCTAACTAACCGTCATTCGCCATGTTACGTGGGGATGCCAAACAAACGACTAATGTTATGGACACAAGACTCAAATATTGTTTGAAATCATTTATGGTTTCCGTTTGTATACTTTGCAAGTTTCGTTTTAGTCGTTTAGATAGTCTGACCAATCTTCGTTCAAAGGTTCTAATGTGTTTGTGAACATGGATTGAGTTGAGGATTAACGTCTGCTAAAACCAGGAATATTGCTAATAATATTTCATTAAGCTTGGTAGATAAAGCTTCGTAGAATTCTATTGCTGTTTCAAGATAAGCAGAAATAGTTCCTAATTTGTTATCTAGAGATTTAACAAATAAGTCATTAGCATTAAGATTAACCCCGTTATTTATAAATGTAACCACAACATTTCTTAGTAAATCTCTTTAGTTGCTGTACTATACCCGTCTCGCTCTGTTTACAAGAATATAACAATGACAGGTAAAAGATATGAATGCCAAGTTTATGAGTAAGGGGGTTGATCTTTTGTAGTGGTAGAATTGCTTTGAAAATCCGCAGGTTCAAGGGTGTTCAAAAACATCGCTTTTACGAATTGGGACACGACCAACTGCATTTGGAATGACTTTAATAAACTATATTTTGTTATCTGTACTCTGTGTCTTTTACTTATATTTTTGGAATGACTATTGAACATTTAAAATTGCCTGCTTTTTTGCCTCTTTTATACTTTGCCATTTCTGATATTAAATACTGCATCCGTGAAATAATCCGGCCGACATCGTTGGTTCGCTAGTCATGTAGATGTCGCCATGTTGTAACAAACAGACTGTTTGTTCCAATTCTATAAACACGCGCAATTAATGGCCAATTGTCCAAGTTGTAGCCGCCGGCAACTCGCCCGGGGTCACTGGACACTGTCACAAATAAATCTCAACTAAAGTGTACCCTATATGACCAATTTCTCGTTTAATCTACATCATTTGCATCTGTTGTAACATCACCGCCAATAACCGACCTTGTTTCTTGTATGATAAAGTTGATATTTGCAAAATTATAACACGCCTTCGGGTGTCCGCGACAAGAAATTGTTCTGCGAATCGCCTTTACTTATTTGTAACGTACGTAGTCTGCGAAACATTGAATATTTGAACAGTTCCAGTTCGTAGAGGTTACAATACCTTGGTTTTTAGCCTTTCTGTTGAGGAATATTACATTGTGTTACACCTGTTTGCTTAAATATGTATCTACAATTCCACCTTTGTAAAATCTTAAAGGTCTGTGTTAGACTTTAAGTTAAAGTTTTATTTATCACACTTTTAAATGCTTAGCTTCAACTTTAATGATATCAGAATTCTGTTTTCAGCCAATCACACGGCAACTTAATACTCAAAGCAAAATTATCATAATGTTGACAGACTTCACATAAATCAGCAATATTGTTAATGAGACATAGCCGGTCTTACCGAATTAGGAGCAAATTTTTTGTTGCATTGAAATATCAGTATCCACTATCGTCAAACAGTTGGGTTAAACCTAGATTTTGCCATATAAGAGCAGAGTTTCGACCACACAGGTTTAAACAGTTTAAACTGAATTGCTAATTATGAGTTTACGACTATGATACACCAACTGTCAAGTATTTCTGTACATAAAGATGCCTTTATCATGGTAATGATCGCTCAAGTTGTCGCTATGCTAAACAGTTTATGCTTTGACATGTTTCTCAAAAGCTAGCTAAGCTTCTATGTTGTTAACGCTTCAAGCTCGTTAGTCGATTAGCTTAATGTTTATGCTTTTACTTTTCTCAAAATTAAACCTTCCGTAGACGGAAAAAATATAACTAGAAGTCTATTCAAATGTTGCTTCATGAATTTCTAAGAATAAAAGCAAGTGAGAAAGAAGATAATATTAGAAACTAGAAATATCTCGAGAACTCACAACTCCATAAACGGAATACTGATTTCCATTGAAGGTGTTGTGTCTTGAACTAGACATTCACGCGAGATTATTCCAAAAACAAATAAAGTTTACATGGTCTATAAAACCGACATCGTTTCTGCAGATGGTCATAAAGTGATCAATGATCTTAACAACTTAATTCAGTCTTATAAATTCAAGTACATTGGTTAAATCAGCACCTATAAATTTGTAAAGCTTGTTAAAGTTACAATGAGCAACATTATATTGTAAAATGGGTATAAACGTGATTAGATCATTGGCCGGTGGGAGATTTTTATTACTATGTATTTTTGACTAGTACCTTAACAAAGGGTGCTGTAAAATTCTTAATAATGATTCTGCAATTAACTTCGCCATAGAATTTGCTTGCTTGCTCTTATAATTATGGGTTGTATTCAACCGATTCTACGTCTATTAAACTTTCAATGTATGAGTTTTTACGCTGAAGTTGTTTTAAGCTTTTTTGTATTGAAGATAAACTTGTTCTTATTCTCTAAGTCGTTTAGTAACTTTGCTGGTAACTATAGTTTATAGCCATATGGGTTTGAAACCCGCATTGTTTGACACTTCCCAAGAATTGGCTTTTACGTCGGTCAAATAATAACCTTGGCAGCATTATCTACTGGACAGAGGCAGTAAATTTTATTTGTCACTTGGTTTCAGTATGTAGGTTTTAGAATTATCTTAATTATTAATATACTGTTTATAGCTTTTACTAAGCTTTAAAACTTTATTCTCTTCATTCACTTGGCTAAGCTCATTCAAACTGTGCCTCACTACTATGAATTTGTTGCTCTGCCTATTCAGTTTCGGAATTAAACCAAGATTTATTCCCAAATCCCTATATTCAGGCACTCCACGCACCTCAGTATCTATCCCTTGTTATCTCCTGGCGTTGTTTGCTCACACAACACTGCGTCTGCGCAGCGGCACGGTGCTCAAACATTGCCTGTTTGGACCTCACGGATGTCAGATAGGGTTGCCTCAGGCACACTAACTCTTTTATCTTCTACTTTACCTATAAGTGCATGGAGTGGTGGCTTGTTTTTAAGATTTTACTTGGTGGTAACATTTTTTGAGTTGAATATGTAAGGTTTTTGGAATTGTTTATTTGTAAGGTTTGGTTTAAATTTTTGTTGAAATAAGTCGAAGAGATATTATAGGAAGGTTTGCACTATGCGAAGGTTCGTTAATACCTAGTTAAGATTATATATTTTTTTTGTACGCGAATGCCAGCCCTGATGGACAGGTTTACGATATGAACCAAGAGAGGAGAGGGGGGAGTGTTGAAAGTGATAAATCTGTCTTGAGCTTTTTATGATTTATCCATATTTGTGACAAGTCCCATGTAAGGTCTGCGGTCATTATCAAGACTTATTCGTTTACTTTCCTATTAGTTATTTTATTACATTAAACTTTAGAGTCGGACAAACTTTAGGGTTTTTAAGAGAAATCATTTCCAAACCCTTTTAATATTATTTTTAACTAGCTTTCACCCTTATCCTTGTTGGGATCGAATTAAAAATCTTTCTTAGTGGATACCTACCTACTCTCCACAAAGAACATACTATACTTTCACTGTAGAGCCAGCGGGTTGGGATGTGCATTGATATATTACCCGGTCAGTAATAATCAGTTGACCATTTTACACGCAATAGATTTACAGGGAAATCACATTTTGAAATCTCATAAAAAGCACAACAATTGATTGGTAATGTCAAACATCCTATTTGCAAAACCATAAAAAAAACTTAAGTTTCTTTCTTAATATTATTATTAACAACAATCAATTCTCGTACGCAAAATGGCTGATTAATGTCATAAACAACAATTGTGAAGTAAAATTAAAAAAGCCAGACAATGGAAGACTTTCGCATGAGAAACCAGCAATTCCCATGACAATACTGGCAGCGCACGCGCAATAAAAACTCAGCTTCAGCCTCATTGGTGACATGGAAAACCTCAAAACAATTATTTTTACATAACATCACCCGCATGGTTATAACTTGTGAGAAATGTAGCGAAATGTTGAAGGAAATGTTATTTGAGATGGCTTCGAGCAATGATGTTATAAGTAAAAAAGTGTAGATAGGTTATATGCAGTCAAAAAGTGGCACATTAAAAGTTTGCCAATTGACAAACATGATACTGAGTATCGCGTTGACATTTGACGTTTATCTCTTTTTCACTCGCACTACTTCAATCATGTCATCCTACTTTGACGTGTAATGTATGTGTGCGTTAGTGTGCCGTTTTTGAAGATAGAATTTCGTTTGGGTAACCTTTCTACACTTTTTTACTTATAACATCATTGGATTCGAGATATTGGTTAAGAACTATTTACTTTATTAAGTAGAAGAATTTGTCGTTGCATTAACATTTTGTGTTGCTAAAATCTATGCATTCAACGTAGACTTAACTAAATTCTAGTACTGTACCAGATAGACAGATTTATACTATTTTCGCTTTCGCTCAAGGCAGTGAATGTCAAAACTAGAAGTTTTATTGGTGTCCCCTATTTTTCAAAAAAGTAACAGTTACAGTTATTTACACATTAGTAAAAACAAAACTATAGATTACACATTTCCTAAACAGAAGCTGATTCACCATTCTTTTTCAATATTTCGAAACTCCTTCCTTCTAATCCCAACCGTATCCCAACCCGAACACAGTTCATTTTAAACCATAATCAAGCATCCTGGATTATTCTTTCAAAATATTCAAACACATTCTATTCTAGTGTTTACGTTGCCTCCATGCATATGCACTAGTAGTTATCGGCCGTCCGTTCGTCCGTTTGCTTTAATAATAAGCCCGCGCCTGCGCCGCTGTCACGAACTCCAAACATAGCCCCGAGCTAAGCGGGTTTTGTGGAGGAACTGGGCAAGTGTGAGTCGGCTGAGAATGAAAAGGGTTCCTAAATAAAGAAGAATAAATAAATATCTTGCGACAACTCACACGGCCTTCTCATCCCAAATTAAGCAGAGCTTGTACTATGGTAACTAGACAACTGATACATACTTTACTTATAAATAGCATATTATAGATAAACTAATTACACCTAGATACAGAACAAATCATGAGCATGATGATTTGTACACAATAACGAAGTTTGTCCTGGCCGGGAAACGAACCCACGACCTTAGCAGTCAGGGTCACCAACTACTAGACCAGAGGCCTTTTAAAACATGAAGTTGATAACCAAAGGGTGTATGTAAGGTCCAAGTTAAAAAAAAACTTTAGTTTTAGCGTCAAAAGTCACTCTCTAAAAAAATCAAATCTTTAACTTAGTATTATGGTTTATGATGCTGCCCGCTGACAGATAGACGGACAGCAGAGATTTGTAACACCGTGTACGGTACCCTAAAACTGGAAAAGTGTTAAAACGTTGCTTGAGAACGAGAAGTGCAGAGAAAAAAATAACATTGAAATCATCTTTAGTAAAAAAGTGTTAGATTTTGATCTGTTTCGGAGTTTTATTGCGGGGTTGAGCTTACGGTCAATGGTTTATTCTTTAACTGTCAAATTGTTGTTTTTTGTGGCATTTTTATGTCTGTCATCCATTTATGGCCTATTTATTAGCCCTGACCTCTAAACCGGAGATCGAGGGTTTGATTCCTACAGGAGAATCTTAGTGTGATCAGCATGATTGTTTGTGCTATGTCTTTGTGTAATTTATTTGGTACTATTTTTAATAATTTATGTATATCACCAGTTACTTATTGTTAAAAATATTGATCATCTTGCCGTAATGTATTCAGATCTTTTCGTAATAGATATATCTCTCATCCTAAATATACACACATCAAAAGTGTCTAGGGATCAACATATATTTTTGCAATAACTTTTCTCCTGATTGATATTAATTAAAATTTTCTTTAAGGATTCATCAAATAAAGTGTTTTCGTTTGTCACAGTAACGATAAACCAAGTCACCTTTGCATTAATAAAGAAATTTGCCATTTTCCTAATAAAGGGATTTTTGACATTTGAACCACTAACACAAAAGTTCGAAAAAAAGACTGAAATAACAGTTTTCTCTAAAATTTTATTGGGTAACTTAAACAATTAATAATCCGTGTTTCTACAGCGAACACTAACAACACAAGAACATCGGTTTGGCATACTCAAAATGAGTTCATCCAAATCACGCTGTGGAATGACCTTTTTTTGTTGTGGCAAAAAAAGGTCTTCTAGCGACTGGATACCCTCCATTTTCGGCCGGCAGAGCGCTTCTCTGTAGCATATCCCATGCATGCTCAATCGGGTTCAAGTCTGGCGACTGAGCAGGCCAGGGCAGGACATTGATGTTAGCTGCGGCGAGAGTCTGTCTTACAACTCTTGCGGTGTGCGGTCGTGCATTATCATGCATTAACTGAAATAAGGGACCGATTTGCACTTGTAGAGGAACGATGACGTCTGATACAATCGTCTCAGCATAAATTTGAGCGTTGAGGTTGCCTCTGATCCAAATCAACTCAGTTCTTCCGCCGATCCAAATACCCGCCCATACCATGATGGTTCCACCACTATAAGGATGGACTTCCTGGCAGGATTTTAATCGCTGTTGGCGTCCAGGGGTTCTCCAGTGTCGTATACGTCTTGTATCCGGTCTCATACCAAAACGAGACTCATCAGAAAAGCACACGAAACGCCATTGTTCTTCTGCCCAATTTCTGTGTTCAAGAGCCCATTGATATCGAATCCTACGATTGTGCATTGCTATAGGTGGTACCCGTAGCGGTCTTCGGGAATGAAGGTTCACTTCATGCAAGCGGTTTCTGACTGTTTGGTCGCTAATTAAGTTCCTTGAAGAGTGATGAAGCCTCACGGCTAACATCATGGCGGTTATTGTTGGAGCTCTTCGAGTTAAGATTTGAATGTATCGGTCTTGTCTCCGTGTGGTGCAGCGATACCGTCCTCCATGGCGCTCAGCCACGGTACCAGTGCTTCGGTAACGTGTCCAAAGTCGACTGATAACACTCTGACTTGTATTCAGAGCTAAAGCCACAGTACGTTGCCGGGAACCAGCTTCTATAATTCCCACGGCTCTGAGCATTTCTTCCCTGCTTAAATGACGTCGCCGCTCCATAATAACGTTGGTTTTAATCAGTAGTAGGGAAACAGTAGCACTAATAATGTCTTCAATGCGTTGTATGTTTTTATAGGCAAAATATTGACAGCTGATTTTCATCTTTTACTCGAATTTGATTCACAGTTCCTGATTCAAATTATGAAATGCACCAAAAAGGATCCATATAAATTTATAAAATTATAAATTTATTACAAAGCCACATCTCAATCTCAAGAAATCCGCATAAAAATGCTTGATCCCTAGACACTTTTGGTGAGTGTATTTACTTAGATATCTAAATTTCTATATTCAAACACTGCTTTTTACCAGCCAAAGAAACCTGATAATTTTCCAAAAGCTTTATGTAAATATATCAGCTATAACGCTTTATTTGTCCATTTCGTGGCTTTAAACTCCAAAACCAAAGGGCTGTGGGTTCCTTTCCCGTATCAAGTGTCTGGATCCTCTCCCACGTTAAAAACTTCGACAAACATATTAATTACAGTTCACAATACTTTTTAGTTATTGTTCGAAAATAGTTTCACTAAAAAATCAACCGCAAAGTTAATTTTGTCAACATTTCTATTCTACATTAGTTTGTCATAGTTTCTAAATCGATATGAATAACAAAACGATGCTCTATTAGTGCATTTTATCGATTGTACGACTAACGAATGTGTATCGATAAATTAATTACTTATTTTTTTGTTGTCCTTCATTCAATTGGTCGCGTTTTCTTTGTGTTTTAATGGTGTACGTAGCTTGCATATTTTTTAGTTATTATGTTTCGGTTCTTTTGAAAAGATTTGATTTGGTATAAGTTAACTTGGACCTGTCGGTGTTAATTAAATCCATTTTAAATGGTAAACTGACTGACTTGCAAAGTCCCAACCGCTGGTCCTAGAGACATGAACCTTGGCGGATATATGTTTTTTTTGCTGAAAAGTAAGTATCTACTAAGAAAGGATATTTGGAAATTCCAATCCCAAAAATCATAAAAAATCATAAAATCATATTTATTTTGTAAATAGGTTATATCATAACACTTTTACACGTCAAATTTTTTGTTTTTTTTTTTTGTTTTTTTTAAGCGAACGATGGGGCCGGTGTTTCGTAGCTGGACTGCTCTGAGAAGAAACATCCGAAACAAACTCAGAGGTCAAAGTCTCTTTTAAAGTCCATACAATCGTATTGGTCAAAAAAGAATATGGTCAAAGAGGAATATGGGAAGTTTCGACATTTACGCGGGCGAAAGCTAAAGTATACCATAAAATATATACGTAGGTATTCTTACGACACTTCGCAATAGTAAGCTAAATTCTAGAGATTAATAACCGCTTCACAAACAAACACATACAGCTAAAAAGTATTTTATTCGAAAGCTCTAATCTTCAGACATACTTATTCGAAATAAAACTTAGTTTTAGAAATTGACTTTTTCTTTCTTACATTACGGCTAGAAAAACGAATCTGAAAAAGTTGTTTCTGCCGAACAACTGGCTCAGAAAGTTCAAAAAGTTTTGAGCTACATTTTTAACCTTGAAATAACTTAAATCGCTGCAACTGGCAATTAAAATTAATAAAATCCATCATACACCACTAGTTACAGTTCATAACGTTTTAAATACCACCTCATGTCTGTCTGTCTGCCTTTTTTGAACCTGTCAATTGTAAATTACCAGTTTGGTACCTAATTGCAACGTAAGCCAATCTAGAGAGGTAAAATAGACAATAAAGTCAGAAGGACCACAGAGAAAAAGATTGCTACGTCTAGTAGAACAGACACAAAATTTTAAAGCATTTAGACGCAGTTTTAAATTTGGAATGTCTCAGTGATTGTTTAACCTTTCAACGACCAACCGACAGCCGGCATTCGGGCTGCTATTTTCTATCTATCGTATCTCAAATCACGTGTGTTCGAAGGATAAGTGTTTGGTCCTTTTAAGGTTCCGTAATCTAAAGGGTAAAACTGGACCCTATTTTTTCGACTCGACTCACTTTACTTTATGTCGACTTTGCCTTATGTAACCAAGCTGTTTCTCATGAACCGTGACAGCGAGAGAGTCTAAATTTTCACAAACCTGATTTCTTTGCCATTTTTTTCCAATAATGGTCCTAAACCCCGTCTCACTTGCAGTCTTTCATTTTTTTAAACTGGTCCTTCGGTATTTTTCTCTTTAGTGATCTCGGTCGTGAAAGCAAGACTTATCGCAAGTTACGACAATCAATGTCTGTGATCTAATGTCTGGTGGTATTTAGGCACTCCGAAAATTGATATCGCATCGACTGTTGTGGTTTTAACGGGTCATTATGATTCGAACGGCTTTGAAGGCTTGGCAAATAGAATTAGCTAATAGATCAGCGATTTTGATTTCATGGACGCCTTTGTTTAGATTTAGCGTTGAAGATCTTTTATTTATTTGGGTGATTGGGAATTAGTGGCGGATACTAAAACAGAATATTAAAAATGTACTTGGGGTGAGAAACAATTTTCCCACTAAAAACAGTTTACTTTTTATTTAAATAATTCATAATAATTTACTCTAATTTTGTGACATAATTTCAACGTCAACTTAGTTTCAATTAACTTTTTAAATAAAGCATTATTTGCATTTAAATACGGTTCGATAGGTACGTTAATTAATAATTACCAGTCCAACAGTCACTCCATATATGTATTTTAGACTTATTTTAGCACAAAAATGCAATTCAGATCTTCAAAAACACTTTAAAATAATCGAAGCTGGTCTTTTACAAGAAAAAAACTTAAAAACAACTAAACAAATAGGGTACAGGTACTTTAGCACACAAAAAATGCTATTCAGATCTCCAGAATCACTTTAAAGTAATCTGAAGCAACATTCCAGAATATATAAAGTCCAAATCTTCAAACAAGAAAGTGCCAACAAAAGTCAAAGTCAAATAAATCACTCTTCGAATCTTCCACTTAAAGAGTTGAGGAATTTCTAACCGCACATAATTGATTTTAAATTATTCCAAAATACAATGTCCCGTGTATACATACGTGTGATGCATAGGAATGCCCGCAGATTTCGTAGACGTTTCGTCCGCTTCAGTCGAAACAGGAATTTCATTATCAATAATACCTATTTTTGGAGTGTTTTGAACGATACCTTAATTTTACATACAATTCGTCATTGTACATACAGCATAGTAATTAGAGATGCAAGGCGGTAATGTAAAATTTTTTTTTTCTTAAAAACCTATAGATATATATTTTAATAATAGTAGAAAATAATTAGTCCTTTAATTATTTCAAATTTTATTTGAATACATCTATCGATATTCAAGGAAACATAAATTATACAATACATTTATCAACTAACACTGCTGACTGTAACTTAACAAATTTTTTTGATTCTGCTAATTGTATGTTTATTTATTTTTTGTGTGCAATAAATTATAAGATGATTTCTGTTTCGACCGGTGCGGTCGAAATTCAATCGTGGCTACTTAGCCTGGCCGGTGATAAACTGTGGGTGTACCTTTGGGTTTTGGGTTTTATTGACGCCATATCTACGAGATTAAGTTTTATGAATCCCCTCGTGGCTAAGCTTAAAATATTTTTGTTTAATGCTGACTGGTTGGGTCCTATTGTTTAATTTATTCTGATAGTTTAGGTGTGAGTTGTAATTATAGGACCTTAATTTTTTTTATTAGCTTTCGTACAAAATGATTATTTTCTATGGAAATAAGCTAAATGGAACTGAACTTATGTATGTAATCCCTTAATCGTATCCCCGAGATTTGTTGATGTACATTGCTTTGAGGTTTGCTGACTGAACTAGATCGGGTTTATCTTCAAAATAACATTATTCTTTGCCCTTATGACTTCGTCAAGAGCCATGTCACCAGCTTCAAACTTCAACCTTATTCCACATTATAAATTATTAGAGGCGCATACAGATCAAGTCTACGAAACTGTTTTGTCTTTAAAATCATTAGTGTGAAAGTCTCTCCGAACATTACTAGTTACTTGCTCATCATTAATCATTTTCGTTCTTACAAATCTATTATTTCATGTGGCACATTCTTTGTCTTGGGCTACGGCAAGCTCTGGATTTGAAACTCATTTAGTTCGTTAACATTTCTTAATGAACCTTCAAGTAATTTGTGTCTTTAATTTAGCAACAGTTGGTTGTAAGTGTTGTACTGAAATTAAAGTTAGAACTAATGGAAAGGCTTAATGAATAGTTCAATCATTTTTCTTCTAGAAACCATTTCCCCGTTTCTGTTACTCTAACAGGCATATTCCGATGAACTGACAATCTAGCTAGATCAGAAGAGAGTCCAATGGTTTTACATACTTTCGAAACTCGGGACATACCCAAAGCTCAGAGATATTCTTAATGGACGAAATCAATAACACACACACGAAGGTCCGACTTGCACGATTAGAAGACTAATAGGCCTGTCAAAATATCAGGAAGTTCATATCACTACATCATAAACGAATCAATAAGAACCTTTTGCCACCGTCTGTTTCATTATTAAAACAAATATGATAAAGCAGCGAGATAAGATGGCGATGCTAGATGATGATTTATCAAATGACCTTTCATTGTTCAGAGTCGGTCAGCGGCAGCCGCATAACGGTACTGAAGTGCAATCAAGAATAGATCATCAAGTACCTTCGTAATACGCAAAAACTAGAATGAGTTGTGAGAGTGAGTCACCTTGTTTGAAGTTGTAATTGAGATATGTACCTAATGTGTATGTGAAATCTTTCAACTCATTACATACGTGCTTTAACTAAGCTGTTTCTGTTACTTTCGCACAAATGTCAAAGTACATGAGCGAGATAGAGATGGGAATATATTTAAGCTAAAAGCATGCATGGTGACTTTTTTATCTAACTGAATGTCCACTGCCTGGTCTGATTCACTACAGTCTGTGTTCAAAAGACCATCATTGGGTGCATTTACAAACATATGAAGTAACATAACACACACAGCCAGCCTCGAAATGACTTCTTGTTTGCTTTATACAGCCACTGTATCAACTACGTCTTCACATCTAAGTGTAGAACCTATATCAACAACATAATGTACCATCTGTACCGGGGCCCATGGCATTTGGCCAGTCTCACCGACGGTATTGTCTACGAGAATGCTTTCATTCTTAGACCAACTAGGCTCATTTTAAAAATCGCCTAGTTGGTCAACTTCCTAGCCTTTTCCAATGTTTGGGTCGGCTTCCAACCTGGATTCACCGCTATACCGCTGTATTACATAAAGAGACTGCCTCTCAAACAGTTCATTTTAAGATATGTGACGATATTATTTAATACTTATATCCATTATACTTAAGTTTAGCTACACAGCTAGTCATTAAAGCAACAGCGTACAATCAACCCGTCAATCGTACAGGTGGTTTAAGGTCATACGGTCTACAGTAATTGGATTATGAAATGGCTCAACTCAACTGGTGCATGATGTCTGAGTCTCGAAGACTGCTGGTTAACGCTTTGTTGAGCTGTCATCTCAATTGTGTCTGTCTGTATGTTTGGGTTTGGTTAGTAAATGCTAGTGTAAGACACGATTATCGAGGTGTAGATATTAAAGGCTTTAGATTAAAACCAGTGCTTGGATTATGTGTTGATTTAATTCTAAACTTTATGCATAAAGAGAAAGGCTGTTTGGTGGCAATCAACGCATAGTGGAAACTACTGATACTAGAAACGTAAAAATGTATACAACCCAGTTACTGGGCGACACGATACCTCTTAGTTAGACCAACGGTATAAAATAGGAGATGAGAGTTAGTATGAAAATGAGGAGATAAAGCTGTGTTTGGTTCACATAAAGAAAAAGTAAACCAATCTTTAAGATAAATGAACGATAAATTAAATTATGTAGTGCATTCATCTTAATCAAACAAACTAAATACGCAAACTCTTACGACTTCCGTGGAAATATTTTAAAGCTCACAATCTTTGAATCTAAATTCAAATGAGAATTTATCCCACAAGTTTCCTCATATATCGGTTAATCTTATAAAACAATGAAGGCGATCGCTTTAACATTAAGAAACGTCAATTAATTTCGTGTGAATATGATATTTTCGTAATGTTGCGCGCGCAGCTCGGATAATGATGGGAGCGGCCAGCGCACGCGCATAAAAGTAAGGAAACTGCGCCAATCACCGTGAGACCGTTTTGTCTCACATTCGCTGTGTCAATATTGTACAAATTACATTAGGAAGAGATTTAATAGCTTCGTCAGTTCCTACTTCCCTTCAATTATGTCCGTAGGTAAATTACTAAGTACATATTTTTTAGGGTTACTCAAAGCCAACGGGACTGTCCGTCTGTTGGCGGGCTGCTGTATCACATGAACCGTTATAGGTGAATAGTAATACAGATCTGTAATTTTCATAATGCGTATTTCTGTCAAATTGTGACTTGTTTTTACATCTATTTCGTATTTATAGTGTCAAAAGTCTTTAGTTACTGACGTTGCCTAAAAAATTACACATGTTAATCCAAATATTTGCGCCGTCACAATCCTTATCACCAAACCGCTCTACAATTTCAATAGAGTCCCTTTGCTCCACATAGATGACCTTGGTCGAAAAAAAACCGAAATTGAGCCAAAAAATACTCGACTTATCATTTATCATTATCACTTACGATACTGAGACAAACATTGTCGTTTGCGGTGTCCGGCGGAAGTGGTCCGATAGCGGGTCAGGTCTGGACAAGTCGGCGGAAGGCCTCTCGGAAGCTCTATCGTACCGTGTGAACGCTACTATCGCAAGCACAAGCCAGCCGAATTGGGCATTGAAACTGGATACTTTATCGTGTGTGGTTAATGATTCTTGTTATGACGTTGCTAGTAGATATTAAGCTAGGTTTATATTGTTGTGGTGGGTTGTGTGTTGTGCTATGACGTCGTCAATTAAAGAATTGGTTGATCCACTTTATGGATTGTATAAGGACTATGTTAAGCGGTGTCGGACGATTTAACCCGTATCTTTGGTTATTGCTATGCTACTTATGGTTGTAGCCTCTAAAATCGTTCCCAAAAGTTAACAACAATTTATTTTAAGCACTAATATTAGGATGGTTTATTATAAATGCACAAATGCCTGGGAGTTTTAGACAAATTGGGTTCATGATTTCTATTTTCAAAGAATTTTCAATAATTTCTTAAACAATAACACTAGTATCATTTAAGTTTAATTGTAGACGCAAGAAGCTTTAAGCTTTATTTATCTAATATCACCAAAACCTTCACTAATATGTCGAACCCACAGTCATTGTGGTATGACCTCGAAGGTTTGTCGAAATCCAACCTCATTGGCTAATAGACGGCTAATCTAAATCGACGATTTAGAATGGTTCCGGATTCTGCATGATATTTGGTACTTACCTACCTATATTTTCAGCATTCTTTATTATACATATTTTTTTACATATTTTTTTAAAAAAAGAAATTTTATAATAAAAAACATTTTTTTATAAAAATATGTATAAAAATATATTATATTATTATTACCTATATTATTGTTATTATAATTTGTCTCATGGTATCAGAGATTTTTGTCTTGCCATGATTGATATAGTGTACTTGAAACCGCTATGTCCGTGTGATTTTATTAATAACCGTATTATGGAACCTGTTATTATTAGTTTCATTTTTTGTCACTCATCACTTAAACCCACAACTGTCTGTCTTGTTAAACTTACTTCAGGCAGCAGTTTTAACGTTTAAATTGCAAAAACTATACCATTTGTAGCTGATCTGTTCTCTAAAAATCTCTTTCTCAGATTCTCAAAAAAAGCAGATGAAATTAGTTTAATTTAAGCAGTCAATCTGTCTGGACTCTTCCTTATAACTTACATCTATTCTTTTTGTTTATTGCTGGTAGTATTCCACCACAGAATAGATCCTTCAAACTACTATTGAGACTACAAAATTGTACAAGAAATAAACTTAGTTAACTTAATTTACTCAATCAAACGTCTTAGACAAATCCATACATTTCAAAACATACACGGCAACCCCACTCCAAAATTCTAACGAGTACTCGGAGTACTGTTGAAAACTATTACCCAACTTTTAATTTTTTTATCTTTTAACAACTTCCTTCAGAGTCAAAAGCATAGTCAATACTTAATAACCCGAACTTTTGTTTAAAGTGCTCTTAAAAATGAAGTACGTTGTCCGGAAGAGTGGAATCCGGTAAAGTTGTCAGGGACTTTCATTGTGAGCTACAAAGAGCAGTAAAGTTGCACTTGCTCTTCTACCTGCCTACTCTCCATTGTTTTACACTTCGTGGTGTTTTTAATGAGCTGTAGATGGTAATGGAAGGGATGGTTTGGGGTGTCCCGGTTTGCTTTTGTTTTTTTTGGTCGGTGTATACGAGTTTTCTTGTATCTTGATGACTCATGAGAAGGTATCGGATTATTGGTTCAACGATTCGAGGTTCCAAGATGATCATCTTCTTTTTAACAAATCCTTTTTGTCGTATAATATAAATATAAAATAAGTATGGATCAGAATATCATATTCCTACTCATTACACTTAATCCGGGGCTTAGGTATTTAAAGCGCCCAAACGTGCTGCGAAATTCTTCAAATTGGCATTTCGTTTTGGTTTTCTATGAAAATAATGAATCATTTATTTAAACAGCCTATTGTTTCAAGATTTCGTCATGACTTTGAGCTTTGACGCTTATCCGTTCGTATACACATCAGAGATCAAGACATACTGGACGCTAGCAAATCTCGCAAAACTGGACGAAATCTAGAACGTTCTGCAGTTGATGTGCTACTAAAACTTAATGATTTAAACGTGGCTTCAACTGCGCGAGATCCTGGTGAAACAATACATTAATTATATGGATTATCCTTTGCGCAGTCCGGCTTGCAAGTCGTGGTAATAACGGTAAGCTTAAAATCGACATCTGGTCCGCGAGTCCTGACTGACTGACATGCGTAATTGCTTAAGTATTATTATAAAGCTACTGAAACCAGAAGGCCGATTTGTGTTAAATACCCATTTGTGGACCGTGAGACCATTTAAATCTGTTTAGATTCAACCCGTATCTCAGAATCGTGAATTATAAACAAATTTAATCGCCACTTACTCCATCGTAGTGGAAAATAGCGTGTTCACCAGCAATTTCGGGACCTGAGAAAGCATTAGAACATCGTCCACATATAGACGAATGTAAAGAAAACTAAAAATTAAAATTATATGATGATTTATCAAGCTTTATAATTATGTCGGCGCGAATAATAAACCAAAATACATCATTTATACGACAATTTAATGAATAAAATAACCTCCACGTGGGATTTCGACACACTTGGTAATGGTTAATTATATAATGCCGGAGTATCGTGTCGGCCGCTGCCGCTGCTGTAATTAATACCTCTAAACCTATTCCATGGCTCGTTTTTTGTCTGTCTGTGATGATTTGTGCTGAGAATGGCCCGATGGCCGGCAGCCGCGGACACACGAACGCTGCGCATGCGATGTGCACGGTAGTTGCGTAACACGTGAGATTCGACCATTTTCTTTTTTGTAATCATGTTCATTACATCTAAAGTGATTAGATATGTTATGATAATCAACTGGCGGTTTGAACGGTTCAATTTTATATTTGCAATTATAATCTAAACTAGTTTCATTGATCCCGGTGGCTACAGCGAGGGCTGGGGGCCGTTTACCTGCACGTCTCCCTTCGCTCCGGGCCCGAAGGCGACGCACCCTCTGAGATTTACGCCGGGTGTGCAAGCGCAGGTGCTCGACGCACGACGGCCGTACTAACCGTCTATTTTACAAAAACAACAAAAAGGCCCAGTCGGCAGCGATGGCAACCGTGTCATGTTATTCCGCCGGTTTATACCATAAAAAGAACGGAGAATTTTGGCTGTTTCCGCTTTCTCGGAACCGTGATTCACCTCGCGTGTGAGCCTACACTATGATTTATACACAGATTATTGTTTGCGGTCAAACTTGAATGTTTTATGCGATTAAATAAATTTTGTTAGAACACGAATTTTAATATTCAACTTTAATAATGCATGTCGGTATGGGACGCCCGGCTTAGTCTTCTTAAAGAGTCTTTAAATTTATCATTTAGAGGGCGCTTTCACCGCCATAAGTCACGCAACGTCGGGGCTAATAAATATTATAGTTTAATGATGGCAGGATAAGGAGAAATCTGTTTCAAATGAGGTACTTACAGTTCAATGAAGTATTGATCTCAAATTGTTTTACTATATCCTATAATTGATACAATTTCAATTCTGTTTGATGACTAAGGACCGAGAACTGTGGAACTGCCTTTAATTCCTTTCCCATAGTTAAGTCCATATGAGGCATAGCAATTTACTTCCATACTTACTGTAAATATTGTTGACACATTGATAACTGTAAACAATGAAAACAAAATTACAGAAAACGAGAACTCCAAATATAACAGCTTGTTAGCTAAAGTAATGGTGTTCACTGGATCCTCGCCAGTCGGCCTAAATATGCCGTTTACGGCCTTAAAGTAGGGGTATTACAGTAAATCGTGAATCCAGGCTATTGTAGTTTAGACGTATATGGGATATTTAAACTGATTCCCCGAGGGATTTTAACCTATGGGTCGCAAACCATTTCGTGACCTTTAAAAGAAAATTGGACATGACTATTGAATCTAATTAGATGATGCTTTTGTTCGAAAGGTAAAAGCTATAAATGGAAGATAGTATTTGAAGGTTGAATAGCGTTTCTGGAGTGGTCGGAGGTTCGCATGTTACTCACAGGTTGTGACAATGATGCAATAATTCATTGCTATAAGATTAACGACATCTTTCTTTGAATACACAAGCGAGGGAACAAAAAGCTACTCTATTTTATAAAAAAAATCTAGTTATATTTTGGTGAACAGTTTGTAAGTTTGTAAGGTATTAACAGCTCATTTCACTTCAATTTGTGGAGGGAGAATTTGATAGAATAGAACAAATTAGCAAGTTAGGGGCCATACATCTAGTATACAACCAATTCCAATCTCGCCTCAAGGGCTCCTCTCACCATACAAAGTCCAGCCACTTGTGTTAAAATTCATCATATTCCTGCTCATAAAACATACCACTTAGGTTCTGTCTCTCATAACGACATAATTTACGATCACCCACTTCCATAATTGGCACACGCAACAAATCTATTTCATCGCCACTATTAGTCATTGTTAGTTGGCCTGGGCTAAACGACGCTGCTCATAATTTAGCCGTTCACGGAGCTACGGGATAATTATGATTAATTTTATGCATGAATTGAGCAGGATTGGAGTTGGGAAGAATTGTGGATGTGAGATGTGAAGAGTAAAACAAGTATAGTTTTACTTAGATGATATCGTCGTTGCTGATTAGAATCGAATGCTCAATCTCGATCTGTCGAATATGTTTTTAATTTACATAGGTTTTGACAAGATTTTGTCAATAAGTGTTGTTGAGATGAGATTGAACACTATTGAGATTTATTTAGGGGAATAACTGAAAATAATATCAACGTTATTGACGATTAGTCTTTCACAAAGCCAAGAATTAGGATTTATATTTAGAGTATATTTTATCTCACTTAGTAAACCTGATTTGGAAAGACACTTCTTCAGATCTAATCAATAGTGTACAACACTAAACCATAATCGTTTTCGAAAGTAGCCAACACCCAAACTACGTATACAAGTAACAAAACAAGTTGCCCAACTTAAAATATAACCGCAATAAGTGAGGCACTTTGAAAAATTACATGCCCATCAAAAACTTGTAGCTTCAAAACTGGTAGAAGACATATTGTACGGTAACTACTCTGTTGCTGACGCCATTTGTAAACCTCGGACTAATATTCGATTTACTATCGTTCGTATGTTGGTGATTAATGAATGTTGAGAAGCAGCCGCCTTTTCAACATCGTCTAATTTGTTGAAATCGTTCCGCGTAATGTGATGTGATTATAGGCTTTTGATAGCTCTTGTATGCCCATAGATTTAAGGAAACGGTTGAATGAATAAAGAATGAAAACTTAATATTGTCAGGTTCGGATTTGTATTAGAGCTTTCAAATTCGCTATCAAACAGTGCTTTACTGTTTTATCGTTACCGATAAACCACCAAACGCAAAACTTCAGTACATAACTGATTGTAACTCCACATGCAACAAAATCGTATTGAAGCATATCACAATTTTACGGTAAGCTATAAACAATTTCAATATTATGCATTGCGATAATTTGCGGGTATCGACCGTAGCAGACAATTACGTACGTTTGGGAACACTGGCGTTGGTTAGTGTTATGACGAATCAAAATCACCATTCTTTGATGGGTTTTAGAAGTTCGTGTTCGGACGAAGTTTGATCAAATTCTTTTGGAATGTTATTGTTAGAATTTGATTCATGATTCATTCGGTTAGTTAGATAGATATTTAGTTTGGACATGGAGGCACCAGACGCTCTGAATGGTATACCGCCGTTTACCCGAATTTTATTTGCCATAATAGTCAACAGCCATAATATCATACGACATAATACTCATTTGCCCTACTCTCATTTGCCATAATAGTCACGTGCCAGAATCATTGTTTCCCATAAAGTCACTTACCATAACATCATTTGCCATAATCATTGTAAGCCATAATTATCACATGTCCTAATTATCACATGCCATAATTATGATATGCCATAACATAATTTGCCATCGACATCGGGTGTATAACGGTTGTTTATATCAAGAGAAATTGGATGCAATTGGGACTTTAGGGCACCCCGACTCGGACAGGTTAGGTTAGAAGGGGATGGCGGGGTCGTGTGAGCGAGCGAAGCGAGCGAATAGACCCCGCCATCCCCTTCGTGGTTATTTTTTTATAAACCACACAGAAGTAGGAGCCCCGCGAAGCGGGGCTCCGTCGACCTAGCCCACCATCAACCATGCACAGAAAAAAAAACCATTACGGGGCTTAAATATTTGTCTAATACTTGTTATGCCATTTAAATATTATGTCTAATAATTATTATGGCACATAAAATTATGGCAAACAATACTTATGGCATTCGTATCTTATGGTATCTAAAATTCGGGCAATTAAAAGTATGTCATATGTCTTTTAGGGCAAATGAAACATTCGGGCAAATGAAATTCGGGTAAATGAAATTCGGGAAAATGATGATTATGGCATATAATCTTCGGGCAAACAATAGACAACCGCTCTGAATTCTTTATTGATTAACTTAAAAGTAACTATAATTATTGCGAATTCGAAATAAAAATTGCGTGAAAAGGAAATAGCAAAATAATTGGAAGAAATGGCCAATCATACGGTTCTCAATTAGTCTGATTGCGCAAAAAGAATTGAAACTTCTATTCTGAGTAACTAAGTGACTAACTAGAAACGTTTAAAATACAGAAAATTATACAATTTAAATGAAAGGAGAACCAAACATTCTAAATGCTTAAAACACTAACATTGCAAGCAATAACTCCGAAATTGAAATCAGAATTGCATAAAACAAGATAGTTGTAAATATTACAAACCCTGTTTCACCTGACTTATTTAAATCTCAATCTAGCGATCTGGAAAGTAGAAAGGCACAAGTAAATGTAAATCATTTTGCTAAAGATCCATCTTTGGGCCAAGTTCCTTCTATAACGGGTTTCAACGATTCCATTCCCGATGATAGACAGTATTGTGAGGTAAGTAATGACTTGGCTTGCTCGCTATAATATTGAATAAGGTGTGCCTATATTTTCCCATCTCCGTTTCCCATCTGTTACGTTGGATTTGAAATTTTCTTTTGAGGTCAATGGTGTTACTATTCAATGAGCTTTCTGGCGTTATTGATGAAATTGTTGTGCAATCAAAAATGAATCCAATATAACACATATTGGATTCGTTTTTGATTGCTGGTGGTAAAGTTTAACTTTTTATTGAATTGTCATCATTGCTCTATTGTTTTGTTTGTTTCTATTGTAATTAATAAATCCTGTAATGCTCTCTAAAACAAAACGTTTTTGCTCAATCATAATTATTATTGTTCCGTAAACACTTCGTGTCCAACTCCGATTTACACTTAATCTCTTCTTATCTTTACCTCCACCAAACCATGTCCTATCCAGTATCTACAAATTCAACAACCAATATATTAAATGAACAACACAGTAAGCTCATTGTTTAGATCTAATTGGCAATGAAAATTCTAATTCCAATCTTACATAGGAAGTAATTAGAGCTAATTTATTGTGCTACCTTATCTTTGGGCGTCACGAGTACTCTGGCCACTTGGGCCAACCAATTGTTTTCGTTTCTGCTAGGAACAGTCGCAGGCGCATCTATAATACATTGTATGCGCTTGAACTGGTCATTGTTTAATAATATAGAAATAATATAGAAAGAATCTATTGTACCATTTCATTTATTTATAAATTAATTTGATTGACTGATGTTTATGTCAGTAGTTGATAGTATGTCAATGTGTTTTTGTTCGTTGGAGACAAATGTTTTAATAGGTTCTATGATATCTACCAATAAACCCTGAGTCTTTCGTGCATTAGTGAGCCGTTTTTAAAGTTCCAATATCATCTAGGTACTTATCTACGGCTTTTTACTTGTGTTGCATCCCTGAAAGTAACTTACAAGAAAAGCTAATTAACCCAAGACCTACTTAATGTCTGTGTGTGTTTTACTATATTTTAAAACCGTACATACATTATACAATTTCACGTAAATACGAGGTACTCACGGACAAGTCTGTACTTGTATTATACTTGAACTTCAAGAGCAAGAATTTTCGCAGTTACACCAAACTGGATATTCTGGTATGTCAGAAAGTGTTCAAAGGTGGCATCATCATGTTTTTGTCCTTATATCTACGCTTGAGCGGGTCCCATTATTCCCTAGCTGTGACGTCAACGGCAGCTGCAACTAACGTACGCCACGTTTTACCTCTCTTTCTAACAGGCGCAATTGATCCGCTATCTCTTTCCCGCGCAAGTGCATATATCTATCATCCGGTCAAGTCTACTGCGCGCGCGGTGAAACTGTATCGATTTGTGTCATTTTGTTTTTGAGAAATTCTGGCGGTTGTAACATGTTTTAGAATTTAGATGATTTTGATGTTATTTGGTTTGTAATTGCGAAGTTTTTTAAAGACGTTACACATAATTGAATTTTGAATTTAAAATCGTACCAAAGGACCAATTTTAAAATGGAATTTTGGTATAAAATGTGATCAAAGGGACCTAAAACCTAGGATGCATACGATTGCCTTCAAATCCTCTAATACTTGAAGTTCTTATAATTATATCAGTCATACAGATCAAAACTAATCGCCTTCTATCGAACGGCCACGTGTTTCGAACCCAAACTTTTTTTATCTATATTTTTTTTGGCTTTGTACTTTTTTGCTTCCAATGGCACACGAAATGTAACACAAAAGGTCGAAAAAAAATTGTACTATAAGCGTTACATGCAGTACGTATGACCTTTATTTAGTCTTTTTTGTCCAGTTTATACGTCAAAATGGCGGGCGCTTGTATTTGAATTAATAAATGGATTGTTTTGGTATGTTATTAAAGCTGTTAAAATTTGACTTTGATTTGGGTTTTTGTTCTGTACAGTACGTGTATAAACATGTATACAAAACACTAACATTAAAATCAATTTTCTCTTAGAATAACTATAATTATATTTGATTTTAGGACATATTTTATAATAGTCTATGATACATTTAATATAAAATAAGTTTTAGCTGGAAGTCATCGCTCATTTAAGAGAAAAATGATTAAAATCTTTTGCTCGTGACTGTACTAAGTACTTTTTATTGTAATGGCAAGCGATGCTGATGTCTAAAATTCTGGCATTGTGAAAATGATTGAAATAATGGTATGAAAAAATCATTACAATACAATTTTGAATTCGTTTGCGGCTGAAATGGACAAAACGCTAAAGATAAAAAAAAATACGTCCTTAAACTAAAAATTACTTTAATTTCTGAATTCGGCGCTCTTTTTGGTTATTGTTGCTACAATTAAAGTTAAATTTATGTTTTTACTTTGAAGCTTTCTTTAGTAACCAGCAAATGAATTTCAAAAAGATTCAAAAAGACTCTTTTTAAACTCAATTTTGAATAAAGCTTGAGGTTTTCAAAATCGTATAATATCTTCACGCAAAGGACAGTTTAATTCATCAACATCAACAAAATATGGATTACTTTGTTAGCTTATTCAAAAGTTTTATAAAGAGATTCAAAAATCCTTTTAAACTTCATTGTTTTCATTTCTTTTTTAACAACAATGTTGCCAAAAGCGATGCGCGGGCGCACCTGTGTCACGTCACAACTTATCATGCTACATTGTCATGTATACAAAATGATTCCCGAAACAAAGGTTTAATTTTTGAGATATTTTTCGGCAATACAACAGGCTTTCGAAATATCGAGCATTGATGTCGAAAAACCACAAAATGAAGTCAGTGCATTGTTTGTTCATACGAAATAGTATTTTAAAAGAAGTGCGTTTCATTTTTTATGATCTGGAAGATACAAAAATGCAATTGAGATAGGTTCTGTGCAAAGTGAGTCAACTCACACAGTCTTGTGTTCTTATAGATCATATATCTTTTAAACTACGTAACGGATTTTGATGTGGTTTAATTCATCCATACTAATATTATAAATGGGAAAGTGTGTCTGTCTGTCTGTTTGTCTTTCTTTCACGGCAAAACGGAGCGACGAATTGACGTAATTTTTTAAGTGGAGATAGTTGAAGGGATGGAGAGTAACATCGGCTACTTTTTGTCTCTTTCTAACGCGAGCGAAGCCGCGGGCAGAAGCTAGTAGATAATAAAGTAGAAATTAGCCAGAACGTTTAAAGATTTTAACACCCGTGCGAGGCATAGACGGGTTGCTAGTTATTCATTAAAATAAATTACAAAACTCAAAGAATTTCTTCAGCAATGTTTTCACATTCACACATACAAGATCTAGTTCAATTACCTTCAGCGAGCTTCAGCTTCTGAGCGAGAATACAACCCGCAAGACACAGCCCAGCAACCATTCAGCCACAGCACCAAACATTCCGTTAAACTATGTTGTCTCTAGTAAAAGCGATAAAAGACATCTAAGCAGGCGGTCCCCGGCGCCAACGGAGATATTTCTCCTTGAAATAAAACCCATCAAATTAATAATCCACCTTTTAACTAAGTTTAATTAGCCAGGTTAAAAATCAACCGTGAGAACAACGTCTGTCCGCCATAACAATTACTGATTTAAAATTTTATGTCTAATACTTATGTATATAATTTTTGTGTTATTAAAATTTAATTACTTTTAATTTAACTTACGCTGTATCTGTTTAATGTTTGGCTTATAGTCATTTAATGTTTAATTTTCGTAATTAATTATTGTTAGTATTGTCTTTATTGGATCTTGGTCTTGGTACAGCGAGTGTACTGATCATAGTGACGAACTGATGATGAGTCAATATGGGATAACTTTACTTGAATGAACTCGAGTTGAAATACACTAAAGTTGATATTAACCGGAGTTAAATTCGAGTCGAGAGTAACAACTATTTGTTCTGTGGCGACATTTACCGCCTTGTGATCTATAGCCGGCATCAACTAAAGGGATAGATCGAATTCGAATGACTGAGAATCTAAGTTGAGTTTAATTAAGCTGAGGTCAACTGAAGTGAGTGATTTAAGTTAACCTCCTCATGTCATCCCATCCCATGTATTTTAGGTATATATTTCTGTATGTACGCACTGACGTTCTGAATCTTGTTGGTAACGGCCTAATACACATATAATTTAGCCTTATCAATCCGTACTAATATTATAAATTCGAAAGTAACTTTGTCTGTCTGTCTGTCTCTTCTTCACGCCTAAACCACTGAACCGATTTGAATGAAATTTGATACAGATATAGTCTGGGACCCGAGATAGGACATAGGATAATTTTCATCCCGGAAATCCCCCGGGAACGGGAACTATTATTCCTCGCGGGCGAAGTCGCGGGCTAAAGCTAGTTTCTTATAATTTTCATACTAATCGTTCACGACAAGACACAATACATATTAATTATTTACGAAATTAATATTTTATCTCGATACCTATCTTTGAGGGTTACATCGAACGGGCAAAAACCCCAGCAACAGTCAAGGACCTCAGATCAAGATTGAAGATTGAAACGCATTATTAAAAGGGCGTCAATTTTTTGAAATTAGAATTTTCAGGTTTGAAAAATTGATTCCAGGTACCGTTAGCTTTAAAGTGCCATCTTTTATTAGAGTTTACTGTCCCCTTAAGTGATTAATTGGTGGTGAAAATAAATAATAGAATCAACCATGGACCCTGTCGGGCACAGCAACACATTATTAGGGAGAGGAAGAGCGCTTTACTTTTTTTATACTTACCTAGTACCTATCGATACTATATAAATGAAATTATAGTGAATTTAAATTAATTAAATAAATATAAAATAAATATAAATATATTGGGACAACTCACACACGGTCATCTGATCCCAAGTTAAGCTCTGCTTAGAGCTTGAGTTACGGTAACCAGACGACTGATATACATACTTATATAATTTATAAATACATACTTATTATAGATAAATTACACCCAAACACAGAACAAACAATCATGCAGCACATCACACAAGGTTTGTCCTGGGTGAGAATCGAACCCACGACCTCCGGCTTAGCAGTCAGGGCTACTAACCACTACACCAACAGGCCCGTCAATTATTTAGTTTAATGAATAATCGACCAGCTTATTAAATAATTAAACTACGGAACCCACTGCTCGTAACCACTAATTAGTCTTACTTTTGTTAAATTTTTGCTTTCGAGAAAACAAAATCCTCTGACCCTAACCCACATTTATCGTGCTAAAAAATATTCATCTTCACATCAACTCAAAAACTTCCATGCTACAGTATTTTTCATACAAATACTCGTAAAATCAATGAAACACGTGTGAGTGATCGTCGCCAGATGGCACGCACTTGTGTTTTCGTTGGGGGATGCGGTGGGAACGCACGCGCATCTGCGCTGGGCGCGGGCGCAGAGGGCGCACGGATAAAGGAGATGTGTGGATGTTAATTAAGAGGTATTATTATCAGTTTTCTTTCTGATAGTGTCATGTGGAGTCCTAGCAATTGGTTTGAGTACAGATAAAGAGGTAAATTGAATCGTTTATTTGTAAATGGTGATCTCTGAAAGCTGGCAGGCATGTTAGATATTGAAAATCAAGCTAAGAATGCCTGAATTTCATTTTTGAATATGTTTGTGTTGCTAAGCTCAGAACTAGAGGAGTGCCGAACTAAACTGTCAGACTCCATAACAATTAAAAACCCTTGTTTAATTAAATTAAATACGATTGACTTTGAAACATCTACTTATATTACTAAACACATGCGCTCAAAATGAGGTCACAAAAAAATCTAGACCACAATTACACGACCCAGTTTGAAACCCAACGTTCCCTAGTTATTATTTCTCAATTAATTTGTCATTTACTTAAAGCCTTGATTGCTCAACAGACAAATTGTCGACATGACACGCGGAAAATTGGTCAAAGCCTGATCTATTATGTTCAACTACTATTAGATGAAGGTTACAGTGTCCAGGTTGCTGTCATACGCAGCAATTAGAGATAATAATCAAGTAAGGTCAATATTGCGCATTATTTCTTATTATGTTCGTTGCTGACGCGATCCGTGAGAATGTGGTATATTTTATATATGTAACAGAGGCAGTACTGACAGTACATATAGTTATGGACCCTATAAATAAAGTAGAAGTTGATTAATCGTCGTCACCGTGAACGTATGCTAATAAATATGGTTATGCATTCATAGAACAGTATTATTGTTCATAAAGATGACAAGTCAAAGTCGTTTGTTACAAGTACCATTTATGGGCATTTTTTTAATGTCAAGAAGTCGATCGGTAGTTACAAAGTTGACTAGTCGCTCATTTCAAAACGTAGGGAAATAGTGGTTACGTCATTTCGGATATTAGAACTTTTTGCTGGTACTAATGTCGGGTATCAAGAAAGTTAATAATTTAGTCTCTAAAGACCAATAATTATGGATATCTACGAGAGTGATCTTTTTCATGTGGACTTGAATTTTAGCCGATAATTAAAACACTACATTGGCATGAGCGTCTTCTTATGAAATGATTGCTGGAGCATGGTAACAATGCTTCGCTAATATAGAATACTAGCTGTCCCCTGCGGTTTCACCCGCATTTTTCGTTACTGCTCCGCTCCCGTGGGTCGTAGCGTGATGGCATATAGCCTATAGCATTCCTCGATAAATGGGCTATCTAACACTGAAAGAATTTTTCAAATCGGACCAGTAGTTCCAGAGATTACCCCCTACATACAAACTTACAAACCTACAAACTTACAAACTTACAAATTTTACCTCTTTATAATATTAATATAGATAATATAGATAGATAACAGACTTCTATTATTAAGTACAAGTTTCCTCTTAGTATTTTCTTTAGCTGATATCACTCTTGTCTAAGTTAAACTTGGGAAGTACAAATTCGTTAATCATATCGATACTGGCCAGTGAAGGAACCCAATTATCCTAGTCGGGTGCATTTACCACTGGGCCTTATTATCTACAACAAATATTGACGTGGTATTCAATGAATGTAGGTTTTTGACTGAACAAATGCATCACTAATAAATGCATCATAAACGTGTGATTAATTAAAAGGCAGTAGCGTCTATGATTATTTATTAATTCATTAATATTCAACATCTGTGAGAAGTTACCCGCCATGTTTACTGAAATTCTTAATTTGGGAGGTCAATATAAACTTTGAAAAATTAGACTTATCTAAATTGATAAGAACTGCAAGACTTTATGTCTATTGATTCTTTCTTCAAGTAAAATAAAATACAGCTTATTACTGTCTGTAGGCCAAAGGTCTCTTATCATACAGAGAAGACACGAGCATTGATCATTTGAAACTTAATAATAAGTCGATGGTATCCTAAAAATAATTGTTGCGATTGCCCAGTAGATATGGCGCTCGCCTCTCGTGTAAGAGGTTGTGGGTTCGAATCCGGGCAAGTACCAATGTGACTTTTTCAATTCATATGTACTTTCTAAAGTTTATCTTAGACACTTTGACAGTCGTTACTGGTTAGCCAGAAACTCTGACCAGTCTAACCAAGAGGTATCGTGTCGCCCAGTTACTGGGTTGTGGAGGTCAGATAGGCAGTCGCTCCACGTAAAACACCGGTATCCAGCTGAATCCGGTAAGGCTGGCAGCCGACCCCAACACGGTTGGGAAAAGGCTAGGGAGATGATGGTATCTTAAAAATGTTATTCTTTCGTTGGTGTCAGTAATGATTTAGATAGAAAGTAAGAAATTGGAAATGAGTTGAAATCCATACTAATATAATAAATGGGAAAGTGTGTCTGTCTGTCTGTTTGTCTTTCTTTCACGGCAAAACGGAGCGACGAATTGACGTGATTTTTTAAGTGGAGATAGTTGAAGGGATGGAGAGTAACATAGGCTACTTTTTGTCTCTTTCTAACGCGTGCGAAGCCGCATGCAGAAGCTAGTAATAAATATATGTACCGTAGTGTAGGAGGCAAGCGACCTAACCGATTGAGCTTCACGAAATTCTCAACAATTTCATTAACATAGTATTTAATTTGTCAAAGCTGTGTTACTAAAACAATTCAACCCATTACCACAAAACATTTACCAACATTAAAACACAAGTTTTTTACCCTTGAACTTTTAAAATTACGAAATTAATCTCAGTTACTAAGAATAAACGCTTAATGGCCGAAGTTCGAACCAAATGAATCTTTATAAATCTTATACAATTTGTTATCAATCGTCTGATTGATTCAGAATTTTTATTCGCCGTGACCAATCGAAACAATCAGTTTGTTGCTTAGGGTTGCCAGCGATAATTAAGTTTTTCCTTTTAAGATAGGATTATTTTAGCGATTTGGAGCTTTATGATTGTTTATTGTTGAATTTGGGTTTCAAAATATTGTTGAATAAACTTAAACTCCAAGAAAGGATAATTGGAACCGTTAATCAATGCTTATATTCTAAGATTTAATTCCATAATTAAAGGTAAACTCGGTTTTAGTGGCATAAAATAGTTTCATAGACACATAAGATTTTTACTTTAAGTTTTTTTGAATAACCTTTTTGCTATTTCCTTGCTTACTATTTTTATAATTGACTTCGTTAGCACGTTAAATAGCCCATACCATAGAAAAATGAAGCTTTCAAACAGTGAAAAAATATTGCAATCATAGCAAATCTACACAGGACATACAAAATAGCTATCCCCTGCGGATACACTCGCATGTTTGATTACTGCTCCGCTCTTGTAGGACATAGCGTGATATTATGTAGCCTATAGCCTGCCTCGATAAATGGGCTATCTAACATAACAAGAATTTTTCAAATCGAACCAGTACTTACTGAGATTAGCGCATTCAAACAAACAAACTCTTCAGCTTTAACAATAGTGTAGATAAAAAAAGAAAAATCTTAATTAAATACCAGTCTAGATTTATTTTCACACTTCAAATTCTCTCATGTCGTGTACAAAAATAAAATAATTTTCAGTACAAAAAATTGCATTCGCCAATAATATAGCCTCCTGATAGCCCTGACATTTAATACCGCGGTACCTTTGATCGCTACTTGCTTGTACCAATTAACTAGGGGGAGCACACGGCTTTGCCTCTCTCAATAACTTCAATCAACCGTATTTAATTACGTGAAGTAAGATGCCACAATTTCTGTTAATTACTACAATTTCTTGTAATTGGGCTGTGTAACTATTTTGTCTATAATCGCCATTTTGTGAAGATTTATATATTTCTTTTTGTAGTTAAAGACTACATGTAAGGTTGATTTATATATTTTCTTGCAATTTTCTATTGGTGAAAGTACCCAATAATAACATGAAAAAAAATCTACGATTCCCTTCATACTTAAGAGTCGGTCTAAACATTTTCGTTACTTAGTTTTTTTAAAAATAAGCCCGTGTTGTTATTTTTTTTTACAGATTTGTTACATTTTGGACAACTCAATTGATCATTTACTAATTTTAAAGCCACCAAAATAATATTGAACACCTAATAGTTTCCTGGCTCAAAAACAACGATACCAAATACTCAAACCTAAAATCGCATCCCAAAAGACCAATTCTCAAAATTCAGAACACGAACCAGCGCAAAAGGCCACAACCTATGTTACATCTCGCCCGCTACCTCCGTCTCGCGTCTCCAGCCCGATATTACTCAAGTCTATCTGATAAATGGTTCTATTCTGCTGGATCGATTTATGCATCGATTTAACGTAGCCCATTAGGCCACTATTATAGGAGTAACGCGACTGAAGGAGACAGTTCGCGTATTCAAGTGTCGGTCTTTGAAGAAACTGGACGACCAGTATTTAATTGAGTGTAACTGGGTGGAGTTTGAATGGAACATTGGGGTTATTTGGTCATGATAGGGTTGGTTTGAGAATTGGATGTTTTTTAACTGATTTCAAAACAGGAGGCTCTCAGTAAAAATCACACTAAAACATATATACTTATTCAAAAACCATTTTTGACCGTTTCTTAGTGTGCGGCTCAGCTGAAATTTTTCTTGCTGGTTTAGTATGACAAGTTATTTTTTCGCACATGACCTGTACATAGGCACAGGAGTGGTTCAATGCGAATGAATTCGTTAATGATCAAAAAATTGCTATATTTATCTAAGTATATCTCTACATAGTCCATACTAATATTATAAATGGGAAAGTGTGTCTGTCTGTCTGTATGTTTGTCTTTCTTTCACGGCAAAACGGAGCGACGAATTGACGTGATTTTTTAAGTGGAGATAGTTGAAGGGATGGAGAGTAACATAGGCTACTTTTTGTCTCTTTCTAACGCGAGCGAAGCCGCGGGCAAAAGCTAGTATAAAATAAAGTCGCTTTCCGCTGTCTGCTTGTATATAGTTGTTATATCTTTAAAACTACGCAACGATTTTTTATAGATGACACCCGTACGGATCGCTAGTATGTCTATGTAGTAAAGCTTAAAGCTTGTTGATAAATATGTTTTTTACCATTACTTTTTCGCTATATTGATTGTATCGCTTTAATGATAACGCCCACTGTTAAAATATTGACCTCAGTGGCGGTCATAGGTCAGATATGTGAAAGTATTTCTTGCCTTTGTTCTTTAGGTCAATTATAATTATAGTATTATAGAGTACAATAGTCTTTAAACCGTTTAATTTTTCCTTGTTTGAATAGGTTATTTTATCATACTTTGTACTGCCAAAATGGAACTTACCTCAAAATTTCTCCTCGTCTAAGTTTTAATAAAGGACCAACCTTAAGACCTCTAAAAAGTATTCTTATTTCAATCCGATTACAAACATTTCTATTTCATAATAGTTTGAAGGTACCAACTCAAAAGTAAGGCAATTTAATGCGTCTTCCGTTACCTCCTGAGAAGTTTAAATCTAGATCTGACATGTGGCTCAGAACGACCCCAAAGTAAATTCCTAGTTAGCCTCGTGGCTTTTGAGCCTCGCATATAAAACTCAGCTTGTATAATAGCAGTGTTAAAAGCCCAGAGCGACCCCAATAGACAATCGTATCGGAGCCGGTCCTGTAATCGCGTTGTCATGTAGCACTGCAGGAGCCCCAACTATGGTCATAGACCATGTTCTACCTGTGCCCATAACGATTTGTCACAGGTATCATTTCTATAAATTCTGTATCTCTGTTCCATAGGCCACTTGTTTGAATTTGCATTTTGAGATTATGTGTGGTGTACGGAAATACTGGCGTGGCGATAGTATTAGTGCCTCAGTTATTTTTGGATGGCAGGAATATGTTTTGAGTGGGTCGTGTAAGTGATAAGGATATGGAATTCTTGGTTCTGATAAAGAAGATGGGGCTATCAGGGTATCTTTCTGATATTACAGCTCGATTTTCTTTTACGGTTGAAAAGTCGATTTGGACTTTTATAAAAATAACCGCTCATTTTTTAGATTATACCTCTTCAGAAATGTAAATCATTTACATTCATATTTAAAAGCTACTAAAATAATTCTAAAACAAGCGCCCATGGTAACGTCATTTTATTCTACTTTCATCACCTCATAACTTAATTACATCTTATTTAAGTCCAAAACTTTGTCGCAACCTCAAAATTCAATTCCAGTGTTCAAAAAGTTCCAGTTCCACCAGTTTGACCAACGGAAACGAAACGAAATATTTGCATATTAGCTGTAATCTCACTTGTAAAAATCAAGTCTGTGTTTCTTTACCAATATTGGCGTCGTCAATACCAGTTCCCGCACGGCTGGATGCATCCCAAACACAAACATTTGTATATTGGGCAAACGTAGCTTGGGACCAAATATTCTACAGCCAACTCGGATAGTATTAGCCGAGCGCGTACCTTAGGACTAAACCTTCTAGTAACCAGACATTGGCGCATTGGTCACCACCAAGCGTGGGCTTAGCAGATAAATAGGCCAATTTACAACCGCGACTGACTAATGGCGTACTAATGAACTAACGACACATACCCCGATAGCAATAAAGCGGTACATAGATGATAAAATGTGAAGATAAACTTAGGATATAAAGTAGATTGTTCGATTTGTATGGTCTTTTAATTAGATGGCGTTAGGGTGTTGCGTAAGTGTGGGCTGTGTCTTGTGGGCGGTGACTAGTAGCTTAAGATGCAGTTAGCGATCGTTATTTAGTCGTTTCGGGACTATGTGGGACACTTTGAGTCGTAAATGGGCTTCTGGGTAATATTGGAATTTTGAATGGTAAACTAAGTGATAACGAGTGTGAATAAAAGAATCTTGAATATGAAAGTGGAGGGAACTAAGTTGGAGAGAAATGCTGATGAAAATAAGAGTGGGGTAAGAGCAGAAATAATTAGTCTAAGTGTGCTTAGTCCTTACGTGGAAACTGAAAAATCTGTGACGATTAGGTCCGGAAGAGGTTTTGGCAGGTTTAATCATATTATAATTATTATGATAGGACTTGACAGACCACCATGTGGGTAGACGAGGAAGTTTTTTTATAGACAATTATCAGTCGTAGTTTGGAACCCCTCAGGGCTCAATCAGGTACTTTGATCATTACAGTGATTACAGTACGTAATTCGTCATTATCATCAAGTGTTGGACTTAGATCTCTTCCAAGCATGCACCACTTGCCCGATCTTCGACCAAGTAACTGGAGTAATACCTAATTACGAAAACAAATTTGGAATTGCATTGCAAAACATTCTTACATTTTTAAATTCTAGTCCATCTTTAAGGGAAGCACGCTAATTAATTGAATAGGTATGTCCTTATTGCTCAATGTTAGTGCGTTTAACATACTGGTTTTTAGTGCTGGCATGTAGAAAAATGCGGAGCGTTGAATGAGGGCAATTTGTTTAACCATCTCGTTTTTAAATGCTTGCAAATGGCAAAGTAATGATGCTTCTTAAAAAGACATGACTTTTCAAATGATTAAAAGCTGATTGAGAATAAACATAGCCTAAAAGTCTTTAGGCATACTCCTTAAAGGTGTTTTGCTGAGTATCCAACATATTACAATGATTTCTGGATTAGAGCTACTTTTCATATTATACTCTACTTACTTTTAGCGCCTTATTAATAAACGCTGCATAAAGTTATGACAGGTTTATACGTCAAAAAATGTATGGTTACAAAAGCTTTATTCATTGCATAACTTTACACAGTGATTATTAGTAAGGGCATTAGTGTTTTACCACTAGGTTGTCAAAATGACCAATCGCTTCACTTCTTCATCGTAACTTCAGCTAAGCCAACTTTGTAATTGGTTAGCTTTAAACACATTTCTCGCTACTCATCCTCGCTCATCTTTGCTAGAAATATAGCCTTAAAAAACTCCACCAAACCCTCGCAAAACAAACAGGTTCTCATTCACACCAGTTATTGAGTAAACGACGTCTGTTAAATCCAGTCACATAATATCTCAGCGAATTTGTCGAAGAAAGTCTAGATCTGCACTTTCTTCAGGTTGCTGCTCAGACCCGCCATTTAAGGCGTTATGTTATGAGTGCAAAGCGCACTGCACGATTTCTCCGGGCAATTAAAATTAATATGTGGGCAACTTGTTCTTGGGCATAATACCATTTTGTCGTAGGGTTGGTAACTTGGTATCAACCCTATTTATTTATTCAGATGCTGATAGAAAAATCTGTTTCGCTTGAATCTCCTATTTGAGTCGGATTTTATTCACAGTGTATATTAATAATGTGATTACTTCGACATGTTTCGAAATTACCAAATAAATAACTTGTTAAAATTTTTTTTTTTACCTGACTCGGTCTGTACAAACATGGCAATGTCTGTTAAGTACTTATCGTTTCATTTTAAAAGGTGTTTAAGTAATAAAAGTTTTAAACTACTATAAAGTTGGACATGGATAAACTATTCAGTCTTTACAATGCAGCCTGAAAAAGGCAAAAACATCTTAGCAAACATTTTCCAATAGTGTTTAAAAGCTTGCTAAAAGTTAAAATCTTTGTAAAGTTAATTTTCTTCGATGACTGTTGCATTTCACAAATAAATAAAAGTGAAATAAAATTTATATATCTGTATAAGCAACATTAACGATATCTTGGACACACAACCCTAACAAAAATGGACAAATGCAAAAACCCGTAATGCAATTGAGATCAATATTTATCGTGTTAACTGAACTGGTCTTGGATAACTTCTTAATTCGGTGTTTTCGATGTGTTACATTCTACAAAGTAAGATTATTGGCTTGTCCCAATAAAAAAAAACAGAAATTGCCCTTTTTTTGTAAATGCTTTGGATTTTAATGTTGTAATCTTGTTCGGGATGCCTTGGAAAGATTTTTGGATGTAGATTATTTTGTGTCGCAAACGTGGTGAGCAATGCTTGTGGCTGAATTAATAGAGGTCTTTGTCCTGCAGTGGGTCGATGTTAAAGGCTGATATTATTATGACTAATTTCCAATAGTCATATCGTTGTCTTTGAAGTCCGGGGCTATTACACATGTTTAAATTGGAACTCAATTTTCTTTGAGAATGCATGGCACATAACATGCAGTGTGTTTGTGGAAAGACACTTTCTTACAACGTTATTTTGGAAACCAAACCGAATCCTTAACATGCCAAAAATCTTTTTAGACTTTAAATGGTTCTTTGAAATGAACGACTTAAAGTTCCTGCACATTTTATAGTTCAAATAGTTTCCGACATTTCCAAAGTAACCTAAAAGCAAAGGGTTTCTGTGCTCATTATCAGCGTTGAGAATAACAATGGATGGCCGATGTAGGGCCTTATACAGAGCGATTGTCCCAAGTCCTTCGAGACTCCTAATGCGTGGCGTGCTTGTGTGAATAATGTATTGTTTACTTAACAAGACCATGTTAGTTATGGCTTTTGAGTATTTCGTGTTGTCTACTTTAAGATAAGATTTTTAGTTAAGAGGTGTTAGTTTCAGAACTTGTCGAATTCTCGAATGGTTGAATGTTTCATTTTAAATTGCCAAGGTAGGGCAAGGATCAATATGACATTTCTTTTTCATAAGTACCTTTTAAGTTGGTCTTGGACATCACTGGTACGATGATAAAAACATCGTAAGGAAGCCTGTACCAATGATTATTAATTAAAAGTTTAAAATTGCCGATTCGCCTTGAGCAAGCGTGGCTCCAGATGCTGGGGCCCACTCCGTAAGACCGGAAGCTTTTGCCCTGCAGTGTCCTAAAACCGGAATCGAAACTAAACTATTGACATGCACTCTTGAATTGCCAAGGAGTCGATCGGTTATTCAAAAAATGGACGATAGTTGCTTATTCTCAAACTTAGGTTGGCTATGTAAGTAAGCAAGAAACTCCACGGACGCTGATTAAGTTTAAACCTTAGTAAGCTTGAAATCTTGACATAATCACACTCTGTTTTGTAAAACTTTTCAATGCTAAAGAATAGACAGCAGAAGATAATAAAGAGGCACCATTACTCGCAAAATTAGACCATAAAGGTACAAGAGAAAGCTCCAATCAAATTATTAATGACATAGCGACATATTAGCCCAGTACTGTACGGCTGTTCCTCGTTTCGTCATCCATTGTGTGTTCAACGGTATTAATGAATTGCCCGTCGATTTATCAACGAACAATGGACAGCGAAGCGCTTTTGTCGCACGAAAACCTCTCGATAATTACGTTAACAGAGTGGCCGCGAGATTAATGTAGAAAAGTTTAGTGAACTTTACTTGTGTTGGTTTTGAAATACGCATTATTTGGTTCTATGGAGTAAGTAACGGGTTATTTTGAATCTGATAACTTCTCTATAATTTTTCATAAAAAACCTTTTTGCATATAGAAAGCACATACAGCATTAGGAAATTGATAATGGCGGGTCGACGATTTTAGATTTATTCAGGTTCAGGTCATGTTGGTAATTATAACTTTTACTAATGTTAATCATGTCCAAAATAGTCCTGAAGTTTAAAGAAATTCTTGAAATATTGTTTACTAAGCCAGCCAATGATAATATAGAAGTCGCAAGACGTGGACAGGTTTATAAACCATAGATAAACCATCGCGTGCTATTCTATGACGTCTTCCGATAGTGTGTCATTATTGTTGGTTTGTGTGAGTGAGTATGCCGTTTTTGAAATTCGAATCTTATGTTGGTTACACATCTTCGGCTATATTATTTGTACTATCATTGCAGCCAGCATTCTTAGTACAAAGGAGATCCTATGTTATAAATCTTCATGATATAATCTCGCTCTAACACCCAGAATATAATTATCTCTCTAGGCATTTAGTGCCATCAAAGCCTCACCATTTTCTTTTAAACGTACATCAACATCAATATTCAGGAAAATATTATTCTAAACGCCCATAAAAATCTCGATTGGACTCCATGTTTTATGCCCTTCGTTCTGCGAATAACGGGACTTACTAGATCATAAATGCATTATAACGGCCTTATGCTATGTGGCCTGGTCTGGTTAATGTAGCCTTTTTCTGGATAATGCGGGATGTTACGTAATTCTGGATAATGCAAAATTGTGTTTGAATTGGTTAGCCGGCTAGTCGGTTAAGCGGTTTGGCTTAAGGGCTAACTTTGGTTGGTGTTATTGGTGTTAGAGGCGTGAGCTTTATACAAGCTTAAAAGCCTGGTTTCTACTGAAAAAAATATTTATTATGAAACTTTAAGGAGAAATTGAAACTCTTAACTTAATGTTTTAATTTTGAATCCACCCTTCTTCAACTGTGAGTTCATCTACACTGATACAATAGAAAGGTCAGTTTGATTACTTGTTGTTAAGGTGGTAAACTCCATAGTTAATAATCCAAAGCTAAAAAATACTGATTGAAAACTTCATCGTAAGTTCTTATTTTATGGAGGTTTTTTTTGAAATTGGTATGGAGGTATATTTTTATTTTATCTGCAATGATAGAAATGAAAACATGCCTTTATACCAATTTCTAAAAATAACTTAATGCATAACGAGCTCAACCCAGAATTGAGTTTTCTTACAGCAAATCTGCAAACTAACAAAGTTGCAAGCACATAAAAACCCTTACCTGTTTTCAAACTATCTTCTTATTTACAACAAATAATAATAATAATAATAAATCGTTTATTTTGTACACAAATAACCAAATAGTACTAGGCAAGGACTTATGATAGAGTTGTACAACAGTGTCATGGTTTAAAGTCGAAACATCTGACTTCTAAACTATAGGTGTACCAGTAACTGATGACAAAAATGGTAAATAAAATATGATGAGAGCAACACTGGGGAAAAAGGATTAAAATGTTTTGATACTTGTATTTTTCCCTTAAAAATTTATTCTACTTATTGTTTATTAACAATACTAATATTATAGAGAGGAAAGATTTCTATGTATTTTTGTTTGTTACTCTTGCACACATAAACTACTGAACGAATTTTGATGAAACTTTACAGAAATATGACAGAATTATCGCCTATGTCTTATTATTATTATGTTTTATTATTACGTCCCTGTAATAAGCCAAAGTTATTTGTTACGTAATATATATACATATGATAAACTCATTTATATGGATATGAAACAAAGTATCAACTTTGGCGAGTCATACTAACCAGTCAACGCAAGCACGCGGTCTAAAATCGAAAATGGCGTGTAAGCTACACCTTCTTCTTGACAGATTTATCAGTACACGTTATAAACAGTGCTTTTGGATTGTGACCGCGGTGGTTTCTTAGTAATTCTTTTACTTTTTACTAAAGATTTCTTGAAAATAACAAATGTAAACAAACAAACGTGATGTCACTTGACAGATGACATGACAACAATACCATATAAAAATCATTATTTGTTTTACTTTTTTTTTGTCATGAGTTACTGGTACACCTATAGGCAAGAAGCCTGTATCTTAGAAGCCGAAGTTCCCCAAAACCTACTCCACTCCACACTACAACCCATCCACCTCCATAACACATCTAGTTCCATTGAGAGATGTTATTGATATAAAAGCGAAGTGAAATCGTGTCGTGCTGCCAGCGGATGCGACGCGTAAACGGCAGCATCCGTTATTACCGCTGATTTGAGGCCCCCTTACCTATACCGGCCTATACTGTATCGCCGTGTTGTGACCTTCCTGACAAGGGTCACTCTGATCTTGTTCCCTGTTTTAGTACCTATTAGGGTTTATCTTGGCAGCTTACCTACTTTACTTTACTTAGCTATATACTTTCCTCAAAGAGCGCCAAACATTTCAGTCCTGGTCCTCTCTTAAAGTCTTCAGTTTATTGTGCAGCAGGGTTTTCAAGACAAGTATACTTCTTCTTCAACTTTGTCCATCCCTGTTCCAGTTATTTGGGGTCGTTTTTCAAGACAAGTATACATTAATTATTATCTGCCTAGCTAGCGTACTGAAGATAAACTCCCATATGGCTAGATATACGACGAGGTATAAGCTAAATAGCATCACAATCTGGGTGAAGCTGTGAAGGATAGCTAGTATAATAATAGGAAGACCAGTTGACGACTTTAATTTTTTTGTACTATTAAGTACGTACTTAATAATTATCTTAGGAAGATTTTGAGCAAACCCCGATAAAAACTTAATTTTCCAACTACTTCAAACAACAACACCCATAATATAACTCCACTTATAATATCCTTTCTAAGTGATAAAAATAATAATAACATTGGCCCGCCATATTTGATAAGGTCGCGAAACTCGCCCCGTTCGATGTGCGTACGCAGCCGCGCTATCCGCTACGGAGGGTGAGCACGACCCCTGCAACGTGGTGTAATAATAATTTGTAATCGATGTTTCTAGATGTTGTAGTAGACTGTCCATTGTTTATTTGAAGGACTCAATTTTGGATTGTGGACTTTGAAATGAGATGGATTAGATCGCCCTAATCTTTGGACCTAAAAATCGGCTTTTAAAAATTCCTTCTGCATATAATCAAACAGTATCATTACATGTCAAACAAAAACCGACCTTAACTTGTCAAATGTGTAAGCAAAATTCAACCTTAAACCACAAAAGCAATTACTCGTACGACTATACAACACGTAACATCATTAGAGCTGATTAAATAACAATAACCGTACCACGGTAGGCACCGACCAACATGGCCCAACACCCACACAGTGGGCCATAGTGGGCCACTAATGTCCAGTAACGGTACAAAACTTGTCTGTTGGCCCAGCTTCCGCGACCCAAGCATATGGACGGACCATAATCATTTGTTTCTTTAATTTAATTAACGGAATTTACATTTTTGTGTTAAGTGTTAACTATATGGACTAGCCATTTAAGAGGGTATAGGTCAATGCATCAGGGAATATATGAGAAATGTGATTAAGAGGTAATCTGTGGTGAAGAGTAAAGCAGGTCTGTCGATGGTGTAGCCATTATGGTAAAAAATAAATGTATTAATGAATATGTTTTAGTTGCCACGAGGTGGAAAGCATTCTTTGGAACCGCGGTGTGTTAAAATTAGGTCAAGTTTAATGGATTTTAGACACTCCTGGAATAACTTTAACTTTTGATAGTTAAAACCCATTGTAGTATGTGTTTTGCTACTGATAGGCTCACTATGTTAAGTATTACATTAATAAGATCAGCATTATATGCTATTTGCCTTATAAAATAACAACTGATGTGTGTTATTCGTTTTACCGCCAGATATTTCTTAATCTTGGAAGATGGTGGTGAGACCTTTAAATGAATACCGGTTTCTTAACTTCAACGCGAAACATGATCTCGTTATTTCAAAATTAAAATTAAATAATTATAGTTGTCGACAATATCAATGAATCTTTCTCATTACAAAACTCATAACGTTATGCCTTTCTTATCAGAAAAGTCAACAATATTAATTAATAACTTCTTTCAAATAAAAATTCCTTATCACAACTCTAAAATAAACTTCCTAATTTCTGACAATAATTACCCCTTATTTGATAATCAATTATACTTTTACGCTATAATTGCCACTCCATTGAGGCGTTTAATTACCAAAATAAACAATCATAATGAATCACAGTGATTGATAAGCCTGTATACAATTTCATTTAATTAACATCGCTTATCAATAGTGATAACATCGTGAACTTTGATTTTTATGACGTTAATGATATGAAAATTAGTGGGTTTTTAACTTATAAGAAGTCTAAGTTTCTACTTTAGTACATCGTAATGGCCCTGTGGGTAGAGGCAAATACTTACGATTTTTTCAATTCAAATGTTTTAAGTTTACCTAAGACAACACTGCACTGACATCCTGAAGAAACCTTGACTTATATTTAAAATACATATGTCTTAAATCGCTAATTTGCCTTAGCTAGATTAGTTGTCATTGGTTACTACTGCCGCTTGCAGATTCCCGGTGGGCAGTTTCAATCGTACACCTAAAAACCGCAGAAAAATATTAAACGAAATTGTTTCCCCTTACCCAATCCACATACCAGAATAACACGGTGGAAACATCCAAAAATCTATGGGAACGCCAAAGATTTTCCTATGGCGTACACATTCCAAGATGGCGGCTACAACTGTCAAACAAGCACGATTCACCGTGAAATCGCTAAACGCAACCAATTATTGTTTTATATACGAATTTGTATTGAACCTATCGGCATTTATCGAATATCGATGTACGATTACACTCCCGTAGAGACGATAATTAGCGATACCTGATTTGGGAAACGGTTGGTATTTAGTATCTGGTATCAGAATGTGTCCGGTCAATGTTTTGTGGTTTCGGTTTGCTGTTGGTTATGGATAAACTTGTTTTTGTTTATGATAGCAAGTTGAGAGTTTTAGAGATAATTTTAAATTAAATCGTCACGTAACCGGTAACTGATAAGTGGTGGCTTTATAGCTTTTTTATTTCACTGTGGTGGCAAAAATATGATCCAGGGTTTTTTCATTATGAACTTCTTAGTACCCCGGCCAGTTTGGAAGTGTGATACCCCCTAAAACACGTAAGGCTGATCCCGGTTCACATTTATAGTTCTTTAAAAGTCGTGACGAGTAGTCAGAAGCCCGAAAGTCTGTCAATAAGCATAACTTATAAGTTTCTCTGTCTGTTAATCTTTCGCGATAAAGTAAGCTGGATCCGCAAGGAAGTAGATAAATTAATTTTTGATCTGCATATGCATCAGCAATGCATGACATTTACGCGTACAAATTCGAGGGCAAAAGCTAGTATTGAATATCAAGAGGAAATAATAAATTCAGCGTTGAAGAAATGTCTACTTGGATGGGATGCGATTCGTTCTTTATGAATAAGTTTTTCGACCGCCTGCCACGAAACCAGTGACAAACTAAACCATGGTGTGGATTTCATGAATATTAAATCACATCTCACATTACCTACTTATTTTCACATTTAGATAAAATGAAAATCTTTAACATTTCTCTTCAAATGGTTTACGAAATCGGAAATCGATTTTAAATATCTAAATTATAACTAGATATATTTGTAAGCGTATACCCCCGCGGGGTTCGTGTCACAACTATGAATTTTAAGTACTTTAGGCACTCGTCGCATCGCCGACGAGAAAGCGACAAACTATTCTCGCTCAAAAAACGTACGACAGATGTAAAATCTAGGTTAATAAAGCAGATACATTATTAATAGTTGGTCGCCGTCTGTTCATACTGACCAACAAGAACTATTTTTCGATTCCTTTTTCGATGCGACAGACAGATATTAGCTATGCAAAATTCTCTTGGTGTTAAAAACTCGCCGAGAGTGGCCACACCAGTGGTCACGCTACTTCACATTGCGTAAAGCATTCGCACACCCGTTTATTTCCCAGTAACAAAACTATTATAAATTTGCTGTGTAATACTCGCTTGGCGTCAAGAAAACTCGCCAAACGATAAAGAGATGCGGAAAGAATTCGCACACTCTCTTATATCGCAGTGACAAAAATACCAGAACTATAAACTCGCTTCTCGCTGCTCACCAACTCGAAACTAGCTCTACTCGAGGTGGAATAACTGCTTTATGAGTTTATAAGGTACACATAGACATGTGGTCAGAACCTCATAATGCTGTCAAAGCGACAATAATGAGGTCTTTGTACATGGGATGTACTCGAATCATGTTTACATGTTTAACATGAATACTAGTGTTGTTACTTTATACTAGGTTGAGTGTGGTGTGTTTTCAATGTCAGGTCTAGTATATTTTCAATGCCAGTTTTTAGTCAATACTTTGATTAGTCATAAAAAACTGTAGCTAACATTTTATGAGAGTGATTAATGAGTATCTAATACATATCTAGTCTCCTTTGATATTTGCAACCGTGACTGAAATTCGACCAGAAATGAGAATGTTTTTGACTACTTCTAAAATGTTTAATAATGCAATTATGGGTGAACAGATTTTTTTTAAATTGTTTGTTTAAACGGGCTAATGTTTAGAATTTGAATAATTAATTATTTTTTTGTAAGACAGGCCAATATTAGCGTAGAGTCTAAAGGGGTTTGAACTTAGACTTAATACATGTAACATAAGCAAGTTTCAAAATCATTAAAATCCTTTATCTACTGATAAAGCAGGAAAAATAATATACACTTGTACTTTAGTACTCCGAGCTTTAAACGTACTTTAAAAAATATTCTTTGTCAATTTCCGCCAACAATTCTCGCTAGCAAAGCTTATTCTTATCTCGGAATAACATTATCTTGGTCAGAGTGTCAATTTACACAAATATGCAAATATAGGGTCCTTCTTTTGTTTACATAGTATAAAATGATGTTTCCTGTCCGTTTGTTCGCTTATTATAAGATATTATATATTTAGAACTACGGAACGGATTTTAATAGATATGGTTTCCAGGATGGAGTGATTCACGAGGTATATATTTATATGAGTATATAAATAATGCATAGTAAAGAAAACAGTGATTTGTAATACCCGTGAAAACTAGATCAGGTAGCTATGTAGATGGGCTTAGGTTATTAAATAAATATAAACAATCTTTTTTTATCAAAAACTTTCGTATCATTTATCTTGTCGTACATCGTACAGTAATTTCGTAATCGGCTTTTGTTTAAACCAACTAGGTAAGAAACTAAATGGAAACTTTATTGGTATGTTTTTTTTTTTTACGCAATTTTTAGTTAAAAGACATGTCAAGATTGCTTACACGTAGTTAATTAAAACCGATGGAGTAGCTGAGTATATTTAATTCTATATACCTAATTAACCTTTCGACGATCAACCGACAGCCGGCTGTCGGGCTGCTATTGTCTTCGAGGGTATAAAGAAGCTAAAAGGTCACAATAAATTAGGATAAAAATAATTTACGCATAAATTGACCTTCTTATCAATCAAATACAGATCAAGTTGTAACTTGAACCTCGTTATCATAACTGTACGGTTCGCGGAAACGCATGTTTGTAGGCCATTTTAAAATATATTTTTTCATCTAATGTTTATTATATTATCAGTATTTTACGGCGTTCCCACGGTCCAGTAGGCTTATCAGCACTTCCTGAATGATTCAGTGATACCCGAATTTGAATGTTTGCGCGTGTATTTGTATGTGTGATTTTAATTGTAATGTTGTATACTGGTCTATTTTCCGTGTTCTAATTGTGAAGGGAGCAAATAAATGTATTGTAAATATATATGTATTTGTATACATATATACTTGTCTATAATTAATGTATTTGACAAATTGGTCTTAGATGGGCTTGTAAGGTAAAGTGATAATCCATTGTGAATGAGTGGCTTTTGGTTTACATGAATAAAATTTGATGACAAATAATCCAACTAAAGCTGCAATTACATCCACATTCGTGTCGATTAACACTGTTGCAATCGATGATTAATTAGTAGCCTACATTCCAAATTGGTTCAGTGGTTTAGCCATGAAAGCGTCACAAATATGCAGACGGCATTTTCAACATTGGTCTTATAAATAATTTAAAAATCTAAATAGGTAAATTAATATTATAATTTTAAAACTGACATAATATTATTAAATCTTCGACAACACGTGATTCGAGACACAATAGAAAAACAATAGCAGCCTGACAGCCGGCTGTCGGTTGGTTGTCGAAAGGCTAAATCAAGGAACTTTAGTCCGAAATTTTTAAACCAATTGTGCACTTAAGCCCAGCTAAACTGCATGGCGATTTTACCTTTTTTTAAGTGACAACCCTGCTCGTAAAGCTCCAAATTTGGTGTGTTTAAAAATCGCCGCGGGCGCAGTTTACCAAAGCAACTGATCAATAAAACATCAATAAGGCAAGTCATTACTTGATAGTCATTCCTCAAGCAATGGTCGACATCGATCAATGTCCTTTACTAAAGCGTTGGAAACGAATGCGCGTGCAGGGTCGAATCGAACGAGCTTTAAGATTTGAATTTCGAACATTTGTTATATAAGTTTTGGTTTAAATTATTTACAGTTTACATTGTCGTCTTGACTAGGCGTTGGCTATGATTTCGCCCGCGTATAGGGTCTAAATTTAATCACACAAAATCTTAATAAAATAATTCCCTAAATATTAGGACACAATTCTGGATTAAACTCGCCATTGTACATACGTTTTTTTATAGTTTTGCTGTAAGTTTGTATGTATTTTTTATGTGCAATAAAGAATATGAATATGACTCTCTCAACAATTTGGTTATTTATATTATTTGCAAAACAATTTAGGTAGTTTCCAATCCATCTGGCACTTGAATTCTGGTACCAGATTGGCGCAGTTACTTACAGTACTATCTAATGTGAGGCTGCCAATCTATCGCCTAAAAAAACTGCGGCTAGTGCCAACACTGTCACTTGGCAAAAGTTTAAACGCCATTTTGTTTATTGTGTGCTAAAAAAAAGTGTGCTTCTCAGACAGATTCAAAATGACGGGCAAGAACCGATATGCTATCTCAATAATAAGTCATATTATGTCCTTTCTAAGTTTATCTTCGACATCACAGACATCTCGTGTTTCCAACCAACGTGGGACCAACTTTACGTGCTTCTACTATAATGCCATCTATTCTATAATGCGACTTGTCTAGAGCTGGGACTCCCAGCTCTAGACAAGTGGCATTGTAGAATAGATGGTAGACTAGAATTCGATGCGAGATAGGCAAATTACTTAGAGTAAGCTTATGTCAATCCCATACATATAACAATCTATTTTATTCTACCATCTATTAAACAATGCCTGTTAAGAGGAGCATGTTAACAGGAGGGATGAGATGCATATATAGTTAGGACAGTTATGAGTATTAATGTACAGGGTTAGAAGAGGAGAGGAAGACCAAAGAAAAAAAGGATAGAATGTGTAAAGAATGATATGAAGGAGAAAGGGGTAAGTGATAACATGACGGGTGACAAGTTGGTATGGAAGAAAAAAAAAGTTGCGCCGACCCCAAGTAAAATGGGATGAGGGCAGGAAGAAGAAGAAGAAGAAGATCTATTAAACAATGCCAATTGTCTAGCGATGCTGTTGTCATCTGAAGATCTTTGTCAGTAGTTACGGGTAGTCAGAAATAAAAAAAGTCTCGACAGTCAAGTCAAGAAGTTATTGCGTTACCAGTAACTGGGTTATGGAGTCTGATAGGCAGTCTTCTCATGTAGAATACTCATATTTAGTTTAGACTTTAAGCTGACCTTAACATAGTTTGGTAGATGATGAGAAATATTTTAATTTTGTTTACTTAGATAAGTTTCGCAAAACACTTTGACATTATAAATGTATTATTTTGGACTCCCGTATCTAGGTTATCGGAAGTGATGTCAGTTATTCTGTTATATATATTGTGTTTTACATAATTTATGCTTTTTGCAACACTAATTTTAAATTGCAACCGGTTTTCGGTTGCAGATTAAAATTGCGAAACGGCTGTTTAATGGCGGATAACTGTCACAGGTGTTTAGCCTTTGTTTAAACATTATAACTATTTGACACTAAAACACAGGAAGGGGTCCAACAGGGCCAACGCCTGCCGGGGTTGTGGAATGTTTATAGTGGTTACCGTGACCCTGGAACATAAAGGGCAATCGAAGGAACATGAGTGGGTTTTAGTCAGTAAGAGTCTGACACGCCCTCCCGTCGCACCCAGGACGGGAGCAGTCATTGGATGATTTCCCACTCACCAAAAAAAAAACACTAAAAAGATTTGTTTTGAAAATTAGATAATTTTCTTGATATTTGGGAAGATATCCGGTGATTTCAATTACTAAAAGATACATTTATTAAGCAGTCCTTTTCATCATCCTTTACATATGATAAGCTATTGCCGTGCGTTTATTTCGCAAAAACTCGAAAATAGCTCGACCGTTATGAATTATCTTTATTATATATCCAATACTGCAATATGAATTACCTTTTTTGTATCAATGTTATTGCAATATTGCTGTCCATTGCTGAACGTAGACCTTCTTAAAACAGGGCCAGACATTCTGGTATTGGGCAGCTCTCATCCCTCCTACACATGACAACTGCCTAGTTTTAACAAAATAGAAAATCATTAAATAGCCAGCTTATCCAATGTATATTTTATTTATTACTCCATTCCAATATCCTATACTTATGTCTCTATAAAATTTCACCGCATAAATACTTCCTTTTATTTCTTCATAAACCCACGCCACAAGAGCGAGAAAATTATCCACCAATAGGCCCCCAGCCGGGCCTGCGTTCCTCTACAGCAAAAACAATGGTTGACCTTATAAGGTGCATGGCAGACGCGTCCAGTTTTTGTACCAGCACCCGTCCGATACGCGAATTTGGGAAGTTATGCTAAAAAACGAATATGCAGACTCTTTCGCTTTGTTTCAGTTTTCGGAGTGGTCCTTGGAGTTTTGGGAGCTTAATATTTGTAGGTTTTGTGGCAGAGGACGCTATGTTTTAAAATACAAGGAAGGATGGGAGAAGATTTTTGGGTACTTTGGCTTAGCAATGTTCCTATCTTAAACATATCCTCGTAGTTCAACAGTAGTGTGATAGTATTAGGAATAATTCTAAGCCCTCGTAGCAAAACGAAAACGATTGTCAAATGTATGGAGATATGTCAAATTGTTTAGCGAAAGCTTATGTCAATTCCATACATTTGACAATCTATTCTTTTTCGTTTTCTATTCTACTATGCCACTTGGCTTGGCTAGGCCCTCTGAACAGAAAAAAAAATCTTGCGCTATCCAAAGCACATTTATTTATGTTTGTGTAATCACTCTCTGCATGTCATAAAAGTCATATTTAGAGTATGTGTCTTAAACCTTCAAACACATATGATTCGAGACACAATAGAAAGACAAAAGCAGCGCGACAGCCAGCTGTCGTTTGGTCGTCGTAAGGATAAAAACAATTATTCAACTTTGATTTGATTATTTTAAAGACAAAAATTAATACATTTCTAGTGCTGCTAAGTAACTACAATCTAGTTTTGACAATGTATAAATGAAAGGTTCCCAAAAGCCCTTTATCCAACGCTTGGTATGCGGATCATGGCATTTATCTGATCCCAGTTGAACGAGTGACCTGAAACTGTTGTCCTTGACTGTTTCGACACAATGCTGTGAGCATTGTCGAATTCTAGTGTAGGCTTGTTTTATGCTGATGAAAATCAGCGGTGTGAAATCAAAAAATCGGCGGGTGGTGTCATCATAAAGACACACATATGTATATAAATACACATGTATTAGTTATCATAAAGTCCAATCTATCTCAATATTAATTTGGTTTAGCGGTTTAGGCGTGGCAATGTAACAAACAAACTAACACGCTTTATGTTTTTTTAATATCGATATAGGGTCACAGGGTCACTATCAAGACCTGTGTACTAAAAAAAACCCAAAGATTTTTTAAACTAATTTAATGTTAAATGAATTGAGCTTTTGCCGAGCAATCGACAGCCGGCTGTCGCACTGCTATTGTCTTTCTAATGTGTCTTGAATCACGTGCGTCCGAAGTATTAATTAAGGAAATGGGAAGTATGGTCAGTGACCACATTCAAAGTAATCCAAACAACAAATCAAGTACTAAAATTGCGCAATTCAGTGAAAAGTTTATGCTAAGCTTATCAATGTTGACTTTATGAACTTGTTCCCACAGGCGTCAATCACCGAACATGTTTGTTTGTATGTTTGTCATGATAACCTATCAACTGTACGATGGATGAGCTATTATCATCGGTACTTTATGGACATTATTTAATTATAATATTAACTTGCGGTATTTTTATACGACTATGTTATACAAAGTAATTTTAATAATGTTTTTTTTTGTGATTGGAGCACTTCCACTAACGATAATATGAAATCTAGATTGACTAGCTTTTTCTTGCGGCTTCGCCCACCAATTTTTGTACAAACTTTTTTGTAAGTTTTGTTTAGCTGTAAGTTTTCCAAAAAAATAAAATGCAATAAAAAATATTCTTTTGTTTAACTGTCTGGTAATTAGATGTTAGAGATTGAGTTTAAAAAATTCGCTTTCCAGGCTTCCAAAAGACTGTCAGCAGTATTATCATGTTGTATTGTAGTGTAGGCCTAGGAAAGGGCCATTCTTCTGGTCACGAGAAGAGCCAACCAGCCACGCGACTCTCCTATACATTTTGTATGGCAATATCATCTTATGACGTCACCAAATTTACGACTCAATAAGCTAACTATTTATTGATTTCAATGTAACCAAAAATCAAATACAGCAAATTTAAAATGAACCAGATTTATAAGGCTTAAATTAAGATAGGTTTTACAGAAATTGTGTCTTACATTTATTGGTTAAATATGTAAAATACCTCATTCAAGTAACCAAATGGCGACAAAATTAATTTCCGTACAAACATCAACAATAAATATTAAGTATATTTATTTAATAAATAAAAATAAATACGATCGATCACGGAAATGTTTGTTCGTGTAAAACCCACGCTCTCTTCACGATACACTTTCAAGTATGTTTACATATTTTACAAGTATCTGTGTAAACAAGTGAAAATAAGTCTTATCACGGATTAATTTAACCGAAAATTATTTATCACTTCTTATCGGGTACCGTTTAAAAGCTTAAATTGAACAAAATTCGTTAGATTTTCTCACAGAATTCTAACTGGCGAAAAATGTTAAACACTTTTTAACCATAATCTTGTTTACACATTTTCGAGTGATAGCTTTTTAATGCAAATATGTTTGGTGTAAACATTTTGACGTAATTCTTTCCCACGATTATTCTGTATAATGATGGTCTAACATGTTTTTAAAAACGTTTACATTTTAGTCATAGATTAAACAATTTTACCCCTTAACCTCATCCTAAACGTATTTTATCGTATTTAAAAATAGTTTCTTAGGAAAAATCAATTGTTTTCATGAATTATGATTTTACGTATGTTTTGTTCTTTTTTCAAAGTCCTTAAATGGTGCATTACAGTGTATCTTCTTTCTATTAATAGCTCCTAATATATTATTACTTTTATAACAAATAGTGAATTCATAACCACAATTGATTTCATCTTTGTAGTTAAAAAATATTATTCGAATTTGTCTTCAGTACAGTTTAGTAACTATTTAGTAATCTGTGGTACAGTGTCATAAAGATTAGGCAGTCTTTGTTTCAACAGTTCCTCACATTTGGTTTACACATTTCCTATTTTGACAGAAAACTGACCAGTTTCCCGCCAAAATAGCTTTATTACAAAATTATATATTGTAACTTTAAAGAATCGTACGAGATGTAAGAGCCTTTTATTATTTATAAATCAACTAATTCACCGTGTTTAGTGTCAAACCAAAATATGACGACATTGGTTTTACCTAATCTATAAAACGCCATAAATATAAAATTAACTCATTATTTCTCTAACCCTTTCCTGTGTATGTTAGGATCGGCGTCCAGTCTAATATAATATCAATGTGATGGAGCGACTGCCTATCACACCTCTACAACCTAGTTACTTGGTATGGATACTGACTATTTTTTATTTTGATTCGCGATTTCGCCTGCATCCACTGAGACCGACATTCATGCCCAAGTGGCGAAAAAACGCTAGTTTTTTGTGCTGTAAATAAAGTAGACATTTGTAGTACAAAAGAAATAAACAAATTTCTACGTACCAAGCTACTGTATCCTATTTTTATTTAAATAAAATAAAAGCTGCCATTTTGAGGCCAATTTCCTGCACTTAATGTATCCGATAATGTTTGGGTGGTCCAGATTCTGACTGATCGATACATCGAGAATCGAGATTATATCAATCGATACTCGCATGTGTTGATAACAAATCGAATGTTCAAGTTTTTTCGTTGCTTCTTCTGTTTTTGTAGAGCAATCTTCTTTAATATCTGATGCTGTATGTAAATAAACTGTACATCAGATAGGGTTTTGAAATATGTACATAATTTGAACGGATATTATAAAGTTGAATAGTTTTTGTATACTTTTAAAGTATTACGGCATCCCAATGTAACCAAAGATTTAACGCTTTTTATTCACTCAAACTTTTACGCACTAGATTTAATCCGTACTAAAATTATAAATGCAAAAGTAACTCTGTCTGTCTGTTTCTTCTTCACGTCTAAACCACTGAACCGATTTAAATGAAATTTGGTACATATATAGTCTGGGACCCGAGAAAGGACTTAGGATAGTTTTCATCCCGGATATCCCCCGGGAACGGGAGCTATTCATCCACGCGGACGAAGTCGCGGGCAAAAGCTAGTAATTAATAAATCCTTTACAACAAACAAGATTGCCTTAAAAAATCACAAAGAACTTCTGGCCATAAAAACAGACCCACTCAAAATTCAATTTATATTTTTCTTTTTCCAACACGTCATCGGCTTCCAAAATGTTTAAAAGCCGAGTATCACAGCATCAGCAATCCCTCTTCAGGACACGAGCAATATGTTTGTGTGTCCCGTCACTTGATCCGTATCTCACACTTTACCACCGGATCATTCGGATGCTTTTGTCGCCAATCAATCTTGTTTAAGGTTATTTTGTTCTTTTTTCGACGTTGGCACTTGTGGATTACATGGCGGTGCAGAAGTTTTGGGACAGCGTTTTAAATGGTTTTTAAAATATGGTTTTTTATTTGTTGTTACGGTTTCTTAACTAGCTTCTGTATTACTGACTGTTTTCTACGGTTAGCATTATGTCAGGTCTTTGGCTACTGCTTTGCCACTGTGGGTCATAGCGTGATATTGTGTCTTCTATGTGCTGTGCTAATGTATAGACTATATTATTGGACAGTTTCAACAAAATGCGTTCTGTAGTTCTCGCGAGGAAGATTATTTTGGTTTCGAAGATTTTATATAGATAAAAATAATGTTCATTAGAGTGTAAATTATTTATATTGAAATAAAATATTGACCTCAGGTTATAAAACGCAGATTTCTTAAGCAATCTCATTACAAATCTAAAGCAAAGTTTTTTATCAAGATCTGTCTAATATTCAGATGATTATGTTTCAAATCTCAGTGTTGACCTAGATGGCCGTATAAAGTCATGTATAATGAATCATAGTCATAACGTTTGAGCAATTAATCAAAAGAAATAAATGTGTAGCATTTTTTTTCTGTTGTAATTTCATAAAGTATTGTAGATTTATAGGTATATAGTTCCATATATCTGGATGAAGAATGGAACCCTTAAAGGATCATTGGTATGTCTGTTTGCGCGGTATCCTCCCTCCATTTATCCCGATGAAAAAGTAAAACTTTACAGAATGTTACAATTTATTGCAGGAAAACTATGTTAACGGAATATCAGTTACCTGGTTACTATAATGTATGTATTTAAAAATTATATAAGTATGTATATCAGTTGTCTGATTATGATAACACAAGCTCTGCTTAGCTTGGGATCAGATGGCCATGTGTAAGATGTCCCAGGATATTTATTTATATAGTTTAGGCTCTTTCTAGTTAAGAAGCAGGTGCCTGAGATGTCCCCAAGGCATTTAATTATTTGTTAGGACTATCAAAAAAATTACAGGTTGCTTATATTTATTGGTTTGCTCTACGTAGATATAACTAGTTGTTAAAAAAATACAATCGTTCCCTACCTATAAACACATATAAATTAGTGTCTATAAGAGTATATATTTATCACAGGCGTTGTCACAGGCGCCATTACTGCACATATCATGCTAATGTGTTGTTTTCTTTTTCCTCAGGTTTCGTGTCATGTTCGCCCTCACCATGCAAAAATGGCGGAACTTGCCTGTCCACGCCGAGAGGAGAATATTTTTGCAAGTAAGTGTAATTTATTTGTTTGCTCTGTACTTAAAATGTAGATATTGTTGCCTTTTATCACATTTATAAGGTACTTGAGAAATTTCAATTTAGTACAGATGCTAGCATGGCTACCCGAATTTGACAAAATTTCGCAATCATCGTTGAACTTTATAGGTTTATCAATAGAGTTGAAATTGTAGATTGTAGTAGCTATATGTGCTGACTTGTACATCTTATTACAATAAGACGGAAAGGAATAAACCTAGGTGTTTTAGCAGCAGAAGGCGCGTACCTTTTACAATAATTCAATAATAAAAAATGCCCACATCCTAGTAACTTACCAAAAACCCATTAAGTATAAAATATAATTACAAGCCCAAAAAACTAAAAAAAAAACGTTACAAGTTTCCGAAAATTGATACCCTATCCATATGTCATAGAGTAGCATTAAAACCGTTAGAATTATTATTACACCGCGCCCCATACACACACACACGTAATTTGCGCGCTAGTGTGTGCGAGTGTGGTCTGCTCGTGCGCAAGTGTGCGTGCTCCATCAACGGACAGATGCGCAAGCCCTTGTAGCTCAAGTGGGTTCTTAATTGCGTTAAAAAATAATATTGCAGTAATGAATTTGTTGGGTTCCTTTAAATAAATCATGTTTGAATGTGGTTAGGGAATAAATAGTAAGTAACATTGTATTTTTGTTACAAAAATTTTGTTATGTTCTGTTGATTTGTTTATTCGAATTATGAGCGATAAACTTGTAATTTAATGCAACTATTATTAAATAAGTATATTTATGGTTTCTGTCATTTGCGGTTTCATTCGCTGCTTCTATTGATTGTGACGGATGTCGTATATCCATATCCACTAAAAGGGGTTTTTAAAAAAAAACAACTACATATAATTTCAATTCATACACATATTGCTTCAAATAAAATGGTATAGGTAGAAAACTCAAAAACCTTTTAGCCACACTTAGCCAGAATCTGAGCTAATGGCTTTCAATCAAACGATTGATATGTGAAGTCACGCGAATAAATTGCAGCTGGTCATATTTCAATGATGGACCAGCAAGAAGGTAATAAATATTGGAGTAAGGATTTAAGTGATTTATAAAAGGTTTAAAGAATTGATTGACTAAAAATAAACTAAAGTTGAATGATTGGTATGGTATAACGATAATAATTAGTATGTCACGATTTGATAGCTTAGTGGTTAGGGCGCTTGGCTTTCAAGTCCGGTTTGATACCGGGCAATTAAGTATCAATATGACTTTTATCTTGGACATTACTGACATGTAAAGGCAAATGTAAGGAACCTTGGCCATAACAATCTGAAATCACCAAACCTTGTGTGAACGTGGTTATCAATGCTCGTGACTTCTCTGTATAAGAAGAGGCGTTTGCCCTGCAGTAGGTCCTACTAGACAAGCGGCATAGTAGAACAGATGGCACTTGTGGACGTTGACAGTCTGACAGTCTGACAGAAAGTCTAACCAGTTTAACCAAGGGGTATCAAATAGCCCAGTAAATGCTGTTGATGTCTGATAGGCTGCCGCTTCATGCAAAACACTGATATAGATGGATATCTATCCAGCCTAACCGCTGGAATGCGGTTAGGCTGGAAGATGACCCTAATATTATTGGGAATAACACAAAAAAATGTTTCGATTGCCATTGCCTATCATGAGTTTTAACAGAATACCTACTTAACTTCAAAGTCAAAATCGATACATTAATTTTCATATTGGACCAAAAAATGCACTTTGATACGCTACTTACAAGATTTAAATGAATCTGGTTGCCCATTCCGAAATATTGTTTCGTATGGAGAAGAATAAACAAGAAACTCCATACTTATTCTTTTAAGAAAATAGTAGTGTTACAATAACTTAGGTGAGCTATTAGTTTATATAATCAGTTCAACTTGCGACAACAGACAATTCTGATAACCCTTCGTTGAAATGACTCGGATTCCGAGGACAGTGACAATGCAGTCACCAAGAGCCAGCTTCGTTTGTTCGCAAATATTATGACGTTCAATAACTTGCAAGAAATACTGCAAATGTACAGGCCCTTAAGAGGTCTTTTGTTGGACCCCTCGGCCTTTTAAAATATGAGCCTGGTTGTTATAAGTCCTTTCTTCAGGTCCAAGTTTAGTTAAAGATTGAAAAGGGACTTCGTTTTCAACTTCACATTTCGATTTCTCGTTTTATATTTTTCCGCCATTTTGTTGGTTGATTTCTGTCGTTGATTTATAAAGACTTAGGCTGAGGCTACACTAGGCAGCGACGCGAGCTGCGACACATGACCGATTGAAACAAATATATGGATGCTCACGTATATGGCTACACCGTTCATCAAATATTACAAGCGATCTTTGATTTCCTCCTGCGACAGGAACTACATTACTGTAATCGCGGCACCGGCTACATCGACGTATCAGCGAAGTTGAATCGAATATACGCCAGATTTTCGCTTATACTGTAGCCATTCCATGTTTATCTCGTTTCGCTCTTCCAGTCGCATCGCAAATCGCTACCTACTGTAGCCTCAGCCTTACTTTGGCTTGCGTCTCCGTATTATACAAGAACGCCATTAAATCCTTTTCTACTAATATTATAAATGTCATAGTTTGTATGTGTGTGTGAATGTTTGTTACTCTTTCACGCAAAATGTACAGAACGGATTTTAATGAAATTTTATAGTAATGTAGCTTATACATGACATCAGAATAAGACAGGCTACAAAACAGCAGGCTGTGACTTGTGGAAGCGGAGCAGTTACCAAAAACCTAACATAAAGTAGTAATGGTCTAATATACTTACTCACCAATATCATTCTGTCAAAGATTACCACTTAAACACACAGCAAATATTTTTGAAACATACATAAACCAATTTAACTATCCGTACTATCCGTACTAATATTATAAATGCGAAAGTAACTCTGTCTGTCTGTCTCTTCTTCACGCCTAAACCACTGAATCAGATATAGTTTGGGACCCGAGAAAGGACATAGGATAGTTTTTATCCCGAACTTTTGAAGAGTTCTCTTGAAAACGCGATATAACCGACATCCACGCGGGCGAAGCCGCGGGCAAAAGCTAGTGGTCTAATATACTTACTCACCAAAATCTTTCTGTCAAAAACTACCACTTAAACACACAGCAAATATTTCTGAAACATAATTCGACCATTGTGTATAACTTTTAAAAACACCACCTTTATTAAAAACTTGTTTTGATACAATCTTAAAGTCTGGTGATATTCAGTCATGTAACATGACGAAATTTAGACAAAATGCTGACTGATTATCTAGTAGTTTTGATGACTCTTCCTAGGAATTGGTGAAACGTGCTTGAGTAGATATTGCAGTGGTTATAAAGGATGTGTTCATTTTAGTATTGTGCTCAAGTACTTACTAATCTTAAGGCTATAAACCCGTTAACATTTTAACGACCAAGCGACAGCCGGCTGTCGCGCTGCTTTTGTCTTTCTATTGTGTCTCGAATCGCGTGTGTTTGAAGGTTTAATGTGTAGGCATTTAAATCATTGTGCCTTGTCATTATCCGCCGATGTTATTGCCTCTATGCCCAAGCCTACGCTATTGTTCATAAGGGATTGTTCACACCAAACGTATTGTCCGCCGCTGACTGTGAGTATACTCACTGTCTGCCCCAGTGTGAACGTCGACTCAATCTGCAGTACGCGTACTCACCAAGCCGACAATAGGCTATCCGCGTAGCCATCCGCGTCCGCCGTGCATAGTCGCGTAGTAAAATAATCGGCCACTGAGAGTCAGCGACAACAGACGACGTAATAGCGTATAGTCGGTTCGGTGTGAACGACAATTTCAATATATATGGGAAAGCAATAAACTGCGTAACGCGCGCTCACAGTCAGCGGCCGACAATACGTTTGGTCTGAACGATGCCTAAATGCGGTTTTTATATGCGAAAAGATTCTTCAAACCCAACTGATTCTATCTCAGATTGCTCATGGCGGTTTCGCGATTTCCGACTCATACTACATAGTATAAAACAAAATCCCTTTCCGCTGTCTGTGTCCACTCTATGTATGCTTAGAACTTAAAAACAATGTGTTTTAAGGCCTAAAACATACACAAGCGACGTAAGGCAGTAGGCGTGGAACAGGCGTGGCGCAGGCGTGCGCCGCTTCAGTATAATTCAAAAACGTCGCCTGCATACACTTTGTATGAAATTGTTTTGAAGCGACGCGTCGCTTCAAAACAAACAAGCGTCGCGACGCACGCCTGCGCCACGCCTGTTCCACGCCTGCTGCCTTACGTCGCTTGTGTATGTTTTAGGCCTAAGGAAGTTTTATATCGATAATCCATACATATTATAATTAAGTGGAGATTTTTAAAGTTACAAGCGAAGCGAAGCTGGGGCGAGTCGCTAGTATTCTCTAATTAGTTTACTATCAGGCAAAAGTTTTGTTAGTACAAACCGCATTTCAGCTTATATGAAGGGCACGCCAATACACGATCACTACTAGAATTTACAACTACAAAATAATATACCCTTCAAAGTAATTGACAAATCATAAACTTAACTAATAGGTATTGTTATCATCATCATCTCCCTAGCCTTTTCCCAACCGTGTTGGGGTCGGCTGCCAGCCTAACCGGATTTAGCTGGATACCGGTGTTTTACGTGGAGCGACTGCCTGTCTGACCTCCACAACCCAGTAACTGGGCGACCCGATATCTCATGGTTAGACTGGTCAGAGTTTCTGGCTAACCAGTAACGACTGTCCAAGTTCTACGAATGACAACCGGGACCAACGGCTTTACGTGCTTTCCGAGGCACGGGATGTCAGTGATGTCTAAGATAAACTTTAGAAAGTACATATGAATTGAAAAAGTCACATTGGTACTTACTCGGATTCGAACCCACAACCTCTTACACACGAGGCGGGCGCTTTATCCACTGAGCCATCACGACTAATAGGTATTGTTATAACTTAAATTATAGGAAAAGTCGTTGTACCGTTAAATAAATACCTAAGTTTACAACTGCAGCTGCAGATCTTTCTTGGGTAAGGCACAGTCCCTATGTAATAAATAGTGGCCCGCTATCAGATGGCCATATATGTCATGTTATGTGCTGAGATTCACACTCGCTGCCCCTACTAACTGTTCGAGGTGAGATAGAAGTGAGAATCCATAATTCGTGACTTTCTAGAGTATCGCTAATAGGGATGTGGACTACATCAAAAGAATGACATTCTGTTTTGTCCGTCTGTTAGACAGTCCAAAAATACTGGACACATATTTTTTGCTTGATCAAATTAATAACAAAATACAAACGTGTCCCAAATTTTTTGATTATCTAACTGACGGACTAAGTAATTACTTTTTTTTTGTCGTCTCGTCTCGCCTATTGTTCAATTGCGTTGGCATGATTGAGAAGGTGCTATTTTATAAAGTATTATAAGTCGGATTTTGCAAGATATTTTTTTTATAATTAGATCAATAGGTCAAGAAAAAACATAACCCTCCTTTGGCTTTGCCGTAGTCGGGTAATAAAAACAAACTATCAAAACCTCTTTGATTTAAAAGTATCAGCGTCTGATAAGTCGGAGGTTGTGAGTTCGATTCCCACCCAGGATAAACTTTGTGTGACGAGCATGATTGTTTGTTCTGTATCTGGGTGTAATTTATCTATAGATAGTATCTATATACAATGTGTAACTGAATTAATGCACTTTGAGAAGATAGTTTGTTCAGAATCGTTTAAAGAATCGATTTTTGTAATTGTTAATATAGGTAATATTTTATCCCAAAAATAATTAAAACTACGTAAACTGCTGTCACACTTCCGCTGTACAGTCAAAACAAACTAAAATGGATGAAATACCTATACTACGCTAGACCCTTATGCAAGTGCGACTGTGTGCATGCGTAGATTTGTAATGTGACTATAATTTTCTCCCACAATCTGTACAACTAATTCATAAAAAAAACAGTGTTTTAAACATAATAATAAAAATTCAGTGTATGTATTATGATTATAACATAATATTCTAATTGGGGTGTCTGGTGGTGTGCGTTTATTCCGGGACATGTGGTATATGAGTAGTCTGGTAACCATAACGCAAGCTTGTGATCGGATGGCCAAGTGTGAGTTGTTTAATTTCCACAAGTTTATCACATAAAGAACCGATAGTAGGGGCGAACCGCGGCAGATCCCTTTGTTTTGCCCTCATTAAAATGGCTGCTTTTATGGTGATAATGGCAACTGCTATGACCATAAACTTAGCGGAAGTTGCACAGCTATCAAATACATATTTGTACCTAGAATATTATCGATAACTATGTTCAATTTTATATTGTTTATGGAATTTTCCATTGGGCTTGTGGTTACGCGACAAATATGGGGTTTAATTGCTTTTTATAATAAACTAAAACTAGGATTTTTTTATCGTGGAATGAGTCTAAGAGTGTAAATCTCGAATTAACTTAAACGTCACTGAATTTTAAGACACTCTTAAATCTGTAGCTGTCTTTGTCACTCTCAAGGGATATAATAAGGAGAGCAACAGATTTAAGAGCGTCTTAGATTTGAGTGACGTTTGAGTTTGAATTCAGCCATAACTTAGTTACCGTTCAACGACCAAGCGACAGCCGGCTGTCGGGCTGCTGTTGTCTTTCTATTGTGTCTCGAATCACGTGTGTTCGAAGATTTAATTTAAAATGGACTTTTAAAATTAAACTAAGTATATTTTTTAGTTAAAGCTAAAAACCTGACTCATTTACCTTAGTCAACAGGAAATTCCAAATCTTCAAAAAAAGTACCGACAGTTTTTCTTTTTTTTAAAGTGACCATAAGTATGAAAGGTACGTTAGTAAGATGCACAGATAATAACAATTGTCCACTCGTCTAGACGCCTAATGGAAGTGGGCGGTTGTCCCGATTTCGCTGATGTCATGCACCGGAGCAGCGAAGCACCGATCTATGGGTACGATCTGGTTTAGAATTTCGTTTGTTGGTTTTTAGATGTAGGAATAAATGGTCAGTGTTCCAGGTATTGTATTGGTGATATGAACCCTGGTTCGAAATTTAATTGACAAGAATTTTCCGCTTTTGGAAACGGTTGAGGAGAAATTTTATTATTTTACTAAAATAATAATACATTTAATATATTTACAATTATGTTAAACGTAGAAAGGACATAATCCAAAGTTTAGTTAAGTTTTGCTCCAAAATTCTATTTAATGAATAAATATAATAAGGTGTCTTTCAGAACAAAAATACAATTTTAACTATTTTTTACTTAACGTGGCATTACGTGGCGAAAATTTGGTTTATTTACAGTTTAAAAAAAAAATGGTTTTAGCCTTTTATTCTCAACAAAGGTAATAAAAACCGCATTAACAATAAGTTTAATTTCAATTCAAGTGATAATATTCGCAGTTACAAATTCAATAAACCAATAAAACCATTTCAAAATTTTATCGAAAAAGTAACATAACAAAATCCAACTTATCTCCAATTGTCAAAATTATTATTACCGTAAAGGGGAGATTCACCCTAACATTATAAATACAAAAGAACATTAGTAATCGTCCTAACACGTGTTTCCTATCATACAATACATTCAAAAACATTAAGACACAATTCAATAACATTTATGATATCAAATTCACCTCCTAAAGCCTTTATTACAAACATTTAGAATAATTATAGGCCCGAATCCCGCGTAATCGAAATTATTTGAATTCAATTTGGGTACATCACTATTACTGACTATTAGAATTACGGCTATTCGGTTTTCTATCAAACGAATAATTGGACGTTTTGAACAGTAACACTGTAGAATACTGAATAGATAAATCGATATAATTATCGACGAATAAATTAGGTTTTTTTTATTGAAAAGGTTTAAGGACGTTACCGGTTTTTCTTAAAAAGGAAAATACCTTGATATTCTGACCATTTTACTAATCTGTGCCAATTTTGCAAAGCTAAAGAATTTGTTTGTTTAGTTGAACGACATCCAGAAATTTCAAATTAGTTGTCCGAAATAAGTCCGAAATATTTTACCTCTGGATAGCCTATATATCAAGATAGAGGGCTATCATGTATAACATCATAGCGCTACGAAAAGGAATTACTGCGTCGCTCCCGTAGGCAATAGCGTGATGTTCTACATTCTATAACCCTCCTCAATAAATACTTTATCAACATCAAACATTTTATTTTAAATCCGACCCAGTAGCCCTTGAGATTTGCATTTTTTTTAACTTTAGTATAGGTTCAGATTTTATTACTAAACACACAAACAGGGTGTGTGAAATAACCACAAACAAGTACCAAGTTACGATTATTTCACACAGTAAAACAAAACAATGATTACAGTAACACAACTATACCAAAATCTACCATTACTACACGGGATTGAACCCACGACCCCCAGTCGGACATGCTCACGAGAACGGTGTGATGAAATGCGTTACGTAGTTGCTTGATGACTAATATGCTTATGCGCCGGTAGGTCAAGTTATTGTAGAATGTGTAATAAGTGTTATTACGGCTTTTATTTGCGTTTGGAGGGTAGGCAGTGGCGTTTTGTTTTATGTTCTTAGAGGCTTTTAAACCTTCGACGACGTGATTGGAGACACAATAGAAAGATAATAGCAGAGCGACAGCCGGCTCGAAGGGAGGCAGTTCCACTATGGTTTAAGATGGCTGACGTCGAGGAGCTTAAACTAAGACTCAAACTCCGAGTTTGAATGTTTTATTCCCATTACACCATTAAAAAGGCTCTTCGGAACATAATTTATAGGATCAAAAAATAAAATGTAGTTGCCCATATCAAAATGTTGTTTTTTGTATAGAGAAGAAAGGGCCAGAAACTTTATATAATTCTACATGGTAGAATATGAATTAGGACTATTGTAGTAATCTGTGCTACCGTTTTGATATCTCTTATACCCGCCCCCTTCCTCCTTCCCGCGGTTTTTAGTGTACGTCTTTCCGCCCTTGGGGTTCTACTTCATGTCTAATTGTCTAGTCAAGTAGTCAGTGTCTGAATCAGTGACCCCCTCACATAGTATACATAATCAGAGTGCAACAAACTATGTTTATTTCATCTATTACAATTGTGACCTAGTAAAGATTATAATAATGACGTGTAAAAGTGTAATTTTTTACCTATTTACAAAAATAAATCATTTTATCATTTTTTTTATCAATAGGGTTCTAATTTACAAGTGCCCATATACAAATAAAACATCACTTATACAATACACATTTGATTATATACAACATAAAACCACCTAGTTCAATACAACATGCATTATGTATTTTCCATACGTCGCTCGTGAGATATAAACTTTTATGATACCTTGATACTGAATTACAAAATCTAAGAATAGATTGTATAAAATTCTATGCATATGTAAAAATATGTTAAAGGAAGATTGTGTGAGCTTTTGTATGAAGGCTGGTTTATCTTAAAACGGTAGGATAAAAAGGATTAAGATACCTGTTGGGAGAGTGTCGTGATGCCTCAGTGGTAGAGGCTCTGATGTAAGAGGTTCTCTAGGTTCGAAACCAGACAAAAAATTGTGGCATTTTCAATTAAAATCGCTAACATTGGTGAAGGAAAACATGGCGAAGAACTTAAAATTAGCAAAAATCTGAAATCGCCAATCTGCTATGATGAGCTAGCGTGGTAATTAATGCTCTCGTCATATTCTTTGTATGAGAAGACGCCTTTTGAGGAAATAGATTCGTATTATATTACTGAAATGAGCAAGAATACGTTCCTCCACCAATGTTCATAAAAAAGATACCAGTCCATTTTAACTGCAAAATTTTGACCAGCAGTAGGTCATCAGCCTTCAAAATTACTACAGAAACATTATTAAAACTATCTGTCAAGTTTTATTAGACATAACAGTTAAAACACTTCACACGAATACTTACGACACACGAAACCAAGAAGTATTGCAATATTATGCAATGTTGGTTTAGAAGAAGGTAATGTGTTTTGACTATGTATGTATGTATGTTGATGTTTCGCTGTAATTTTGGCAATACAGTCAGTACTTTGTCTGTTGTTTAGAAATGAGTGGACTGCTTTACATTATTATTGTTTACTAGCTTCTGCCCGCGGCTTCGCTCGCGTTAGAAAGAGACAAAAAGTAGCCTATGTTACTCTACATCCCTTCAACTTAAAAAATCACGTCAATCCGTCGCTCCGTTTTACCGTGTAAGACAAACAGACAGACAGACAGACAGACACACTTTCCCATTTATAATATTAGTATGGATGGAATTTTAAGTGGACAAAGTGGTAGGTAAAACTTAATGTAAAATGGAGTAATGAGACTTATTGTGATTCAAATTAGTTGTTAGTGAAAACAAATAACTAAATAAATTATGAAAACTAAGGTATTTTTTTTAATATTACTTATTTATGCTATTATCTCTAGTTTGATTATTAGTATGAAGTGTAGTTTATTTCGACTAAAGAATCTAGAGACTAAAAGGACATTAATAATAGTCACCATTAGCTCTCAGTCATTAACAACTACTCGTAATTAGCCTTTGATAAACTGGCCATATATACAACAAAAAAGTTATGCAAGATACGATACTTTAATACTCAAAAATACTCTTATAAGACATAAAAAGTATATTAGTATCAGTATTAGCAATCCAAATATTATTCCCCCTATCTACTTTGATAAGTTTCGTCCCATTTCCGTAGTTACATAACAGTACTATTAGTACTAAATGAGTTTATAATAAAGGGATTCCGCTGGGCTCCATCATGGGCCCTGTTCGGCCACTAAGAAATGCATTAGTTTAATTGTAGGCCAACATTGAGTTCTCTCGTTACACCAGATTGGGATAAAAAAGAGCTTTTTGGAGATCAGTGTAAGTGGCCACTTGGTATTAACTTTGACTATGGTTTTTGTTGGAAGATTACGAAATTGATTTTGAGCCGTGTTTTGTTTTACAGCGAGAGAATGTAATGGTTTGAAAGATTACATAATATTTACAAAAAAGAAATTATTGTAAAGTAAATTACAGCAATTTTAAGTACAGTTTCGTATATGCAACGGTATTCCTCTAAAATATAACGGTAAAGACACTTTGCTTCAAAATCCTAGTCAAATATTTAGTACTTATGTGGAAAATAGGTCGTAGATCACTTGAACAACTAATAATTATCATAAATTATTTCTCCTAAATTTAATATTTGTAATGATTCATGGTGCAAGGGAGTCATTAATACTTAATTTAATGACAAATTATATTTAACATCAAGCATCGTCTTGTTTTTAACCATATTTACGTACCTACACTTTTTTTAATATTTACAAGTCGTGTTTTTCTCGTAACATAAACGACACCTGCCTAAATAAATTTCAAAAGTTACGAAACCAGTTTCTCATGTACGACTTACGACCAAGCGACCACGACTATGCGACCATTTCTCGGTTTGTTTGACTTAGTTGAAGGAAGATAATAGCGGTGACTTCCTCAAATTCGTTTCGAGATGACTCGTCTAAGAGCGTGAGAAATAAAATGATAGTTTTGGAATTGTTTTTGGAGCCAGTGTTAAGTCATGTCATAGAACTCCTTGGTTATTATTTAAATTTAAATTAAGAACAAGATTTCATAATGATTTTCTTTTGCCAAAGTCATGTTCTGATAATGTTATAAACGTGAACTTTTTTGAGGATGAAAAAAAGAAAAATGTGTTCATTGGCATAACAGCAAAATTAATAAAACTTAAAAAGAAAAGGGTCAAAGCTCATGTCAGACGACAATTCAAGGTAAAATACCTGACGCTGATTTTCAGTTGCAAACAAATGGAAAGTTGGTTTGTTTCGCTTTCCAGGTTAAACTTTGAAATGAGTTTGGGTAAATTCTGAAATCTATCAGTAGCTACTAGGCTTCTAAATAAACAATTTCGTAAAAGGAGATCAAGAAAAAGATACGATACGATTGTCAGATACTCTAATATGATAATTTAAATGTGCACCTTTATTAATGGTAATAGCCAAGTTTTCCAAAACAGACTCTTCATTAAAACACCGCTCTAATCAAATCAAATCCTACGATCGAATTGCATTGAAATGGTATCTATCTACAAAACAAGATCTTGACGATACACTCCCATTCAATATAATCAGTCCCAGACTCTGAGTCTTCACAAGTCTTGTGGCGATTAGATCTTAATTAATCACGTGCGTAGTGTCACTTTGTGGTATTTTTTGTGCCGCTGGAGTATCATTTTTCAGGACTGGTTATTCCAAAACCACTTCAAGTGTTATATCTTGATTAGCTAGTGTAAGATCTAATTTTTGGGTGACGTTAGTTTTCTTCAGTACTTTTGTTTGTGCGTCTTTGCCCTTATTTTTACTAACCTCTTTCGTTTTTAAAGCATCACCTGTATTTATTTCATCAACAAGTAGCAACATGTCGCCTACGTTGAACTTAAAAAAAAACAGAAATGAAGAGCTTAACCATACACTTGTATCGGCGATAATGACTCCTATCTTATGCCATTATAAGCTCAATTATCATAAACATAGGTTGCAGAATCCCTCGTTACGTATTCATATCATACCACGTGAACAAGATACTGTTTGGTAGTTTCAATAATCTGGTTTCTGGGAAAGAAAAGAATAAAAGAAGTGAAATCAATCGAGATAAGTATTACTACTAAGCAAAATTATAACTTTTGTGATACATTTTCATGTTTTATGACTTTACCAAAATGATATTTTCATGCTTTGAAATATGTCAGACTCTAACTAAAATAAAATTCTTTGGTTGTTTTGAGACTATAGCTTTTGCATTAAACATTGATATAACTAGATTAAAGCAATAGAGAGAGCTTGAATAACAAAAACCATTACAAATAAATAACAATAAAAATACTCTTAATATCCTTAAAGCCCATTCAAAAAAGCACACCCCAACATCACGTACCTTATAATGCAAGTCCCAAATGGGTCCCAAAAAAACGTGGCAAAAGTAACACCAAAAAGTTTAAACCCTTTTGTAGCTCTTAAAACACGTCCCCGTCTGGACCCCGTGTTTGTCTTCAAGTTTAAATAAGTGTTCTGCTGACCAGGACGAACTGCGGTCAGAAAGATCAATTACAAGAGTTTTACCACATTTAAAAACCTTTTAGCTTCATGTGGTCCGTTATTAAGTGGACATCGGAATTTTTGTGCTTCGGATTGTGGTTTAATTATATATTTTATGAGAGCCGTATTTCTGTTTATGTAGACAAGGTCTGATTCTGAAGCTTAAGTACCTATCTATGTAGCAACCACTTGAGATATATCATCAACTATTTACAGAGCATGCACTCATGCGCAATAATTTATCCTTCAAATCCTTATAGGAATATTTATTCCTTCGTCGTTCTTGAACAATTGATGCTCGCATACGTACAGAAATGTATAGGGCTTAAAATTATGATATATTATTTCTTGCCTCGCGCGCAGCGAAATAAACTTGATACACCGTCCCGGAACAACGAATCACGTAGGTATATATGTGCTATGAGCACGCGCAAACCGCCGCCATTGTCTCAAATTCGCCAAAACAAACCGGTTCCCGAGATAATAGCACCAAAACGATCGTCCACGCACGCAGTCTCGGAGAAATTCCAACCAAAGTAGTTTTTTTCGTTAAAACTTTAGGGAATCCTGTCCGAAGGCATCTTTCGATAAAAAGTCATAGACGGCCGGTTATTTATCGCTGGACCAACAAATAAATTATGAAACGACTATAATGGACGCTACTGTGATTTCAAATATTATTTCTTATCTTCTTGGAACAGGGAATTTTATTCTGCTACCGGTACAGGCCATTAACGGTGATGGAAAATTAGTGGCGTCTAACTATTAATTGAATATTAATGTTTTGATTGGATTCCGGAGGCCCCAGTTATGAGATACGGCACTGTCCATACGTTACAATAATATGACGCTGCCGCTATCATCACGGTAAACTATTTTACTTTAACATCAGATTTAAATTGGAAGACCGAGAAACATGAACAATTTGTTTCAATATCAATTAAACATAAAAAATAATGTAAGATCGATTAAAATTTATAATAGCCACCACACCTCTCTATTTGCTTTGTTACCACGTAGGGATAAATGCAAAGCAGTCTACAGATTACACTTTGTCATTATCAGACACTTGCCTTAGAGCGGCAAAAGATTTCCTACACGGCACCAATGAATAATAATAAGCCCAAAGGTATTGAACCATGACTTTATGCTATAAATAATGTGATACAATCTTTGCTTGGTCGGCAACTTGTACATACTGAGTCATTATAGGCATACTGGCCTTATGAAGTTGGTACATGCAAATGTGTGCTTCTGTTGCAAGTTGAATAGGCATTTAGTATAAGAGCACCATAACTGGCTCAGCTTGAATATCATAAACGGTAATACCGTCCCTTTAGTTTAGCTTCAGGCAAAGAACGTTTTAGGAATTTCCGACGTACAGAATTTGGATGCTATCCATTTGTAGTCAGATATTCGAGAACATTTTAATAATCCTATAGTTAAAAGATATGATAAATTTGTAAATGGAGAAGATGTAGTATTAACAAACAAATTTATTGAAGGCATTGACAAAAACCACGATGAAAACGTTAGAAATATTAAAGTACACAAAATAATAGGATTAGACAAGTGACAGGTGAAAAATGAAGTGACAACTTTACTTTAACCCAAGAAAATATGTTAGGGGAAACTGTTGGGTTCAGGTAATTGTGTAAATGACAACACTCATTTAGTAAAAATTCAAATCGATGGATTAACTTGGTGAAGATATTCATGATGTTTTATCGAACATGTCAAAACATGGTGTTAATCAGTTGAGTTATGACAGGGATATATCAAATATTTGAATAATACAACTGTTTTATTATTCATAGATGAAAAGCGTTTGGTATTAACAGATTAGAACCGTGCGAAATGATTAATCAGAGATGTACCGCTTAATCATAATTCGATATTAAAGATTCACCAAATTAATCTCTGTCAAATTAAGTATTCTTTATTGAGAACATACAAGGTCCTTTCACGGTTATCAAAGCCAAATCTCCTATTTGTCAAATATTTTATCATTAGATCAAAGTTAATCTGATCTTAAAGCTGAATGTCCAAGTTATTTGAACAAAAGCCAACGACTGATCTATATGGATGATCCCACCATAAGCTGGACACAGCAAAATATTTTTTATACCTTTTTCAAAACGTTATCGGGCCTCGCTGATTTAGTTTCGTATTCGTAATCAGTATTTGGCAGATGTTCAGAATGAACGTTTGGTTGTAGCATTTGCATTTAGGAATGTCTGTTTTGGTTTAGTGTGAATTTACGTCTTAAATTTTTAGTTGGTCCGTGTATATATTAATGTTGCACATTTTGTTGTTTAATTTATTAGTATTTTATCGTACTCTTACTTGTTACCATAGCACCTAGTTCTCAAAGATCTTTCATATACAGATATTTTGTCAGTAATCAATATCAATTTGATTTACAAACTTTAAATACCGTAAAGAGCTCCAACTTTTCTCCAGAGTCTCTTAATTCAATGCGTGCTATGGTATTCAAATAGTGCACGGATAATGGATATCTTTGAAGTTCAATCCCAATGAACATTCCATTAAATGCGTACGATAAGTGGATACGCAGATTTACATTAGCACTTCGCCCATAGCCCTACCACTAGGCTAGTCCATTTCCCTAAATTGATGGCTAGTTTGTAACAGTTTCCAATCTAAATTTATAACAGCATTAAAGTTTCTCAATTCAACTACAATTCAAATTGAATCAATGCTTGTTCTCGATTCGAACATCGATTCCCTTTACCGTATTGTAATTTAGCTAGCTATCACTTTTAGAATGGCTCCATTCCCTCGTCCTTTGGCCGACTGGGGCATGTAAGGTACCTGACTTTATGTCCTTTAATTAAATTAGTTCTACAACATTTAATTTGTGTTATGTTCTAGCTGTCTATTGCTAATAATTTTTTTTTGTAATTTGTGGTTTGTTTAGTGGATTTGAAGACGCTGAGTTATAGTTGCCTATCAGTATTACACAAATAATTCTCGGGCAGTAGTATTAGTTTCATCAGGCAGTTTCTTTACATGCAATGTAGCATTATAATTATTTAAAGGCGAGGTCTTTTGAGGTTCAAATTAGAGAAGATTCTGTATTTCCTACTAGAAGAAACAATTCCTTAAACGTCATTTTTGTGATCAAACTTTCAATGTTTTGTCTTAAGTTTTATGCTTATTCAAAATATTTCTTTGTTCCCATGAGGAGAATGTTTTTATCTATTTGCTTTGTTAGTTACCGAAAACCAATCGTTATTAGTTTCGTTGAGGTCGTCTGTCGACCTTAGCATTTTGTTAAAATATGCCGCGAATTGAAATGTTTATTCTAATTGTATTTTATGTGCTTCAACATTAGATTACAATATTTTAAGTGGTTCACAAGAAATGTTCTTAAGTGTTGTTTTGCCTAAGTTTCCCACCATAACCTGCATTTTATTTCAAGTGTTTTAAATTGCTTTATTATCTTAATTAAATTGTGTAACTTTATCAGCCTTCCGCGTCAATGAATTATTTTGTTTGCTAATTTGAAATTGAAATTTTCGTTTTGTTATAACGAATATTTGGAATTTTTATTTAACGGATGTTTGTTCAACGAAGTAATTTTTTGGATTTTAACTTTATAGGCTATGAAGATGTACCTATTCATTATTTATATACAGTTTATTTTATCTTGTGACTAGCAAAAAATGGCCAAACCTTAACAAGGCCTTCGAAAACAATACGCACCAAGCAATCACGACCGTCAGGCATTTGAATCAAACATCAAGCCTCATCAAGTCAGCCGGATCAGTCCTAATGAACGCTTGCGACGCCATTTATGGGCTCGCTCGGTGCGCCCGCGCAATCGGCTCAACGATATCTGTATCACATCGCATTGTCGTTAACGATGCGGATTGTGTGAAATGTGAAACGGTTCATAGGGCTTAGACAAAAATTGATTGTTTGAAAACTTTCAGATTTAATTTTTTATAGGTCATAATGTAATTTTTTTGTCATAAACTTATGGATAGACTTATGGATGCTATCCGAAATAAATGATTATTATTATTATTAAACTGAAATATGGTCAGTAAGTACATGGGGTTTGCGATTTCAAATAATATGACAGTTACATAGAAAAGGATGCAAGTTTAGGTTAAAAAAAAGGTTTTTTTAACCTTAACAATACCAATACTTGTATCTGTATATAAAATGAACCGCTATAAGCAACCAACTAAAAATCAATTGAAATATTTCAAACGGGAATCATAAATGATATTATATTTCCAATAAATATAATAATCACGATCATTCAAGATTATCGAGATATTGACAGCTAAATACAGGCGGAACCGCGGCCAGCTTGCGTTTCGATAGAATATTCTCCATTAATGATAGAAAATCTTGATATGGCGTTCATTATAACGATACAAAGGTCTTGGAATCCAAATTTACTGTCTATGAAATTTAAATAATTGATAAAGATTGTGGAGATAACGTTATTGAGACATTACGTTTCGGTAGCCTTTTGGGAGAACGTAAAACTATGGATTCTGATATTGTCTGCGTTAATTTTTTGTCATAAGGTAGTAACTTCGATATTTTCGATGGTGTCGATACAGATGATCCCAACATTCCCAACATACCAAGAGGAAATAAAGACATTTAACTGTGTTATATAGTTATACAGAATCACTCAGTAAAAATCTTATACATTTTAACAAATGTGTTACAATGCTGATAATACAAAAAATGTGCTATATAGCTCAGCATTTAAGATAAAACTACCAACAAAAAAAGAAAAAAAATGCCGAGAGTGGTTTCGTATTCATAGAAGTATTAAAATACAATTCACTTAAAACAAATAACTACACAATGCCACGATCTAAAAATAATCATGGGTATAAATGATGACGATGTTAATAATAAAGAATTGACACTAAAGACTGCTTAAACAAAGTACAATCTACCTGATTACTGTAACGATGGTGAATCTATAGGAATACAATACTTAGGATCTGCACGATATTGACATTAGTGCCGACAAATGGACACAAATCATCCAACAGTTTCAAATGAGGGTTATTTACTAGGCACCACTTTGTAAACTTGTCATCAATTTTGAATTAAACAATCACAAACAAGAACTTCATAATCTTAACAGTTAGGAAAATGGTGAGAATTATTCACATATCTACTAAAAACAACAATTTTAACCGCAACAGTTACTTCTTTCTTGGAACTTAAAAACACTATTTTCTGTAATAAAAGTTATAAAAAAACCTTTGTCGTATTATCACGCTTTATCTTGACGACAGCATAAGTAATAAAGAACTTGGACTTCTACTAAAAAGTGCCGACGAAACCACTTCAGAACTTTCCATTGTCACAGGAAAATAAACTTTATTATTCATTAAATAGAGGTTTTAGAAATAGTTATGATATACTTGTACGATTTCCGTGAAAATTCACCTGCACTCGCGCCTATCTCGATGCATGAAGCACGTCTCATTCGGTCGCCATGTTTTTATCTTACAGTCATATGTCTTAATGGTCTTAGACCACATAAGTAAGCACGAAGGGTTCACTTGTAGTTATTTCCTTAACTGTACTGTTATTTAAATTGTAGCGTTTTTTGACAGTTTATAATAGTTTGTGACAGGGTCTGTTTTGGCATTTCATTAAAACGTAGTAAGTTTTCTTTAATTAATTGAAATAGATATCTTATTTTCATTGTTGTTTCAGCATTAATATGCTCTTTCTAAGTTCTCTTCTTCAGCTCCGCCTACAATACTTTTTGAAACATACTTTTACTATTGCAAAATACTGCACTGATTGATCATCTCCGTTTAATATCCATACCATCATCATATTCGTTGACGATCAGATCTTAACGAATACGTCTAATGATCCCCTTGAGCGCAACAATGCGATTGTTACGGCGTGATGTATCGAGTTATTTAATCACTCATTCACTCCGTTTAAATAGTATTGGTAAATCAGGCTGCATGTGCTGCCACCCACGGAACGGTATCGGCGATATTGGGTTAGATTTAGACTACGTTACGTGAAGGTTAGATTTTTTACTAGTATTTAATTATCTTTGTACTTTTGGGTGAAATTTTAGGTGCGTTTTGAGATTCATTCTTCGTGATCTATCTCAGAATCTTAAGCATTAAGGTTTGTACTAGAAATCATTGCTAAGCAATCAAATAAATGACTTTTATTTGCCTTTCTCTCTTTATGCTTGTTCAATAGTTTAGAATTCAAAGGAGGTGTTCGTTTTCTGGCCCAAACTTGTACCGAGGTACAAATTACTAATAAAATTCCTCCCAATAATTTGTGTTTTTAGCAGTATTTAAAATCCTTTAATATCACATAGAATTAGAAATAAAAGAATATGAAAAAAAGCTGCCTCACGTCGTTACTGCGTAAAAAGAAACGTTCATGAGAGCGTTGACAGCTGTTAATCTGTTGTTTTTTGTTTGTTTGAATGACAATTGACAGCAGAATAAAACTATCGGCCTTGATTTGGTGCCCTGTCTTTTTGTCCGGTAGATAACCAAACGCAAAAAAATGATATGAATTGTGAAATAAAAGCATTTTTGGAAATACTTTATTCTTTAATAATTCACGACAAATGTAACTAAAAAAATACTATCTGCAACACAGAAAAAATCCTTAATAATACATTTTTAGGTTAATACAATGAAGCAACGAAACGCAATATCGAAGGAGTAAATCATGACATTGCCAGACTGAAATTCTGGGTCAGAGCCCGTACGTCCCCTAAGATTCGCACCCTGTGCCCATTCGTCCCCTGGAACTTTTGAGGGGCCTATTCGCCCCCTGAAGAATATTTATTTTAATTCATTCTTCTAATATAAGTACTTGTATATAGTCCTGGTACAGTCGCGCAGAAAAGGGTAAAATAAAAAAATAATAATTCCTTAAATATCATGTTTAAGTATTTCAAATAAGATTAAGTTTAATAAAATGCCTCTAGGCTCTAGGCATAAAGTCAGTCTTCAAAATAATTAATCGATTCGTCGATCGATCGTTTTCTATTCACCACTTCACGTTACTGCGCGCCTAGTACTTTGCATTGATTAAGGTGATCTTGTGAGAAAATTAAGGAATACAGTGAATTTTAAATTTTCGTACATGACTACTTCACGTTACTGCGCGCCTAGTACTTTGAATTGATTAAGGTGATCTTGTGAGAAAATTAAAAACACAGTGAATTTTAGATTTTCGTACATGACTACTTCACGTTACTGCGCGCCTAGTACTTTTGTTCTCTTAAGTTTTCAATCATTAATACCCGTTTTATAACAAGCCATTCGTAAAGAGACAATATTACATCGTAAGCCTATCGACAGGTTACATTATTATCATGACGGATTATCATTCATCGTAGCTCTTTTTTCAATGATCTGTTATGATTTATTAAATTAATTGCGTTAATAAACTGTTCACAAGTGTACTATGTTAACCGTTTTTAGGTAAAATATAGGTGATTTTATCTCAGGGGACCAATAGGCACCTGAATAGGTGCCGAATCTTTAACTTATATTGTGTATATATTAGAGGAGACGAACGGGTACCTTAAAAATAATATTTTTATTAAAATATTAATTGGTCCCCTACCAGGAGACCAACGGGCACCTATATAGGGGCCGAATCCACAACTTTTATGCTGGGGGACAAATCTTAGGGGACGTACGGGCTCTGACCCGAAATTCTTGGGTTGCAAGTTTTTAACATCTTTGATCGACAATATTGCAGGTGGTACAAATGCGCAAATAAATCCAATATATTTTTTTTCAGATTCTACGATTTTTTTCACGTAATTTGATAATTTTTTTGTTGAGGTACACGCCTGGGCCAAAGTTGAGGGAAAAAGAAACACCTCCTTTGACGCAAACAACACTTGCTTGTCAATTAATCTCCCTGTATCTTTATTTTAATCTTAATATAGAACTCAAAGTTTAGTTCTACAACGTCATATAAAGTAGTGTACTATCAGTATGGATCTTGTTAGACCATAGCGCGTAACACGAGCTATCCATCTAATCTGTATTACAACGTCTGAAACTATCAATTATACGTTTAATGAAATAATAGCGATGGTGTATCACGACTTATGGCATGTATAGGGCTGGCTTACTAGCGATCAAGGCTCAATCAAGACACTGCCATATTGGTCAAAATTTTAGAAAAATTAGGACTTTTAACTAAACCACTAGGCTATTGTAATAAAAAATAAAACTATGATAAGGATACGTACGACGCAATGCTTTGAAATAGATTTGTCTTCATAAAAGTAATGTGTGTAAACTACCATTCATAATGGTAGTTTAAACGGCTGTAGTAGTTATAAAGTCAAATTAAAGGTATTAATTAAAATGACCATAACAGTAGACGTAGATAATTAAAGCAATGAAGAAAATAATGAACTTTACGATTAATCTTCTATGAACAGCAGTAGGGCATTAGGACCAGCCCTACACAGCGTGCCTTGTACATTCGTCTGTTATAGTAAAACAAGATTATGTTGGTATTTAACTGAATCAAACCATTGTCACATATATCCTTGTGAGTGATTTTGATTGACAGCTAATTCAAAATGATTGCTAGGAGCCTATTAGGTTTGTATTGGACCAGAAGTTACTGCATTCCGATAATGGTCATATTAGTCTTGTGAACATATGAAGGACCACTATTAAACATGTTTCGTCTCTAAGGACCAAGAGTAATAAATGGTTCTGTGTATGTTGATTAGTTTAGTTTATGAGTTTCAAGATTATGTTTGATGATTGCTTTTGCCCTTACGCAGACTCAGATTCATGACGTTTATTTGATATGTTTGCACAAACTACAGTTTTTAATGACCAAATGACAATGACCACATAGACCATTAGCCCAGAGCTTATCAATGGAAACATTATGAATGAGCACCGACACGGTTTTTTTATTACAGTATGCATTTCTCTCACACAATCATAATGACATGACCCTCTAAACAAAGAACATTTAATATTAATTATATTCAGATAGAAAACAATGGACAAGAGACTTTACAGGGCAATGAAATGCTAGCAGTAACTGATGTGGTAATGCCGTTGCTACAGCGACTGGTGAACAACTATCATTAATTAAACTAGGAACACAAAAGTTGTGGATGGCTTGTAATTCATCAATTGTATGACCATGCTATTCTTGGTGTAATGATTTGTTTTCTGTAACAACTAGTGTAATTAACTATACAGTTTGTCTTAACAGCAAAACCGTTGTCAAATTTATTTTAAGGAGTGTTAATTAAAAATTGTTAATCAAGTCAGTTGTGTGGAAGTTCTTTCTAGTCACGCTCATTTGAGTGACAATAAAGGTCAAAAATGTCTGTAAATTGAAGAGATATTAATTGAGACTTAAATTAATATTAAAAACAGGGAAGAAACTAATTAAGTACTGATACTTGCGGAGAAATATAGACCATTAATATTATTCCTAGCTAATACATAAAACATTACAACCAACATGACATTAGCCAACGCAATTCCCTCATTATCTAGAGTTACCGTTATAACACTAACTGTCAATTTATTTTGTCCATTAATCATTGCCTACAAATTCACATCCCTATTAATGCCTGTAGTGTTGTTTACCGACTTTCGCCGTCTGGCGTGTATCACGCAATTCTGTAGCGGTGCAACTTGAGAACAATGGTGTGTTAGGTTAGCACTAACCTGCGCGCACGCATGCTTTCGTTTCACACAGTTTGATGTAATATGGCGCAATTTTATTGTAGCTAATGTCAAAGGCTTTTTTATAATTTGTGTTATTTATTTTCTTGAGTAATATTAGTTATTACTGTAATTTAAGTTGTGTTATCCATTCCAAGTGCTATTACTGTCTGAGTGTCTTTTTGTTTTTGTGGCTCTGAAATATCGGCAAATGTTGTATGTAACATAATTATAATTATTTTCATCATTTATAACCACTACAATGCACGTATTAGGAAAACTAGTTCCACATTCTTTAATATTATTAATCTTTTCAGTTTAATACAAGTCCTCGCCTATAGTACTTCCTACACCACGTGCTGGTCCAATAACATGGATGTATTGAACATGATTCATGGAGACGTGAATAAAATTGTTATCTAACGACCGGATGACGGCTTACAGTACAGATGTATTATGGCCGCTTTGATCGGTACCATTGCTAGTGTTCGATCGATATACCTGTCAATGTTCTAATGTTCTTATAGTTCTTTATGTAGGTCGTCGGTTCAAGTTTACGTTATTGTTAGTTTCTGTTCGTGAGTTTGTTCACTTGAATCTTGGCTGTAGAGAAGCTTTTCTTCTTTAAGGTCAAAAATATCTTTACTCTAAAATTACTTCAGTGGTTCCGGCTTAACAAACGAAAGATGTTCATTGATCCAGTCATAATTTAAGGGAGCTATCAATACTGTCTTTGCATTAAAATTTTAAAATAAAAACAAAGGTTCAAATATTACAGCAACAACAACCAAAAATCTAGTACAATCAACTCCACCTATACGATCACGATTCGGTCACACGTGTCAGCACCTTTACGTAACTCTTGAACTTTAGCTCCACGCAGCATGGAACTCATCATTTGTCAGTCATCGCATCTGAACGATTTACGTAAATATCAACGCCAGGTCACTAACCTTTACCCAAAGAGGTCTATTGGTTTAGAAATGTACATATTTTGCTTGCTCTTCTTATCTCACGTTTGTTTTGAGACCATCTTCGAGGGCAAAATGCGTCAAGAGGTCACAGTGATAGAAATGTATGCACGATCATTGTTGCTTTTGGCTTTAGTATAATTTAGATAATGATTAAAGTTGTAATTGTTTTTAAAATCACTGATTATTTACGAATCTTCATTATCCAGTACTGTAGCTACTTCGAATTCATTTCTAATAGCTTTTAATGTCTCATCGATCCCAAGACGTGACGGGACGTTCTCGAGCACTGACAAAAAACAAACTAATTTCGGATTTAGATTACTCTCTCACCGTGACCAAATGCCTTATACCACTGTTTACTCAACATCAATCGTTTATCAACGCACGATCTTTGTAAATCCGTGATACTTGTGAGCTAAGGTTCCATGAAAATATTTGTGGCATTTTTCTTGGGATTGGGTATACTTCGCGCGTAAAGTAACAAACACAGCATGGGACACCGAATTGGCTTTGCTGCTATTGAAAATAATAGCCGCTATTTAGACGTGGTCATACTATGATGTCATACTCTAACAGATAAATTGTTCAAAAGAAAATATTTCATTTCGACTGGCTTTATTAGTTCATACAATCAATTTGTTGCTTCACAAGTATTTAATCGTTTTCAATCCACCGATTGGTCTCGTTCTTAGAAATGTACCAAGTAGTACCAAGCCGCCATCACATATCTTATTTAATATTTACATTTCATCATCGAGACAAGCATATTTGTCTGTAATAAAAACTTTTGGTATTCGGTCATAAACTTCTAAAAGAAAAATGAGCCGTCTTTCACTTAACATAATATTTTCCGTGGCCGACCACTTAATATCTAAAACTTCGTAAATTACATCATCTCGTGCTCTATTTAACAGCATTCCCATGTCGTATAACTAATTAACTATATTTAACAGCTGCCGCATTTTAACTGATGCTTCTATTTAACGAATATTAAACTTAACTACCACTAAATGTCACTCCATATATTTGTTAGTACCTTCAACATGTACAATATACCCTTTGACTAGTTCTATGTGTTAATTGCTTTTACTTATCATTGTTATGTTAATTTTGTACTTTCTTTTCAACAACTCGATCGAATTTCTCTTCAACTTGGTAGGATTTTTCATTTACATGTGTTAATGTTGATTTAATATTATAAGCTTTCATTAATCTTCTTCGTTCAAATACAGAAAATCTTTGTCTTTGCTGGCAGTTAGTTGTGGTTCAGTTTGCAGCTTTTTTTCCTAAATGGATTTAAGATTCTTCTTCTTATTTCTAACTTTATTACACGCACTTTTGTTTAATACCAAAGGTATGAAATCGCAAGTAGATATTTTACACAGTAGCTGATCGGCTTTTTGCTTTCGTATCTTTCGCCATTGTCTGAACGACCATCTTGGACATGACGGCCCTTAATTGGAAGTTATTGCAGCTGAAAACGATTGGTATTGTAAATTATTACATCGTGCCACCAATCAGCGTGATTGATCTGACTGAGTGATGCGCGCACGCAGAATTTTAATTGAAACCTTTAAATGGATTGATCGGAATGACGTTTACGAATGTTTTGATAACATTGTGATTCCTTGAAGTGAGGAAACAATGATGTTTCACGTCATTCAGGTTTTTCTTGACCTGGGTAGGTATTGATCTTCTTATAATTTCATAATTTCAACATCCTCATCCATGTACCTAAAATCCAATAATAGAGCTCCAGTTTCAGGCTGTGGTTTACTAGATGCCACATGACCACAAATTATCTCATAAACTCAACTGGTCCTTTACAGCTCAACTCAAAAACTATTTCTTTATTTCTGTTTTGTTAACACAATTTATTTATTTTATTCACGTTTTGTAACATGTAAAATACTGTCTTTGCAGCGTTTTCAACAAGTCATTGTCTGTCTGTATTTATATTTCTGCAACATTTCGCAGTAACCTGTTATTATTTGCTATATTTGGGGGCGGTTTGTCATGCCTTGTGGTGAAAGATGTTGGATTTCACTTACTAAATTCAAAATGAACCGATCTTGGTCTGGCTTTTTTGACATCCTTTATCTTATTCAAAACAAGAGAAACCTTTAAAGGATTACACAATCTTTCTATATTTACTTCAATAATTGAAAAAGCTGCTCTCATTTATTTAAATAATTTAAAAATGAATGTTGATTTGGACATTTGCTAATTGGAATGATCGATGAGTGTATAAATGTAACAACACACACACGGTGTTACAAAAACATGTAAAATATATCACTTTTGATCAATTTACTGGTAAATCAATTGATACTTTTACATTATGTAAGCAAGTAAGATTTATTAACAATTTTATAAACAGCGTTTGCTTTCTAAATCAAGTTTGATTGCTTTGAAAGTTTATTTCTGTAGTTTCCTGTTCCGATACTTGCAGCTCAATGGTTAATTATGATATCTTTCCGTACATGCATTGCTCCGAAATCTTCACTACGGATGTCACAAACTTGACCATATTACCTTTTAAACAAAATTACATCTTTATCTGTGACAATTAAAGTCTAATCTCCAATGTCAAGAAACTCTAAAAATTCTAATGCGTTCAGTTCAATCAAGTTTGGATTTTCTGAACTAACGTCGAAGGTAGATTTTAAAATGTCAGAGGAAATATTATAATCGATTTCTCGAAACGGACTGTTACTAAGTAAACATTCGGAGATGGAGTTCCAAATCGATTCGTTGGGTGTTTATTTAGGAAAAAGTGTTCATGCCTCTCTGAAGTTGAACTGAGCAGGTATCGATTTGACATCAAGTGGAGTATCAATCGATTGTGTGGATTCGGTGCGTCATAATATTGTTGCTTGTAATGTAAACATAAATGTGTTTATTCGATTCATGGTTGTCTTGATTGTAAATGAGCATTTGTAAGTTTACATTTCTTGTTATTCTAGCATTGATTATGGAAAGTAAACTTTAAGAATTTTCAACTGTAGTAAAGATTTTATGATGACCATATAAGATTTTGATTTAATCCTGGTGTGAGATTATGATAATCACGTTACGGTTTTTAGCGATGTAATCTAAAATTATAATAAAAATGTTTTAATTAATTAATATTTATTTAAGATCTATAAATCACGCGTTAAGCCCATTATACAAACAAGGCACGCGAAAATTCCCACATCATAATTATAACCCGAACTTCTTAAAAATACAACATCGTAAAAGTGAAAATTTATAGTACACGACTTAATTTTTAATCGTCACCGGAATGTTTGGTATATTAAAATTTATTCAAGAGATAATAAGACTCATGATATTAAAGGTCTCTCTAATTTGGTGGTATGTCCATTAGTAATTATGTATTCCTGATTCCATTGAAACAAGCACAGTGCTCGAATGTTAATAAAATTAAAATAAGTTTCGGTAAAACAACACTTTGTAGTTGGTCCAAGTTGGGAGATGAAGGCAATTAATGCTTTCTTAGAGTGGTTTATTCAAGTCGTGATAAAACTAAATGTGCACAGAGATATTTTATGATTAAAATATACATAAATAATGACATCCATTTCCGTAAATCTATTTTTGAACCTGTTTATCACGTCTAAATATAATACTTACTACTACTTCTATTGATATCCATAGGTATATTTAAAAGCTTGTCGTAATAAATAGAAATCGTTTGCTTGGCTAGATTTTTTCAGTTTGATAAATTATATTTTCTGTGACCTGATAAAAGTTCAAACTAAGATCGTTCAACAAAACATTGACTCGTCAAAATCAGTCATCAAGCGTCTGATCAAAATTTATCAGGATCGCTTGCTCTTCTCGCTTCGACCTCAAATGCCGTAAAAAGCGTTAATACGGTGCCGACGACCGATTACTCAGTTCATTTGAATAAGCCCCCGTAATTGTGTTAAATGAAAAAAAAAACTCAATAATACTGCTCCAAGCAGGAATGCATCGAAGGATGAGCCGAAGATCTCAACCAATCACGGCGCAGGAAGAATTAAAAACGGTCCCTGATTGGTCGAAAAGATTGGTATTGGATTTCAATCTCATTCAGCTTTATCTTTCACTAATGTACTTCCCATTAATTCTTTGTATGTATTTGTCTTAGAGATTTAATGGGACACCTTGGTTTATCATTTTAATAGATGATAATCTGATCATGAATTTTCATTTAGGTTAATTTGGAGGTGGGACGTGTTCGAAATTTCAATGTTTTGATTTCCATCATAATAGTCTAATAAATAATGCCTCTTACAAACGGTAATTTTTATAATAGGACCATTTATTATTTGCATTATTAAAATATCGTAAGGATAATTTACTAAATTAGTTTGTATGAATAATTTCGTCAAATCTGAACTTAAAATTGCTGCCCGAATAAGTAACATCACTGCTATAGAAGATGAAATAAAAATAAAAAGCAACCAACCCGTAGGTTCTCACATTATCATCAAATTGACGGTTAACATTGATAGCACCAAAAGCGGCTTAAGAGGCAATGGATTAATCACTAATTCCTTGATATGAGAAAATTACCCGTAGACAGCACTCAAGCGTTAAGAAATCCCTCGCTATTCCGTAAGCTTATCAAGAACCGTGATTATCATAAAACAATTCAAAATAGAAGGCTGTTAATCCTAATCAATACTATGTCCATTGAATTCCAAAATACTTCGTGAAGCAGAAATCTTAAATCGAGGAAAATAGACCAGAATAAAGTTAGTCTAAAGATATCTGATTACTTATGCACACAGCAATCTGTAGAACTATGTGATTGTCTGTAGATGTAAACAATATCCGGGTAGCGTCAATACCGGTTGAGGAGCCACTTTTCAACATTATCCAAACTTTTATTAACTATAGTAATGCATTAGAAAATGAAGTTCTATTGGCAGTCAAATTTAGAGTTATCTATGCTGAAGTAAGATCTTGAGTTTAAGAAAAAAAATATTTTGGTAATGATGCCAAAAGCAGATTTGTGACGAAGAATAAAATGTTAGCAGAGAATTACCTATCTCTTTTCTTCTTGAAGTTAAATTGCAAGATAATGGTGTACAAAGTGCTCTTGCTGTAAAATTAAGCTTAGAATGAAGAAAATCAAAGGATACATTTTATTCTTTGATATCTGTATTACGACGACTCGTGAATATTCACGTAATAGTGCGATGTCGTAAAAATTTATGAAAAGATACGATTGATATTAGAAATATTAGATCTATTGGGCCATAAAGCCTTTTGATTTTCGTTACCCGCTTTTATTAATGTTAATCTATTAGAAGAGTGGGCTCCGAACGTGTTTGGTGCACAAATTGGTCTCTTAAGATGGATGGTGCTATGAACTTTATTGGTGTGTGATTTTACGATTGGATTACTCCTTAACTTTTAATTTGTGGGTAATTGAGGTTGGCTCATTATGGATTGGTGAGTTATGGGACTGATGTAACAAAATGTTGAGTATTTTCAAAAGTTAGCGTTAATGTGGGCATCCATGGCTTACGTAGAAATAATATTTGACCCAACCTATGAACAATTATCCAACCACAATAAAACGTCTAATAATTGCCTCGTTTTTTTGTTCTGACTGGTTCATCATAAATTACCAATAGAGTCCATTTGAATTATAATCGTCTTCTTAAATAAAGCTAATTATCCATACGAAGCGGTTACCCTCTTTAATTATGACAGGTTGAAAGCTGGGCGGCCACCTGCCCACTCTCTGTCTAACCTGTTGATGATTCATACTTAACTATAGTACTTAACAAGCCCTAATTTCGAAATCTGTGGGATATTAAAACGACCTTGCCGTCTTGTTTCCTTGTGTTGTTTGCGTTCTACTGCGATTTCAGTGTTTCTTTGAGTATTATCTAATTATGTTATGGCGTTACTGGGTTTTTTTCTTTGACGGTATCAGCGTCATCTTCTAGGTAATTCCTCTTATCGTTTTCTGTTCCTATTTCATTTTTAGATGTTATAGTTTTGACGTCATTATATTTATTTATAACGTTATAAAAATTAATTGGCATAGAGAATGCAATATTTCCATCCCACATTCACACTTATCTGGACCATCTCATAATAATAACTGTCACGCTAGTATGATTGTCATCTCCCACACAATCACTGGAACAAATCATATCATCAAACTAGTTATGACTGGTGATGCAACTAGGTATGCAAATTGTAAAGCGTCGGGTCATCGTCCGCCATGTTTGAGCATCGTCGCGCCCCCATTGGTCGGATCTGAATCGATTTGTACTGCGCCCGCGCAGTTAAGGTCAATGTCGATACGCCTTTGATCTGCTACCGATTTTTGATCTAGAATTAATCTCGCGGTTAGTTTGCTGGTTAGTCATTAGGTTCTTATTTTGTTATTTCTTTACATTTTGCTGTATTTAAAATGAAATTGTATTTTTGTTTTGCTTTTTATTCGACACCTTAATTACTTTTTGGGAATCACAATAAAATAAACCCGGACCGCACTAGACTAGTCGAACCGTAACAACCGGAATTCATGTTAAACTTAAAAATTACTTAATTTTAATTATGTACCTTTACAAAATTATCAATTTCACCAACAACAAAGATAGCCAATGAATACGTGAATGTGAAAATCTATAAATCCATCTTAACGGCGATGGGGCGTCATATTATATCATTATCTCTGATAGCATCTACACGTGAGCTGCCCACGGCGTGGCCTGCGCATGCGTCGCTTACAAAGGCGCGTGCTTTCACATTTAGGGATAGACTTATACTTGAACTTTATACAACTAGGTTCAAATTTTCAATCAAATGTACCCTATATAACGCAATATCCATTAATTCCAAGGTCCACCTTGAATTGAAGATGCACGACCGTTATAAAAATAGCAATTCGAAATTTAAAAGCATTGACTTATCAAGGTAATCAGATGGTTACTGCAGTATTCAAATTCAAAATTTAGCGATTTTCATATCGATTAGCATATTTTATATCCTATTCGATGTCTCATACTCTGACAAAAAATGTATTACTTGTACCATAGCATAGCATCTGTCTATAAAAAGTCCCATTTGATGAACCACAGGTTCTTATGTTGTACTGTTGTTGTTTCTAGGAACGATATAATTTGCATGTGTGATATGACCTTCTACTTCTGTGATATAAATAAATGTATTTTTAGGTGTGAATTCACAAATCAATCAAGTTTTTGATTGCTCTGTGTCATCATTTAAGATGAGTGTATATTCCGAAATTCTTCGCAAGTTATTTTTATTTATTGAACATATTTTTCGTGTCTATTCAGGTATTCGAACTCCCACAGCGTTTCATTTAACTCATGGTATTAAGTAGGTAATATTGATCATGAACTATCGCAATCGTTAAATATTATCGCCGTTTTTAAATTTCATATTATTACCACTTACTTTTATTTATTTCAAGAAAACGTAGGCGATATGATAATTTTCTTCAACATCATCGACATCGTCTTCCACACATCTTAAATCACGCTCTGGTTCCCAAGATTTCCTGTATCATAAAGATCTAAGCACAATATCACTACTGACGCTGCATCAATAAACATATTACATGCTGAATACATAATAGGTATGGATATATCGCCACTATTTCTCGCTTGCATATTTGAATCTTTAATATGACCGCATGATATGTATATTTCTTGCCCTATTTCTATTAGTATTTCATTTATAAGTTTCTTCGATATCTGGGTTAGTGATAATTGTATACGGAAAACTATATTTCCTAGATCTAGATTGAAGTTTGCTAATAAGGAAATGGCAGTGGTTAGGCACGTATTTGCAAAAATATTATTTGATGTGATAATGATAATGAGATTAGCTTTAATTTTATATATGCCTAAAATTAAATAATTGCCAAGTCTATATTAATTAATTCGTATGTAACACCTGACAGTTCCTTAAAAGTACATAAATTATACTTATAAGGCTTAAGTAAATATTCTATTCAATCTCACATTCACATAAAATGTTCAGCTTGCGTAGCATGATTTATTTCAGACGCCTTGAGCTATATACTCGTTATTTCACTATTATATTAATGCAAATAAAGTAGAATAGTAGTTCAACTTGTACCTAATAATGTGTCTTTGACTATTAACTTTATAAACACTTATCTTTTTCAAAATTTCAATCAGTAATACGCAGTGGATTGCCTAGATGAAACCCATTATCGACCTCAACACAAGTATAGAAAAAGAAACCACAATGTTGTGGCCAAAAAGCATTACAACCATCTAACATTGTATCAACTCTTCCTCATTCACAGACAAAACATAAAAGCAATCACAATCTCAAACCACATTTAGAATCGATTATAAACCAATTCCAATTCTATCATACCACACATTATTATTACTGACATTGTTTCCAATGTAAAAAGGCAGCAAGAACCGGTGGTTAGGCCAGGTCGGATCGCCTGGGGCGGTGGCGCGAGGCCAATCGAGAGAACGAAGCCTCGAGGGCTCCCATGCGAGCCAATCCTCTTTCCCACCAACGCGTAAATACCGCCACGGGATCCTAGGCTGTACCGTTCGAGCTTTATCAAGACCTCTGTAAAATTACTAACTAACGTGAAATACTTAAGGATTTTGGACCAAGTCGTCTAGTAAATTCACTGTTGTTTTGTGCCAGATTAGGATTTTTTGAGTCTTTGTTTTGCAGCTGTCACTAAAACTGGTATTGGTTGTAGATTGTTTTAGGTCATTATTATTAATTTTCAATAAACTGTTGCAATAAACTCAAGTTCGTTAACTCCTATAATCTTTGCGTAGAACTGAATATAATCTTGAATATATTGCTCAAGACTGTACTTTATGTACAAACTATAATCTCCTTAAAGTAATGTTTCTAGTTTAAAACTAATCTTGCCTAATAAATGCAGCTTTCGCCCCGTGCTTGTTTACGTATAAATGTCTTTATTACTGTACGCTATACAATCCGTTTATTCGCTTTCTAAAACAAAATTGCAAACGACATGTCATTCTCACATACATAATAAGATTGCTCAATTATTCAGAGAAATAATCTGGGTGAATTCAAGAGGCGTTCATTTTGAACGTTTTAACGTCTAAAGCGTGTCTTTCTGTCACAATAGGGTGACACACGTTGCCCAATTGTTATTTATTTCAAGAAGTGCCGGTTTAAGTTACTAGCTTTCCAAGGTAGGCCAATGGTATGGTATAATTTAATTCTATATTGCGACAAGAGTTCCACTTCCAAGACTGTTTCTTTACGGTACTCATTGTTTTCAAATCATAGCATTGAAGAATAATATAGTCGTACATTATACTTATCTGTGATCCAGTCAGTTGTTTGGATTTCAATAATGACACCTTGATCTAAACACTGATTGGACAAAAGCGGCTTGGCTGCGTCGGCTCTCAAGCAATGGTCGATTCCAAATTAGTTATCGCTGTCGTTCTAAACTTGTGTCTGGGAGAACGGCTTTACAATTTGCATATAATGGTTGAGCGGTGTGACCACGACTCAGATTTGGAGCACAGATCTGAGCTTCGTGCGCCTCTCCGTCACTATGTACATCATACCAACAGATTACGATTCAATCCCGACTTTACACATGAGTGTCAACACACAGGAGTTGCGCTCCGCAAATATTTGCCAATTACACTGCACAATCAGTAGCTCGTTTGCGAGAAGCTCCAAAAATGACACAGAGATGCTAACACACAAAAACTTAATAAAAGTTTATTGACTTTAAACCTCATTAAAAATAAAGTTCGCATGACTCACGGCATTCGAGCAGTGTTAATGGAAAATATTCAGCAACCTCTATCTCGATGATATACGACTCAAAATCGCTAACGTACCAGTTATGACAGCAGTGCTAGTATATGTACTCACGTATTCTTATGGTTTTAACTACCGACTGGTTGGTTATTCGAGTTGTTGCGCCGTTTAGCACGGTGACCCGACCCCGGGCGTGCTCGCCAGAACAATCTCATTGATTCGATATGAGATTAAGCGGCGTCCGTGAATGTTTCCATTTTGAATCCGCGGTGATGCTCGCTTGAACTCGCACCCGGATGTCATGTTCGATTTACATTTCGTTCTCTTGTTGCCGCATTCAATAGCAGTCGTGCTGTAGAGGTATTTACGAGCGAGTACATGATTGACGGTGGTGCGACGTCTGATGTAGACACAATTGTTACGTCCCGAGCACCGATAAATCGAATGCTCAATACAAAAAAGATGGAATTCGATAATCGCAAAAAGTGTTACAATCGCTGGGGTCGCGTGTTTCCCCGGCAATCAGTATGCACGTCGCACACGAGTCCACATGTCTTGTTTACAATCCGGTGTCGCACGTAGCGATCGTGAAGGAACAATTATGTTGCTAAACCATGGACTATTGTATTCGCGGTTTGTGCGACCGTTAGCCGCGACCTTGAGTGTGATACATTGAACTCTGGCGCTCGACTTGAGGTATTAATCGCTGCGGTTCCAAAAAGAGAAAAACCCTCTCAGAAAGTGAAGTCGCAGAGATACGAGACGGTCGTTACTAAGCGTGCATTCGTTTGGTTCGAGCGCCCGAGGCCAATCATGTCTCGGTATAATAAAGGGTTGCGCGCGTCTTTTCGGTCTGGCTTTTAGATTTATGGTCGAGGCAGCCGCGAGCCGCCGCCGCCGACGCCCGCTCCATACGTTTGTCACACCACTATCACGATCGAATGCTTGCGTCCTCTATTGACTTCAGTAATTGCCAACATGTGCTCAATAGCAGCAGACGCGACGCAACGAGCAACAATGTCTACAATTAAAATTTGAAAGAAATGAGCTCCATGCATGATTAATCTTCCTAAATGTAACATGACATAGTCACGCCCATATTAATATTTATGCTGATCGAAGCAGATATCGTAAATCGAAAGACTTTTGTTTTTATTCGGTGATGCTATCGGTGTTACGAAACAAATATGAATGATTATTTATTTTTATGTTTTCTTTTGCCTGGAAGCGTTTGGGTGCCCCGTTTTAGATCCGAAAGTTGATTTACACACCTCTTGAATGTATTATTTTAAATCCCTGCAATTATTTTAAACATCTGTGATCATTTTTCGTTTGCTAAAGTGTTTCTTTTATATGGATGATATTCTCAACCTTGTTAACACATTAAAGGATTCTCATTACAGCCCCATACATCTGTTTGAGATGTTATCTTAAATCTAGCGCCAACTGGAGCTGCCGTTTCAGGCTTGGACGCGGTTCTCGCAAGCCGTTAAATGATCCGATTGATCTCGGATCTTGCTTCGTTTATGTTCAACAGTCCTGTTTCTGTTCCTTTAGGTTTCCAATTACATACTGATTTAATTCTAGAATTAATGGAGATGGATTTATTTTATTTATAAAATGTTTTGCTACTTGTTAAGGAAATCTCTGCGTCGTTTTAATAATTATGTTCAGTTTACAAACTTACATCAAGCTTTAAAAGCAAATGTGTGTAGAGTTTTTTTTTATATTGTTCTTGATAGTATCGTCGTATTTAACTAGGCTGTTCTCTAAGATGAGATGAAAACCGTTAAAGCATACACAAATTAAGAAAAAACATAATATATTTATTTATAACATGGAGGACTTACAGCTAATAAAACCAATACAGAAAGAAAACAATAATCACTACAAAGCCAATAACAAGTCCTCACGTATAGTCACCATACACTAAAATCTTGTTTGCACTCAAATAGCTATGCTATGTAAAAAAGTAATCAATAGTAAATAATTGATCAAAAAAAAACCTAATGCTATAGAGATGCAAAAAATAATGTATGTAGCCAAGATAAGCTTCACATTAAAGCTTATAAAGATTTTAGGACCTGTTCATCTTAAGTAGCCAGCCATACATTATCAGTGATTAGGTACATCAGTTAATTGGATGCGTGCAGCAGATTAATAACTAGACTTTAATGCAATTAGCATAGATTACAGAATTCTATGGCTACGGTAATAGCTTGAGAAGTAATACATGTGACGCGAACACTAGTTCCATTCACCGAGGACAATTTAATTTGCTTTTACTTTATTTAATGTTGTTCTGGTTTAAAATGCCTCTTATTTACATTCAGAGTTAATAGAATTTTCTATTGCCTTTTGTGCTGTTAATTTAGTCTTAAATCTTCATATTCTATAGTCCAGATTTACATAGTTTAATATACTGTTAAAAGTATGCTTCCAATTGTCTTACTGGTTCTCCACATTCACAAAGGCCTGCTATCATTACATCACATTACCCTAAATCTAGCTCTTCAAAGTTACACAACCAATCTTGCTTCTATCCAACAGCAGTATGTAAATCAACTGACAGCATATGAAACCTTAAACTTCAATCATCTTGACATTACTTACATAACAACCGACCATGACAGAACTGCATCGAGGCAAAATTTCCGCCCGATCTCTCACGGAGACGCGTCTGCGCATGTGGGGGGAGGGGGGAAGGAGGGGTATTGCACGTGTGTGCAGTAACTTGATCCCGGTGTATAGATAATTCCGTATTGTTGGGTACATAATAAAGCAAGGGGATGATGAATAGATGCAGGATCGGTTTGGTATAATGGTAATTTTTATTTTTAATTTGTGAAGGTGTATTTATTGGGATTGGATTAGATTAGAGATTACTATCAATTTGTTTTTTTTTATAGAATTGGTGTCTTCGGTGAGAAAAAGATCACAAATGTAGAAGAAAGTGCCAGCCTTTGACACCTATTTTCCTCATCAACAATCCATCCACTGATTATCCCACCATTACTAGGTGCATTAAACTAAATAACCTCCGATTTGTACTTCATAAAGCACAATGCTATCACCTTGACGATGACGTCGACGGTATCAGCAGACGTGTGCTCAGTGGGAGCGACGGATGTTGTTCTGCGGGTGCCCACAGAGCAATGTGACAGATGCGCTACAACTTTTTGTTCTGCTCTAGCATCTGTAAGGTCAGCGTCATAAAAAGGGGTTCTTTCATCACATTGACAGTTGTTACTGTCAATGTGATAAAAGTGTGTTCAGCATTAATTGTCCAACTGCTAATTTAATTTCAATATTATCAATAGTTGCTAATATTTTGATAAGGCTACGATTCGTAATAACGCTTCTAGCGTTATTACCAATTTAAAATTATAATGAAAGGAATGAGTAAGTAATCAGTAAGTTATTTAATGAACCATTAAAGATCCATGTTTTTGCTGTTTTTATGATATTCTTTAAATAAAACTCGAAACACGTTACCTGTGTGTACGGATACATACGAAAATAGCAAAAAATATCCTCACCACAAAGTTGCCTACAATTATAAATTTTACGATCAATTTATGTCCTCCATTATCCAATTTTAATTAAAAGTGTAGAACAAGGGTTCTGAACTGAGGTGTTCAGCAGATGGACAGGATCTTTGGTAATATTAACATCTGCAATTTACCCGACGACCTTGCTCCCAACCCAACTCGTTTCACGTTTACCGTTGATTGATGAGTCGAAAATTCGTGGTATACCTATCTTTCTTTCGTCGGTTGAATTTTTTAATTTCAAATGAGATTTTTATGGTTAAAACATATTAGATTCTGACAAGATTTATTGTCACATTTCGCGTTAATTACGATGTTTGAGTGATTTAAGTTGTCTTTAACAAACATCACCATTTCTTATTACGCCTACTAAAAGTTTCTTGAAGATATCATATTCGCGAAGATTTCAAACGACCAGCTTCATATTTATAATTTACTCTATGAAAGTTGGGAGCGCAGCCTGCGCGCGGGCCTCACACACACTAGCGCAATGCGCGTGCGCTTGTGTGGGTGCGCGTGGGAACGGGCGCGGCGGACGCGTGCGCGGATTGTGACATGCGAGTATTGTGAATTATTTAAATAAATCAACATTTTTTTTACCTTTACGACTTGACTTGCTTTACCTTATGATCTAAATGTATTATTATTGCAGGGGAGGCATTCTTTTCATGCTTCAAATGGTCAACTATCAGGTTGATTGTTTTGTCATGCTTACATGCCTTCAACATAATATTTTTAACTCCAGTTATATTGCAATTACCAAAATGTTCAATCAAAATTAAATAAAATATCAAAAACAATCATTCTAATATCTTGAGTCTCCATTCTTCAAGTCAGTCCTTTGTCTTATTTGCTCTCCATATAAGTAATAGTCGATATCGAACATGACTTTTAGCTAACCGTATCTTAACCTGGCTCCCAAACCTCGTATTATATAACCTCTATTTGTCTATTGCTATCTAAATGATTCGATGTAAAGATTAAAATATGACTTGCACGATCGTACTGATTATTTTATGATGAAGATACTTGTAGCCTGTTATAGTAAGGTATCTTAGTCTATTTTATTGTATTTCTATTTCTTAATTCTTTTTGAGCTGGCAGTGATTTGTACTTTTAGTGCCTGTGGTGTTTAAGTTATGAAGTCCAAATTGAGGAATTTGGAGTAGTTCCGTGTCTGTTGCCTAGTTACTGAATGTAGCTACATTGATTCATATTGTTTCTTTTTTTACTAGTTTTGGTAAATTGATATTCAGAATCACATTGATATCTGTATTCGGTATTGTAAAAGCTTTGATCTTATGAGCGTTATCTTTCAAAACAATATTCAATTCAAATATTTTGTTGGCAAATACAGCAGCTTTTATTTCTTTTGCATTGAGATTTGAATCTGTTAAAATATTTTGTATAAAAACTCTTTCGACACCACACTCGAACATATCACCATTTGCAGTCATTACCATTTGCCAAATGTTTGTAGAGTCACGATTTCGTAACTACCGCGAATTTCGGTATTATTATATTGGCCAACCCACGGGCCAACCTTTTTATGTGCCGAAATGTAAGCACAAAGTAAGTAGGTATGCACCAAATCCGGGATTAAGGCACGATTTGATTTTTAGTAAGTGTCTTGGAAAAATTGTGTAAACTAGAAAGAAAGAAAGAAAATACATTTATTTCACACAGCAGTGCCGGTATGATGGTACCAATAACATACATACATTACATTTGCATTACATGGAGTTTTTGTTTAAAAGTTATCAGCTTAAAATTAGAATATAACTTAATATTTGTGCCCCCGGTAGCTGTGTCAAAAAGGTCCAGTTCAGCAAAATGTCAGGCCTCAAGTGCCTGACGCTGGTTTTCAACTGGACCCTGTGTGACATGTCACAGATTTGTATTCAACTACATTCTAGTTAAATCTGTTGAATCGGATTTTTATAGATAAACCTAAAAACAGAAACTTTTGCCGATGCTTAGTCAAGTGCTTTTTAGAATACGATTGCACTACTTCAAAAATTAATCGTCTAAAATCATCTTTCAAACCTTTATTTGCATATATCACTACCTAAAATCCAAGCAAATAAAGCATATTTCATCAATACCTTTACAAATCAACAATTTATAGCAAAAACAACATGAACATCTTGTATGTCACTTAAAGTACAAAATCCCGGCCACTATCCATTTCTACCTGAGGTATGAGCACCGCAAATTCTAAGTAACAATTTCTCTATGCTTTATGTTGTAGCAGTAAGAGCGAATTTCGTAGTTCATTTGTTATCCAAACCTGAGGTACTTATGAAATACTGAGCTCATTGTGAGATCGCTTATTGTCCTGGATGGGCGAGAGCATAGACCCTCTATAGTATTTGTTCGAGTTCCATTCCCCCTGCGTTTAATGTCCTCAGTAAATTGACTATTGTTAGTATCATTAGATTTTATGTTTTCGTTTTGTTTTGCTGTGTTATTAAAATGTACTATCATGCCTTCAGTTTCTGTTATTAAAGTCGTGTCATTTTCTTCTTTTACAGCTTAAAGTATTGCCAAGCTCTTAATTTTTCTCAGGTTAATATCGCTTTGGGTTTCTTTAGACTTTGTACCCCCCATAAAGTTGCTTGATAGCAAATTTATTGATAGCAACGTAATTGCATTAATAAAGTAGCTGCCTATCACAACAATCTAGCTTATTAAGAAACATCGACTCATCTCATTTAGCGGTAGTCCCACTATAAATCTCGTGGACTTTTTATAAGAAAAACTAGAAGAATTCGAGTGCACGGAGGTTACCTATTACGAGTAGGTGCTGGTGTCCCGCTCCCCTCTCTCGCTACCGTGGCCACGCCTCTTGGCAAATTGCGTCCGCCGCTGCGCATGCGCTTCGCGTTCGCCCAATCACGTCCTAACATAGATCTGAATTTAAGCGGTCTAGATACTTGAACTTTGGTTGAGGTTATGTTAGTACTTGCGTAGGTGGCCAAAATGCTGAATGTTGAGGACAAATAACGCTTAGAAAGGAAAGCAGTGACAACGATAAGACAATAATTTGGGATATTCTTTTTTGAGGCGGTTTAAACTATGTGTTAAGTGCATTGACCTTTTTCTATCAAAACTGCGAATAGTAAAAAAGACAATAGAAAATCCACATTCATGAAAAGAAACAATTGCAAACATCACTAAACACAAGACCCAACACAGCACTATCATTTTTCCAATCTATTTTAAAACCTAGAACATAAAGTTGCTAAAAGGGTTCAAAAACCTCTAGCTTATTACGTCAATTACTGGGGTCGTGTGGGTTCTTATCGGCTAGTGTCTACAGGGCACTATCGGTAAGATTTACAAGGAGAGGGAAGTCCTCCCGAGTCCAAGATACAATCCGTGCCTTTGTGTTCGTATCTCTAATTGTTGGTACGCTAATTAGCTGGGTCTACTGCAGATTCTTCTTCATTGTCTTTTTCTTTGGGAGTTTCATGTACTATGGTTTTTCTATTATTATTTGAAAGTTCGGTTTTAGCTTTATTGGGTTTGTTGTTTTAATGGCTTTGAAGGTATGGAGAAATTTTTTTTCCTAGAATATTTTTTTCGTTTAGGGGAAATTGAAAGAACTTTGTTTTTCTAGGTCTTCGGTCTCGTGTGTCGTGTGTTTACAAACATTACCTCACATTCACAAACAATCAGATCTGCAATAACTATCTGCAGTTCATATACACAATTGTTTCGTTTGTAAATAAAATCGGTGACATGCAACGCAGTAATTATACTATCAGAAACACTGTTAAATCTCGTCAAAGTTTTTGTCAAAATTATTGACTCAATTGTTTTGAAGATAAAAGAAGGATGGAACATCAATCTGACAGACGGGCACATGAGTGATCCTATGATGGTTCCGTATTTCATTAAAACCTGCAGACGCCTTATTCTGATATAAGTAAAGAAGTAAAAAATACTTAAAAGCTAAAACTATAAGACCCTAATACTAAAATAGACGTAAGTAAGAGAATTAATTAAGTAACTGACCACCAAATAAGCATTGCTAATCTATTTTTACACTTCCAAGGCGCACCATAACAGATAATTCTTAGAATCGAAGAAATCTGATCGCAGTACGCTTGAAGCATTTTTACACATGTTAAACAACACGTGTTCGTCTGTGTGTCACTTGCTGACGTGTGAGAATGAGGTCTAAGACCATTTATGGTCTAAAAGTAGGCTAAAATTATAAAATTGGAGCAATGAGATGCTTTAGTAGTACCTGTTCCCAATTTTGGTAAACTGTTTTAAAATAAGTTTCATTCGAAAATAAACTTTAATGTTTTCTACTACTCAGTCCGTTTTGAATAACCTGTTTTTAAATATTTAATGCCAATATTTTGATTACACAACTAAAATTAGTTAAGTGTCTGATTGTAATCCCAATATAACAAGTTTTAACTAAACTCATATGTAAGGTACTACTATTTTTTTTATTCTTTGTTTTTCCGACTCGACTAAACTGGCTCGATTTTTACGGGACTTTCTCTAGCAGATATCTGATTAAGTACATAAAGAGTAATTGTTTTTCCATTGAAAACTGCTTATTTTATTTAGGCTTATTTTGCGTTAGAAAAATTAAGATTTCGCACACAAATAGTACACTTAAAGAAAATCATCGGTGGTAATAGCCAGCCTTTTCAAATACCTCAAACCAAACCTCATGGTGTAAACTAGCCATAAAAGTCCATTCATAAAACAAATAAGACATTAAAACCACAATTTGCATACAAAGCCAGGAGAAAAGAGAAGTATTTATTGAACAAGCGAAATGTAATGTTTTAGATGCGCGCGCAACCGATGAGCTATGGCGTTGCGCCCGCGCATGCTACCGTGCGTTTTATGCGCCATATTGAATTTTGTTTACTTTTTAATGAACATTTTATGGGGTCTATGTGACTGTTAATTTTGTATGATGGTACTGTTTTGTTGTGGAAGTCGGTCTTACTTTTTTTGGAACTTGAGTAGGTGGATTTTCTCGCGTTTGTCTGTCTTTCTGTTTTAATATTATTTATACATACACAAATCATCAGACCCGGAAAAGTTACCTATTGATCATATGAATATGTGTTAACTCCTAGAGTCGAACTGCGACACTCAAACCCATTCGCTTAGACACTACAACCACAGTAACATCAAAAAGAGTTTCAAAAACAAAATATCTGTTCAACAGATTCAACTCATAAAAACACAAACTCAACCATTCTTAATTCTAAAGAAACTTAATCCAAATGCGCCTTTCATAGTATACAATTTAACACCAATTAACATAATTCCCACAAAAATCCCATTAAAACTGTTGAACATTAGAGTCCATTGCACTTCTTTCCGCCCTTTACGGGTCGCATAACTGGGCATGTCCATAGATGCGCATACGCACCTAATGATGACAGGAACTGAACTGGTTCGGCTGCTGTATGTTCTCGTAGGAAAAAACTAGAATCATGTAGACAGTTTTTCTGAACTAACCAGCTTGTTACTTATTACCGTTACTGCTACAAATTGGTATGAAGTGATTAGTTCAAGTGATGTGGGATCAACGTTTGCTTTACAGGAGTGCTAATGGCATGTCTGACGATGGTTTCGAAATCGTAAACTTCCAGTCCTTATAGTCCAGATAAGTAATTATCGCTCTCGTTAAAGACATTTCGCAGAACTGAGCTTTATGATTGCTTTATCTTCTTTTTATGCATCCACCACTTTTATCTCCGAATGAAGTCATCCCAAATTTTAAGGCTAAAGATCCGCTGATATTAAACCTTAATCTTCGGCCAGAATAACGTTCACATGATGACACTTCTGCGTTATACGATTATACGTCAAGATAGACCCTATGCGCGTGTGCCGAAGCGCATGCAGGACGTCAACGCGCATCAGATAACTACGACATGCGATGCTATGCGCGCTTCCACGAAGCGAACCCAACGGAATATTTGTCGTCTGTGCGCGTTTTAATCATATTATACATGCATTCATATGTGTTCATGCTAATTATGATGTACCGAGTGTTGTTGATACTGTTACATTTGGTACACACGTTTTTGGAAATATACTTAATTGTTTTTGGGACTGATGTTACGTGATGATTATTGAAATATTTTTGGGTTGTGTAACCATAACAAACCTGACTAAAGACTAGAACTGGATCCTCCAGTCAGAAAGTCATGAAAAGATAAAGAAACTTCGTGCTGTTGTTTTGATAGTTTTGTTTCTAACGAAGTCAATTGATCAACGTGTTTAAAAAACTTTACCTTCTCTTCTTTATCACTAACACATTTTACTTTCTCAAGCCCTTAACATAACTCTTTTAAAAGGACCACTTTTTCTACCGATTTTGTACCCATGTTACCATTAAATGGTGCAACCCTTAAAAAGTTCACTAAGCTCACCGTATCGTATAACATAGAACAAGCACGCAACTATTTATTTATTGCGGGCGCTGGCTGCGACACGGGATCTCCTGTCGCCAGCTATAAATTATGGTCGCACAACAAACCTTGGTCTTGTGCGCTTTCCAACTAGCCGTGTGCTTTGCCACAAATGTGGTCCTACGATCTTTGGTGTATAAAGACCAATTATTGAAGAAGTAGAAACTGAACTAGTTAGTGAAATAATTGAGATAGTAATGAACGAACTGCAGCACCCGACATCCAATCTAGATTCTTTTGCCTCAAAAATAATCTGTATATAAATTATAGGTAAAAGAGGGTGAAGTCTGAAGTCAGCCGTGACGTGACTAACCAGTTATCATAACAAATAATAAAATACACCAAACGATGGGATGCCAACACGAAATTGCACATAAAAACCCCGTGTTACAGTGTCAGCACTTCGGTTGCTCTTTTTCACCCACCTCTATAATTAGATCAGCGATAATAATAATTTATTGTTCGCCCTATAATGAAGATTTAGCTCCTAGTCTTGGCTGAACAAAAGCCCTATTTTCAAGACAGGTTATAATTTTTAGAGATAATCTTCAGAGCGGTGGCCATCGTCATCTCGCAGTCTTATTGTTTCGCTGATGTCGTTATTAAGCCGGTGAGAAGCTTCCTCCGGTGTCGTGATATAATTTCTGTTTATTTTCAAACCGTTTTTATAATCTAGACGGTAATAAAAGGTTTCATGGCAGATGAGTAGCTAATGACGTTTGTAAAAGCTTTTAAACATTATCTTTCTGTGTTTTTATAATATCTGGAATTTGAATCTTGGTCTCGTATTGTTTATGTTTGTTAGATCTTTTTTATACCTTTTAGTTTTGAGTTTGCGAGTTAAAATTTTCTGAAACATTTTAGCGTTTGCAATGCTATCATCGAGGTAGATGGTCCAGTGCATGCACCCTCTGGCGAGGTCACTGCGTGGGTAGCCAACAGGCTTGTCCTCCCACGCCAGATACATACAGGCTCACAGGCTCACCTCAGTTTAATACACCAACCTAACCAACCTAACGAAATCACGATAAAGCCATTTGTATTTGGTGGAATCCATTGTTTGAATCCAAAACATTTCGCTGAAGGAAAAGTAAATCCTTGGACTGTTTTGAATATTACAATGTTGGTGACTGTGTTTCTATCTTGTTTTGTATATTATAATGGTACAGTTTGTATTACTATCAGCCGGTTCCGTCTTTTACTCACAATTCCAAATTTCTCGCATATCAGAGCTTGTTGAGTTACTAGCAATAAACATTAATATTCATAATTATTACAGAATAAATAACGTTACATCTATACTAATTTTATGAGGTTTACGGCCGATAAATTTTAAGGTAATAATTGTTACAAATAATATAAACAATATTAAATACACAAACCATTTAGAATGAATGTATAATCAAACAGCCAATATGGGTTTATGATGTTCAATTTGTGTAAAATGTCTATGGATGCTTGGCTACAGTTTATTTTCCCACAAACACCTAAAGTGTCGGTATTGGAACGGTCCAATAAATGAGATTTACTTCGTTTAGTTAAGAACATTACCATATACGTGGGTGGGTACATTTAGATCGGGACCGCTATCGGTAATATAAACTAATATTATAAAAGTTTGGTGGGTGTTTCATCCTTTATACTGATTATTCTTTAATCACATTACTTATTTATAGATTTCGATTATTAAACATGAGTACAGTTTCATTTAAGTAACTGAAATCTGATATATCTGTAAATCAAGATGTGTGACATATTTTATCTTTAACACGCTTTGAGAAAATCTTTAATTTTAAGAGCCGTTGCCGCTAAAAATGCATTTTCAAAATTTTCTGACGTATATAAATCAATAAGAGTGACAATGATTTATTTTATATGCGTACATTCTGTTCGGTTATCATGTCACTGTAATTTATTGTGAGATTATGGTAATACGGTCTTTTTACTACTAAGAAAAGATTTTCTCGCTTACGTGGGTGTTCCGAGCTTTTTATCTATGAACGTATTGGGTGCACCACCAATTGTGTCAAGAATGTCTATATCAATAATGTTTTTGACCGTTGTTTTGTTATTTACTGTCCAATAATGTATTCCAAATTCGAAAACTGGAAAGACCTTATTTCCGTCTATTTTAAAAGTCGAATTTATGAAGAGCTTTTGTTTAAGTATTTACTTTTTCGTTCTTTTTTCTAGTACTGTTCCCTTTTCAAAATCAGCTCGTAAAATAACGTGAATAAAATTATCGTTCTGTTTGAAAATCGATTAGTTGTACGTAATGATTCTCATGTAGATAGTTGGTGAGAAAAAGAAAACAGAAAGTAGTAGTGGCAGTTTCTGCAGTGTATAAGATAACGGAGGGAAATTGATTACTTAATGGAATTCTTAGACGACGAACCAGCGATACATTATTACCAACATTATGGCAATCTGCAAAAACACCATCATTATACATTGTGGTGTTTGTTTTAGTTGCTAGTAGTTCTAAATGTTTCAGTTGAAAATAGTTTGCTGTCTCTTTTTTTCCTACAATAACGTCTAATTCAGAGTTACTCTTTTTTAAACTGACTGCCGACAAACTGTAATGCAGTTTGGCAGGATATATGTGATTATTTTTAAGCAAGTTTTAGTGAATAAACAAAAAAAAACTTTAATGATATATTGATTCTGTGAGATAGCTTCTTTATTATTTTCACTATGTTTTTAATCTTACATAAGCCAGATATCATAATTAACTAAACGGCTTTGAAAAAACATACTAATATTAGACTAATAAAATTCCAGTCTAAAAATTAGCATCAATATTTAGCTACATTTTCGTTCAAAAAACGCACCATAGTGATACAAAGGCGAAGGCTGCGCGTGCGCACGTCACGTGGTCGTGTTCGCGACGTATCTGCGTTATTTATTGTCGACGTCCGGCCCGGGCTGCACGACTGAACACCTACGTACTTACACCGCGAGTATGTTATAAGCCCTATAATGTAAGGAATATATTATGCCGGCTATTCCTTTAGCTTCTTTTTCAATCTGTCGAATTTGAAATATTAAATCGTCATTAACATGTACAATGACATCATTACTAAGAGTGATAAAATCAATGTCAACGAACTAATGTATAATGTGTAAAATAGTTCTCTCAATAAATATCAAGGTCTTGTTTACGGACTCATATTCCAAATAGTGAATATTGAAAGTGATTTTTAATCAGTATGCAACTCGATACCTGGTCGAACTTTAACATAATTATATTACGATTAATCCAAGAAACCTGTCAGGCTGTCACACGGAAGCTTGAATGTTGAGTTCATTATAACAAGATCGTAGCTTTAATACCATTTTTACATACATAATTTACACTATATCATCAGATAAAACCAAGTCTGAAACTATAAAGAACGACCATCTGATAGAAATGGTTGAGCTTACAGACCCTTTGTATGAAATAAAGACCTCCTACGGAGGTACAGTAATAAATACTAGCACTTAAATAGAGTATTATTAATATATGAAACCGTTTACACGTGTCCTGTGGCTTAGAAGCCAAAAAGCAAAATAAGCTGAAAAGACTGAGGTCTCTGAATCAGGACCGCCATACAATGGATAGTATGTATGTAGAATGTACGTATGGAAGCCAATGGACTCAAAAGAGTGTAAAATTACAAGCCAAGTCACACTGGCGGTCTTGAAACGGCTTATTATTCACTTACGAGAAAAATTGCTGTTCCGATTCACGATTGGTAACAAGCTCTCAAATCTGTCACCCTCTCGTTTGTATCTTTGGGTTCACTACTTTAGGTTCTTTAGTCTATAGCTAATAAAAAGTGTTATTAAGAGAATTTAAACTCTTTTCTTGTCACGATTTAAAATCATTTTCCATGTTACTAATATTCAATTTCCTTGTTTCAGTTGTACATCCAGATACGCCGGCGAGTTCTGTCAGCACTTGAACCCTTGTCACAGCGAGTCCAGTCCTCGATGCCAGAATGGAGGGTCATGCCGCGTCAGGCCGGGAGCTAGCGGAGGCCCTCCATCCTTCGCCTGTGACTGTCCTCTTGGGTTCAGCGCTTCGTTATGTGAGATCAGGATACCAGCTGCCTGTGATTCTGCGCCTTGTTTGAATGGAGCTACGTGTCGATTAACGTCACTGGATACGTACGAATGTGATTGTCCACCGGGTTATACAGGTCAGTTTTTTTTACAAATATTGCTTTTTTTTTGCTGTGTTGATCCTAAGCGTTATTACAGACGCATAAACTCACACACATATGGACTCGGAACAAACAACAGTGCCGTCAAAGTTTATTTGGTTGTTAGATTATTGTCTTTATCACCGCCTTAAAAAAGTTGTTAAGACAATTAGCTGGCATATTTTATTGTTGCTAAAAACAATCTTTATAACTTTAAAACAAATTTACGAAAGGTTGGTTAGGGATACGTATGAATTTTCAAGTTTAGTGTCGAAGTGATTGGATAGAATTAAGTGTTATTTTGCAGTTTCATTCAGGCTTTGTAGATTTTTTATATCAGCAGGCATCTGATTTTCAATTAACCGCATGCGCGTCTTCAAGTGTAGCGTTTCTTATTCGTTTGAAAGCTTTTCTTCATCTCCAATTATCTTAAGCCTTAATCCTTAGTTATCTATGCAATCACCCAGTTCATAAACTTCGTCTGAAATTGCTTAGATTTTATCATGGTAATTGTCTGTCTGTCTGTCTGTACCTGGTGTCCTTTATGGGTAATTGGTTACGCATTCTGATGAGTAATAAACAGGTGCTTGCAGTATTATGGTTAGTATAGTATAGCTAGAATAATATGAAGAATTGGTTTTAATCTTTGTTCTAATTGTTGGCATCGCTTAAGATACCGCTTAAAGCATATCCGGTCCCATTTATGGCTTTTGTTATGACGTTTGTAAGCGATATTTATTCAGTTGATTCTTATGACATAAAGATAATATTAAATCAGAGTTCAAAATAGGTTATGTTTAGAAAAAACGACGTTTTATGAAACGGAATTTCCATTCTTTAAAATTGTTTAATCTTAAAGTATATTCAATTAAGAAATTGTAATAGCTATTCATTCATGTTAGACCTCACAGTAACGATAAATCAATAGAATCCAATAACGAACAAACAGTCAGCGCAACATATTAAAATCCGTAAATTTTAAATCACCATCAAAGTATGGAAAGATTTAATATACTTGGAGACGTAAAAAACGGTATCAATAAAAGTCAATATAAATCCGTCATTGAAAACGATGAAGATTTTTATATTACAGAAGATGATATAAAATAAATTACGAATATAAAAGACGGTCAACTAAAAGCGAAATTCGATCGATCAGTGCCTCAAGCAAAACTTGTTTAAGAATTATGTTATCAAAATGATTTAGTGAACTATTAAAATGTTGTAAGCAAAGGAAGGAGTAACAGGTCAAATTTGGAAAGTTGATGTAGTTTCCTTTCAGATAGAGTATTATAATTATAAACTACTATATCTTATTACTTTCTGCGTAAAGTCCATAGTTAAATAGCGTTTAAAAGAAGTTGGTAAGTGATAAGTTTCAATTTGGTTAGTATCCGAGGGCCCAAAAGTAACATAATTGCCCGTTTTGCGCATTATTTTATACACTTTATTACTATATTAGTAGGAGATATTCATTTTGTTTGTTTTTCAATTCCTTGTCGGTTGTGTCAATGTGTAAGCCAACAGTTTGTGATTCCTGGAAATCTAAAGTTGAACTTATCATGGCTTTATCAATCAGAAATGCAACACCAGAGGTTTTCCTCCACCAATTTCGAGCTATACCCTAGAAAAATTATAAGGTATTTAAGCATTAAACATAATACATCACATCGCTATGTAATGCATGCGCAACCAACCAACAATAATCGTGCAATCAATGCTTCGCATACTTGTAGTTATGTGTTAAAATACCTTTACATGTGGTCAAACTCTTTCATTTTCCATTCACAATCCTTGAATCCACTTTCTTCACTCACTATCTTGTTCGGATCGTGAGCTTAAATTGATTTTGCATTTAGTCGCACTTTAAGTCAAAGATCATTGTTTGATATATTATTATTATATCTTTCTTTATTGTACTGATTTCTTTTGTTTACAAGATTCCAGCATTCATTCTATAGTTAACTACATATTTTATTTACTTTTATGGATTAGCTCTGAGTACCAAGTTCTTATGTGTCTTTGCTATTTTATATGTTTAGGGTTCCGTGTCACAGTTTCAAGTGGGGCCCTATTAAACGACGTCATTTTTATTAAGACTTCTATGTCTGTCTCTTGGTCCAACTGTTAGGGCTGTATATTTGTACAAAATGATGAATGTAAATGTTAGTGGTCACTATGACCACTGACATCATTATTCCCCTAATCTTTCGTTAGCTTATTTTAACCGGATTCTGAATACCAGTTTTTTACGCAAAGTTACTGTAAGTCAGTCTTTCACAACTTAGTGAATGGGTAACACATGGATACCCCTTGGTTCGATGACAGACTTTCTGACTATCCATAACCACTGTCAAAGATTTAGGAATTACGACTGACACTCAGCTCTTTGATGTGTTTTACGGGCACGTGATATCAGTGATTTCCTAGATATATGTCGTACGGATCCCATAGTGTACGAGTCCGGTTCACACTCAGCCGTCTTTATAAACGTTTAATATTATGAAGTTGATGGCTATAAAAATATCGTAAATTGTTTTATGATGTCATGCTTGAGTGACGTTTATTTTTAGTTTGTCTCACTATATTTTTGTTATAACAGGACGCTTATTATTATTATATTCCTGTAATTGCAAGTTTTTGTAAAGAAACTTAATTGCTTCTAAATGGTTGTGGCTGTAGGTTTGTTTCCTAAGTATTGGATGCTTAATTAATCTGAAGCTAACTTTCTTGAAGAAATCTTTTATTTATAACACTCTAAAATCTGGTGTTGTTAGTAATATTATACTTAATTCTTGTGCCAGACTAAGATTAAATACTGATCTATAGTAATACCATAATATTCTTTATCATTATATGAATACATTTTGCTTAGATTAAATCCTTATCTAAACTAATATTTTGTCAATACATTATATATTCAATAAATGTGAAATTAACAGTCAAACACATAAATAAGATTCTAAAACATAATATTCATTTATTTAATCCTTGTAAATATTTACTGTAGATTAACCTTTATGATATCTGTTGTCGTTACAGATAGAATTATGCAAAACTATAATCTATAAACGACAATTTACATAACTTTAAAATCTGTTGTTTGCTTTGTTTCTATAGTTTTTCCTTAATAGGTGCTTATAAAGTTAAACCTGATATTATTTTAATTTCTACCATTTCGCTGGAATTTTTAAAGCTAAAAATAAAATACTAGTGAGGTACGTCAGTCGAAACCAGTAGTCTAAATAACCCAGTCGCCTGACTATGGGTGGAAATTCGTGCAAAAAATCCTCTATGCGCTTGCGTCGACGCCATCTAAGGCAAGCAATTATGGCGCGCTCAGACGTTTAAGGCTCAATATTTTTGTATAAGTGGAGCTGGTGATTTAGAATATGGTAGACCGTATTGCATTTGTTTTTTGGTTAATTTCCTCTTAAGTTGGGAAAAAATTAACTTCTTTAGTAGGGTTCTTTACGCAAAATGTACAGTAAAGTCGCAGAAGGTTGGTCATATCACTGTTTATAGACCACACTTAGGGCCATATCTCATTGGACACTAAGTTTGCACAAGTCGGGTCGCTCCACCAACAAAATGTTTGGGTGCAAGTGCAAATGGTGAGAGAACTTCGTTGAAATAGTATGAATGGCCTCTGGAACAAAAATAAAACAAAATAAAGTTAATGTTTAACCGGTCCCACTTTAGCCTGCTCCTAATATTGGACGGTGATACAAAACCCGTTGGTTAGTCTGACTCGCACTTGGCGTGTTTTTTCAGTTTCTGAGAAAAGTGAAGTGGCTGTGAGTTAGTCATTACTTACCTATTACCTACTTTTTGTTGAGCTAATGTAGGCACCTGATAGGTTAGCTCTAAAAACTGAGTAAGCCGGAATTAAAGATCACGATTTTTGACGCCACCGGAATTAGCGGTAAATCAAAAGAAAAAAAGACAGAAGAAAAAGTTTATTAGAAATAATGAAACTACCGGTGTTGCATGTCTGTGATGGACCATGGTATAATAAATATGGCATGACACTCCGAGATGAGATGGTTACGCAACTGCCTCTGGTGTATGTCATTTTAGGATTCGAAGGTTCTAAAATTTTATAAGTAGGAGAAAAAATTAACAATGTCTTGATGGCCTAGTGGTTACGGCAACCGCTTGTCTTGAATAAAGTTCCAGATACGAAACTGGGAATGAACTTTCTAAGTTTACCTGGGACATCACTGATATTTTGTACCTCCGAAAGCACGTAAAGTTTTTGGTCTCGGTTGTCATTCATAGATCTGGAATGTCTATGCTGAGAAGTGTTTACTCCGCTTAAACATAACTTTAAATAGCCTACCGAGTTCAAAAACCAGTGCATGTCACTGATAGGAAAACCTACATCAATTTTTGGATGCAATAAAGTGACAACTTTGAGCAGTTCTCTGAGAATGCTGTACCTCTTGTTAAACCATGCGACGACCAATTACATTCTACCTACATTTGACGAAACCGCCACCGCGGCCAACCAAAAACAATTTTCAATTAAACGAATACAAAATTTTAATAGATTACACGGAAAATTACATATTATAGTAATTTTATCACACGGGAGTCGGTGAAAGCTGAGAAAGTGTGCAATTTGTCATTTCCTGAACGTGTAATACTTTTTGAATATTAGGCGTGTCACTACCTCCACCTCTGTGTGAATGCGAACAATTTGTTTTTCAATTGTTTGTGCAGATAATGAATTAGACGGTTTACCGTTTTTGTCGGTAATTGCGCTTTGATGTTTTTGGAAGTGTTTCTTCGGTTTGTTTTGGTTGCGTGTGTTATTGGATTCTGTTGTTGTTTTGTTAGTGTGATTTTTTATATTTTGGGAACTTATGATTTAAAGGGTTGTTTAAATAAAGTTTATTAGAAGTTTTATAATGATGAGTAAAATGACGCCTTCACCGTTGTAGAAAACAAAAAATAAGGATGTTTATAAAAAAAATATAATAATAAGTGGTGTAAGCTCCGCTAAAAAAGAAATGTAGATACGTCCAAGATCTAGCCACGAACCAATTCAATTAATACAATAATTTGATAAAAAGTAAATCATAAAATCATTATTAATTTTGTAAATTAAAAAAATGTGTTATTGTTATGAGAAATTGTTTATACTATCTTAGCCTCTTTAGTATCTTCGTGGAGTCATTCGATCAATTAAAAAATACTACTAGGTAGGTACATGAGGCGTTAACCATTTTGTTTCCAAACTTGCATAGAGATCGAAGCAGTGCCCATAACACCAATTGAGCTCGTTCCACCAATCAAACGGAATTCTTTCGTTTAGTCCATTAGTCAGCCTAGCATTCTTATTAAATGATGAATTTTGTGAGGTCAGGTTTGTTTGGCTGCCTTTCTGGAGCCAGTTCTCAAAATTGAGGAGGTAAGTTGTTTGTTTCTAACGACTTTAAAAAGGAGATATACAAAAACAAACTAAAAATTAGTGCTATCATCTTACCTCCATCGCATTTTTCCCAATTATGTTGGGGTCGGCTTCCAATCTAACCAGGTCCAGCCACCCAGTTATTGGACGTAGTAATCTTTATAATAAACTTCAAAAGTACACATGAATTTGAAAGACACTTTTAAACTTGAACGTGCTCGGTTAGGAACCCTTACTCAAATAATAAAAAATAAGCCTATAGAGTTGAACACAAAATCGTTTGCATCATAGACACAGAACCTAATTATAATATTATTAAGTTCAAATCGTAAAACCTTTATTCCTATACAGTATGTCATACTTTCTCCAAAATTTCAAATACTTTAAAAACCAATTCATATGCAAATAAAACCACAAAAAATCAATGTCAAATCTAAGGAATGAATCGGAAACAACAAAATTATTCGATTAACAATCGATTATAACTTATCGATATAAAATCGCAATCATGGATACAAATGAAACGTTGAAAATGGAATCTTCGGGTCGTCTATATGCAAATTGTTTTTTAGCGATTTTGACTGATTCACACGTTTGTTCATTAATATTTCTGATTAGGTAATTATGGGGCTTTAAAAGCTTTTCTCGTTGATTAGTTTATGATATGTTTATAGGTGATATATGTTTGTTGATCTATTTTATTAGTTCATTCGTCTAAATGTCGCGTCCGCGAAAAGAGCAATGTCTTCTGACCTTGAAGATGAGTTATCGTCCTCGTATTTTGCATAAACTATTAAGAAACGACGGGTTTTTAATTGTTGTTCTTTGAACTGTTTTGAAATATGAGTTCTTCTGCCTTTTAATATCTCTTTTTTCGAGTTAATTATAGTCCTGATTGACCTGTTACATAAAATTCTCTTTAATAAAAATAAAGGGATCTATTTCTAATGTTTAAATCAGCTCCTACGTGTAAAAGGATTCCAAAAACATCCCAGAACACACGCTAATTTTTACATCACTGCACATTTTTTTGTATACTGACTCGAAGTCCCAAAGGTCCCTTACAGCCAAATGCTATCTCTTCATAACCAAAGCCTATGTTTCCTTGTTTCTAATTTTAAATTCTCTTTCCTAGGTGACGAATGCTCCCACGAAGATCACTGCGCATCACAACCTTGCCGCAATGGAGGTCGCTGCGTCGCCGACAACACCACCACCGCCGGCTATTCCTGTGCCTGCCCTCCTGGTTTCACCGGCTCCCGTTGTACCGAAGACGTGGTCGAATGCTCCAGCGGCGCCGGACCCTGCCACCATGGACGGTGCTTCAACACCCACGGGTCCTACACCTGTGTGTGTGAGCCTGGCTACACGGGGCGAGATTGTGATGCGGAGTATGTTCCTTGTGAACCGTCTCCTTGTCATCATGATGGAAGGTGTACGCCTCTGGATCAGCTGAGATATGAGTGTGATTGTCCGCCTGGTGAGTCAAGTTTTTTTATATTATATTCGGGCTACAAAATTATGGTTCATTTACGCCAAGACAGAGTCTAAACTCTGTCTTGGCGTAAATGAATCATAATGTCGTCTTGTCGCCAAAAAAAAATGTATTCACTTTCGATTCAAGAAAGTTTTCGGAATGTTGGGTTTAGTCAATTAGTGAATGAGTGAGCTTTCGCTCTAGACACAATTAATTGTTAACAAGCAAACTAGATGTTATCAACAAACAACAAGATAATATTATAACCTATTAAAACCAGGTAGTAAAACCAATATTAATTTACTAAAACAGGGCGTGTGTGATATTTCAACACGTATTACCTCGTACAATAACTTTCTTTATGACCATATTGGCGATGCTGGGCAGTATTATTCAATCACTGAGATGTACAATGTTGCAGTACTAGTTGCCATAACAAGTGCTACTGAGACTGCGCTTGGGCAGCTAAGGGTTTCGCAACAGGACGGGCGTGGCAAGTTGTTAGGTGTAACGATATGGCTATATGTAGTGTAAATGAAATTAGAAGCACGATGGATTTGGACTTATAGATGGATTTGTAGCCAAAATAAAAGTTAAACATTGGGTACCTTACAATCAAGAAAGGTTCCACTGCAACATCAAGTTGCAGTGGAACCTTTCTTGATTGTGAGGTACCTAATTGAAACTGAGAAAAAAAAGAATGTCAGTTATTTTCGATTAAAAGAATGTTAGTTTTAATATAACCAGGCTGAAAGAGATAATAAGCTAACCCGTCTACTTTGGTTTTGTACTGGATGATCTTGTTCCAAATACAATCCGAAACTATTCTATTAACAACTTAATTTACAATTTACATCTCCAATTTTGTACACGAACCAGATGTTATTAAACCCCAGTACACTCAACATAACCGACTTTCCAAGGCCCAACTGACAAACATAAATTTCTCGTACTAATAAACTGCATAAGCTATAGCAAATATAATTCACACTATGTAATGTCATTGGTCTTGAAAGGACCGAGAAAGTTCGAGATATTTAGTATCTTATCGGACCAAGTTTATGCGATACCTTTATGTATGGTTTGTGTGAGAGTCTTATTAATTATAACTGTTACTAGCTTTTGCTTGCGATTTTGTTTACTTGTATGTCGGAGACGAAATCAGATAACAAGTAAGAATATTTACTTAGTAGCATCAAAGTCTACCGTGAAAGCATTAGGGACAGAACGAATAGCTTTCTTATGATTTTTATCTTTATAATTTTATACTTGTGTCTCGGATTAATAAAATTGAGTACGTAGATGTTGAGTGATTAAATATGACGTAGGTAGTCCAACTGTTGTGCTATTCTGCACGTCTCCCTCAGTGTCCGGTAATTTAAGTGAAGTTGATATGAGGCGTGATATTAACTGAGCTTTGAGTGAAATAACAGTTATTCTCATGCTTGATTTAGGCAAAAAAGATCGGATTATTACATTACATACACATTGAAAAGGTGTTTTTAATTTGACCTGTTTATAAGAAGTTCTAAATTCGACCTAAACCCACCAACTACAAACTCTAAGCTTAAAACTGACCTAGTCCTTAAAGTCAACGCTGTAATTAAAAGTAATAAAGAATTAATAAATCAACAACTTTGAGAACGTCAGACTGGCATCTAGTCCCACGAACATACGCACTAACCAATAAAACGAACAGTCATAATCGTGTCTGTATTATTTACGTCACAGTTCGCAACTCGTCTGAAAGGCGACCGTGGCCCGAGGCGACCACGACTCGTACGAAAGCGGTACACAAAATGGGTGTACTGCATAAATCTGTAATGTTAATACTATGTTTATCTACACTGTAAATAGTTCCAGTTCTAAGTTTGATCTTGCATGAAGAATCTTTGTTAGTCTTTGAGACTTGTTCGAAGGTTGATATTGCTTTCGTTATAAATAAGCAAGGTTATTTTAGTTTGCAAATCATGAAAAAAGTTATTTGTATTTTAGACATCCTTATTCTCTCCCCTTCTATATCCTCATATTCAAGTTCATAAATCTCTTAGTCAATACGTCACACCTTCCAGGGGCTCTATTCTGCAATACGGTATTTTACACCATCATCAATTGACGTACTTTTTATGAGCTGTCAAAACGATATTCTCCCATAGATTTTGTATGGCAGAACACCTTATGACGTCACTAAGTAAACAACTCAATTGTCTCACTATTTATTGATTACAAAGCATCTAAAAATCTAATTTTACAGTAAATTGAATATGAACCAGATTTTAAGGGCTTAAATTAGGAGATTTGTTGCGGAATGATTATTAGTTGCGGAATGATTATAATAGTTACCGTGACCCTGGAACATAAAGGGCAATCGAAGGAACATGAGTGGGTTTTAGTCAGTAAAAGTCTGACACGCCCTCCCGCCGCACCCAGGACGGGAGCAGTCATATGATGATTACCCACTCACCAAAAAAAAATAGGAGATTTTTATAAAGATTATGTATTAGATTAATTGGTTAATTATGTAAAATACCCCATTGCAATAGTAGTTCAATGATCGATTTTTGACGTGTAACGTCAAAATTTTGACACATTTCTCATACAAAAACTGTCAAAGTTGTCAAATATCCTTTCCTGTTCACAAGCAACTTATTTCTTATAGTTATCACATTCACATTAAATTAAAAGGGGTTGAACCATAGTCTACTTCGGAGAAAAAGATATAGATCTAAAGTCTTTTAATTTTTCAGTTGCCATTGTCATGAGTGGGTTAACATTAAAATATGTTATAGGAATACGAGCTAAAGCTTTAAAAGAAACGATATCGTGATCCACGTAACAAATATTCGATATAAGACCGAAAAATATCCATTGCTTCTATTATTACTTATTACACTCCATTATTTTAATATTCCATGTAATTTGCTAAAAACTAACCGCACAGACGCAACAGTTACGTCACAATTTTTGTAGTTGCGCCGGAGCATCTAGGATTCATTAGCTTCATTACGCTCTTGCAAAATGGTGGTAAGCAGTTTCAACATCTAGTACTGTGAAATGTTCCATATTTCGAGTTTCCATATTATGTTTCTGAGTAAAAATTGCGAAACTAGGAAACGATGGTTATAGTGATAAGCACTGGGAAACTAAAGCTTTTTGTAATTGTATATGTGGGTAGTCTGCAATTAAGTTCACTTATTGTTCGTTGCGTAATGGCGGTGAGATAACAAACACGGAATGTAATTCAGGGTATGAATATGTGTGTGTATTAAACACAATTTTTTCAGTTTACAAAATCTTGGACCTTCCATCCGAAATAATCACATCATCAATATAAATACACATCTCAACAATTTTACCAAAACCTTAAAAAATTAGTCCAACTATCAAATGCTTCAATTATACCAAATAATTGACCAATGACTCAATACATTGCAATTAAAAGCACTTTCTCCCATACATTCCACTTTAGAGTAAGAGACATACATCGACCACTTAAATTAGCCCGATGACGTCACACCCCATGTCCAAGTGTGGGAAAAGTCATACACACTTAATTAACACCCGAAGTATTATTTGTTTATTGATTTAACGTTTCTTTAACGAAAGCTTGATCATGTTTTTTTTTATAGTTACAACTTATTCATGGCCAGAATGTTTTGCTAAGCAGATTGTGTTATAAAACTTATGAGATTTCTGTAACTAAAACGTTTGGGTGATAAGGAATGTATTTAGTTACTATCTGTATTTTACAATTCCTTTATTGCTTTCGCCTACAGCTTAACCCGCGTGGATGTCAATCTTCTATCCAGTACGTTACCCCGTCAGAGGTCAAATTCCCAAAAATAATTCTGGTGACTACCTACTCTTTAAAAAGAAAGAACACACCTTCCAAGTTCCATGTCTTTTATTTCAACAGTCAGTTTACCATTTTATACAGTATAAAGATAGATAACAGAGTAATTCATTCATTTATAAATCCCATCTTCTTCCATAATCTTCTGCTATGAAAACTTTCCACGTTTTTATTACGGTAAGATTCTTAGGACAGTGTCATTTACAGTAATCTCAACAAATGCATAATCAAGTATCTAACGTAAGCCGAGCTGTCAGGTTTTTACCGCATTTCCATTCAACTAAGTATAATTTTAATACTGCGATCTGCACGCTTCGCTAACTCCCTTGATTACATGTTTATTATTACAATCTGCATTGTAATAAATACATTCATAAATATTATTGATTCTGTTTTCCATACCCTGTGGTTTATATACCTATGTTCGTAGCTAAATGCTTACGTTTATGATTCATAATATCAGTTGCCATTAGAATATCTTGCTCAACTAATTCAAAAATATTATTTTTCGCATGATTGATATAAGGTTTATCCTCTTCAGTTCTATAAATAACGAAATTTAGATATCTATCACTTTTCTACCTACGGTATTTGTATTATTTATTATCTGAATAATCTTATCATAGATGTCAATTTGATTTATAATCAGTAAAATCGCCGATGCTTATCTCAAACAAGTTAATTATTTTGTTTATAACTTGCTCACACACGTGCTTTTTGCGCCTAAAAATTTCATCTCGACACGTTTGAACATCCTTCTCCTAAATTGAAAACAGTCAATCATACACCATTAAACTATTCGTTACGTCTTTCATTTCCTCCATCAAAAATAGACATTATTAATTTTCCTATTAGTCAGTATAAGAATCATTAACACATGTCCAAATAGCCTTAACATATGTGTGCCTGAAGTAACGGCTTCCGCACTAGACCCAACTTATGGGAATGAAGGGAGACGATCTCTCACACTGCTATATTATGGTAATCTGATTGTCAATTTAGATTCTTAAACGTTTACGCAACATGGAACACCAATATTTGTTACCAACATTGTATGTGTATTCAATCATGGCGCACAAAGGTAAATATGGCGGGAGATTTTGGGAATCGTGTTTGGAGAAGCAATGGAATAGAATTTGAAATGTCTGGACAAACATGTGGTAAGATTGTCAAAATCACACCCAAATCGTTGGTGTAGAAGATAAAATGAGTGTACTTGATGGAATCTATGACATAGCTGTTGACAGAGAAGTTGATTTATTAAATGTTGAGAAAAATTTCGAACACAACGACAGTATTATAATATAGAGAAACCTTTAAACTACCAACAACTTTTATTAACTAATGAATGTTTAATTCTAAGCGCAGAAGGAAGCACAATATATTATGTTAATTTTCTAATGGAAATTTAATTTGGATGCATCGTTTCTCAACTGAAATAGTGAAATGTTTTAACGTTTTTATATACAATAAAACTTAAGAATTTTGTTTCCAAACACATAAAATTGACGGTGTGAAGATAAAATCTGCGTTTGCGCATCACTAGTGACAGTTTTATAGTGATCTTCGTTTTATTCTCCAACCGCCGTCACTATTTTCAATCTTATTAAGTGCTAATTAGAATTAAATCATTTAATTAAACCGGGATTTTTGAATACTGAATGTTGATTTTTTATGATCATGTTTATGGGTCTTTATTCCACAAATGAGCCGGGAGATGCTTTGGCGTAATTTAGTTATGTTTTGTTGTTACTCAATCTCTTATTTAAGTACTCTGAATCAACTTTATGAACAGTAAAATTATCGTTAAAAATATTTTCGTCGTCCATGAAAATTACTATTCCTTTTTTAGTTTACTGTCCCCCTGCTTCTACAACAAGCCTTCTTTAAGCCTTTCAAGGCACTCATTCATCCACCTTGAAACAACTGTCCAGGTTAATTTGTCACCTTTTAAACCGTTCTCCACTATCAAAATTATTTAACAACAACAAAAACAGTCTATTTTTAGCTTGCAACGAACCCTGCAAAAGCAATCCGAGCTAACCGTTAACAAAATATTGACTCCCGACTTTCCGCATGTTGCTTTTGAAGCAAAAAAGGCGTCGATAGATTTAAACGAAGCGCCTCCACCATAAACAGTTGCACATGTGTTATTCGTGGGAACAGACCGGGTAATGAACATAATGAGATTCTCTACTCGCTAATCAAACTGTATGAACCGTAGTGTGATTTCGACACCTACGGATTGACCATTGATCAACTAGTTGTAGCAATTGTAAGCGGATCTTTATCAATAGCTGTTGCTGCTTCTAATTGAATTATATTAGTTATCTCGTGAGATTCATTGAGCAGATATTTTGTTTCATTAGCGTTTATTGTCTTCTTGTAATAGGATTTTTTGTCGTCCATCACTTAGTGCTTAGCGTGTTGTTTTAAGAAACAAAAAAGAGACCCATAACTAAACTTAGCGCTAAAAAGTTCTTGTGATATGCTCGAGTGGATTTTAATTATAATTATCGCTAAGTTTAAATTACCAGGTTTTTTAATGAGGGTACTTTTATCTGTACCGATATTTTTAACATGGTACGACAACCTTTGATATTATAAATTACAAGTGTTTTTAATACACATGGTGCTATAACACTTCAGCCGAAAATAGAAAACAGATGTGATACTTAGAATAAAGAGTCTATCAAAATTTTAAGAGGATAGATGACTAATTAATTTGGGAACCATTTGTAATCGGCACTCTCAAGAGTGATTCATGGTCTAGGAATTTTTGAATAAGCATTCAACTGTACACTTCAGTTACAGTTTCATTTTAAACAATTTTCTACCGATCTTGAATTATTACTGCATTCTCGTTCATGTTAGTTATGGTAGCTTTTTTATCTGGTTTATCTTTTATTGTATGTTTTAGTTATATTTTTGGTTACTGGACGCTTTAGTGGTAGAATACCTTTATAAGTAGTTGCATTTAAACCCACATAGCCCACATTTTGTGCAGCTGTAATGCGTTGAGTAAAAGTTGATAAACAATGTGAACTCCATAATAAGTAACCTAATTCTTTAGTCTCATAATAAGAAACTATGATAATATCTAAGAAACTTAGAAATATTATTATGTTGCCATAATTGAATTTATTGGAAACCTAGCTATTTACTTCTCGATACACGATACAAATCTCAAGTTTAGCATGGACACTCACATAAATATACCTAATAGTTCCCCAAGGCAATTTATCATTTTGCCATTATCTAAATCTCTCATCTTTCCCCAGGTTATCGCGGCCAGAACTGCGAGATCGACATCGATGACTGTCCCGGCCATTTGTGCCAGAACGGTGCAACTTGCGTCGACGGGCTCAATTCTTACACTTGCGAGTGCCCGCCCACTTTCACCGGGACCCTGTGCGAAACTGATGTCGACGAATGCGCTCTTAGGTAAGTCTACTTTGACCTTAGTTGCTTCAGTCTTATGATGTCCTGGTACTTTCTGATCTGTATCGGTGTTTTAATTGTCAGTGTCAGCAGCATAAATCGTACGTAGTTTATAATTGTAAATGTGGTCGAATAACTTTCTAATAAAAGATGGATAAATCCGAACAACGTAAGCCGGACGTTAGTATGTTTTGATTGTTTATTGAAAACTAACAAGACAATTCTAAAGTATTTTCTAACATGAAGCCTATTCTTTGATCACTCAAGTCGGAGGACAGTCGAACTGACAGTATTGGCAATCAAACTGAATGACAAGAGAATAGGTTCTCCATGTACGATAGTGAATACGCGACGAAATAATAGCTTTTATATATTGCAGAAACCTTTCACGTTAAGAACATCATTTGTCAGAAGATTTTATTGTTTAAGCCATCATTAAAAATGTTATTGTGTTATTACAAAATTTGTTCTTATTCTTCGCCGTTATTTTTTATAAGTTCGTACGCTCGTCATTCACATAAATCGTCGGCAATTTTATACAAGTTTCCAGAATGTAAAAACTAGTCGAGTAATTTAATTAACAAATCGGCTTTATCAGAGTTGTGAGAAAGATGTTATCGTTAATCTAGATGAATGAAGATATCCGCCGATCAACACGGTTACGACGTTCGCGCGAATCAACAAAGTAAGAACCGTTGATGGGTTTAAGGCATCTCCACACATGTCATAAGTAATTGTACCAAACGGCGCGAACTGTGGAAAAAATATGATTCCTATTTCGCTTGCAACGTTATCGCCCGGAAGGTTTCTGCCGTGTGTAAGATGCCCTAAGAAGCTCTTCGGCAAATACTGTCAATTATTTTAAATTAATTGCAGTTTTATAAAAACGAAAATTGATGTGTGTGTTGTAGCAAAACCAATACATTCAGTTATTATGAAGCCTTATTATGAATCGGCAGTAAGTAACTGTTTGCTGACCGTCTAGTATATGACTCAGTCAATAATTTCAGTGACAATTAAAGTTTCATACATAAACAATTTTATGTGTACAGCTACAACTCGCCAATTTGTTGCATCATGTATCCTTCTTGGACCTCGAAGCACTGCCTATAATTGACAATGAAATATAACGACTGGTGCAACAAATGTCATAGGATTATCGACTTTATTGACCCGATGAAAGGGGCGCGGTGTGCTCGGATTGGAAAATATGTGTTGCGAGATATTATACGCTTGTCAAGGAATCGGCGCGGCCCAATTAAGCTTGCGTCCCGGGCTAAACGAAGTCTGGAACAGATCGGATGATTGCACCGCCGAAAAAATAGATATAACCAAATATTGCTCTTTATTGCGAACACACAAGGCTGAATTTGGGAAGGAGAATTTTAAAAACAATACCCCGTCTCCGTAATTCAATATCAGACGCCATCTTGGATGACGCTGCGCATGCGGCTATGTCCGATATTACATTTTTTGCGTAACCTTTTAAAAAACCGACAAGTTAATGAAACGAATTACTGCCAAATGTTATTATAAACGGGCTAATGATATCTACATCTGTATTGAGATAGTTTTTTGTATGATACAATATCATCTTGGCTGTGTGTCGATGTATTGGGCGTTAATTACAGAATAACTCGTCAAGAAGTCAACGGCCCCGCGACTCAAGCGACGATAGAATAGCGGAACACACTTTATTCTTCCTGTTTGCGTTGTAATGTTTGTACTTTTGATTTTTTCCATGTGTTTTCTTTACTAATTCCTCTAATTTTGTTGGAAAACGTTTTTTAAGTCTTACTATTGTTATATTTACATTTTGTTTACTGTGGATCTTTTGCTATCGTCGTCTTCATTTTTCTCTTCTTCATTTACAACAATTTCCTTGCGTTTATCAGTATTCTTGCTAGTTTATGATTTTCTCCCGCTAACTTCTCCTAACTTAGTCAAAGAGCAACGTCCTAAGTCGCCATGTGCGATGCGCCGTTCCTACATTAATTGTTAGCTAATGATTGGCTACAAAAAACGCTATGATGCTTCTACGTTCGCACGGTAATAGTAAGCTCCGACTTCATAATACTTTTATGTTAGTACACGCAAATTACTTCATTTTTTCCAGTAATTGACTTCTCAATGATGTATTAACGATCGTTAACGTTTTCTTTATTAAATAAATATTCGAAAATAATTTGATTTATGGCACCTAGTCTGCGAACAGTGGGAGTCTTATAAGTCTTCGCGGTGTCCTTTGTCAGATTGCAAAGACATTGATAAGTCATTTGGCTTCTATTTTGTCTTAGTTTTTAAGCTGATCAAGTTCACATCCGCCAAGATTTTTAGCAACGTTTATGGCTTCTGCGTGTCCGGAATTAAAGGCTTCATATGGACGCAAACAGTTATTTTTTCAGTAGCGGATTAAATGTTTACGGTACTTCAATGTCTTACCTTTCGCACGGGAATTAAATTAACTGTGTGTTCGTTTTATTCTCAGTTTCTTTAATGTCACGTGTGTCGAATGGTCGGCATTCAAAACATTCATTTTATCGTTGATAATCGTGAATATTTTAGAAGAGTTTAACTGTACTATAGTGCTGTCTAATTCAAAATATGTCATAAATGTAACATTCCAATATGGCGGATCAAAAGCTTGTAGATGTTGATTGATGAATGTCTGAGAGATGAAGGATGAGGCGCCGATTCTTTATTTCTCCTTTATAGCTTGGACTATGGTACGTGGCTCTAGAGGCGCATGAATACACTAATATTGTGCCGGTGAATGTATTATTTAATCATTTTCATTACTGTCTTATTCATGTCGTCATAGAAATTATCTTTATGATGTTCAATAAATACCGAGGCCTTTGAATTTTTTATCTATCCTATAAGTTCTTAACCCGGCTACCTAGAGAGGCCAACCAATAGTGATCAATTAAACAAACTAGAAATAAGAAACATCATTTTTTTAAATACTTCAAAAACCTCTCTTTTTTGGGTCCTCTGATATATTGTTAACGTCATAAAATTAATACGATTATAAAAATGAATATTATTACCCATTTCTTTTGAATTAATCGTCTCTATACAAACTATTAATATTTCGTCCATCTATGGATATGGTAGACCTCCCGCTGCAAAGACCTCTTACGAAATCAAACACGCTGTTTTAGCACCCTGACCTGCATTGTGGTGTTTCTTATCACAACCCAATAAAGTTGAATTTCGATCACGAAATCCCTTCTCAAATAGAAGGATAACTTTGTACGGACACACTTTAGCGTAGTGTTGTTGCTTGTGTTTTGTTTTACTTGCAGCATGTACTGTGAGGTTTAGTTCAATTATGTGATCTTGGTCCTTATTGCTTTATGTTTTGGTGTTGTTTTTGCTTGTGGTGTCGGTCCATGGGATAGTGTCACAGTATCCGAATCGCTGGCTCATGAAACGCGTCAGATAAATGCGTGCCCAATATCGGGTTACGTCTTGGTGCCTCTACTCTTTTATTTTTGTTCGGTTGAAGCTCTGTGAGGTGGAAGTCGATATAGTTTTTATAATAAAGTTTTATGCTAGATCGCATCTCGGTTTAGGTGTTGTGTTTGAAGTTTGAGGTTATGTTCGGAATCTTTTTCTTTTCTAATAGCTTCCTTGTTTGACGTTTTCATTTGGAAAGAGTAGACATTATATTTTTTTCTTTTGTAATTTGGTTAATAAAAACACTTTAACAGTGAGGTAGGAGATAATTAATATTGTCGCCATAGTAGACTTAGGCTTGTATTCCTTCTGTTTCTAAACTTAGATACTTATTATGTCGACGAATTTTTAAGCTTCGTAAAGTTACATATTGACAAACAATAACCTACAGTCAAAGCCTATGAGAAGATGACCATTTCTCCCATCAATCATTTCGCTCCGTCCCCCAAGGGATCGAGCAGTATAATCTAGCGTCTGTCATGACTTACGAAGTTACGATCTATCCGCTGCGTATGCGCCGGAAGCATAGACAACGGTACAGGTGGCGCTGCTATCGTATTACCATGCTTAGTTATTTATTATTGAACTTGCGTCTTGTACAAACTCTTATTTAATACCAAAGTCTTAACAAATAGGTTTTCACTGGTCATACTTTGTCTATGTATCTAGCTGTATGTCGAGGTTTTAACCGCATAGTTCCCGTTTCCCGTCCTCATTTTTGGTATTATAACAAATCCTATGTCTTTTCTCAGGCTATGAGCTATCTCTGTACCGAATTTTAATTTAAATTGGTTCAGTAGTTTTGGCGTGAAAACGAGACAGACAGACAGAGTTAGTTTCGCATTAATAATATTAGTTTGGATAATTTGGTCCTTACAGTTGCATGTATTCATTTATATACTTTCTATAGTTTATATTGGACACCACAGACACCTCTTGTTTCGTAAGCCGGTGGGCCCAATTATCATTCGTAGACCTTTGGGAGTCGGATAGTCAGAAAAGTCTGATCAGCCTACCTACTAACTGAGCTGTGAAGGTCTGATAGGCAGTCGCTTTACGTAAAACACTGGTATTCAGCTGAATCCAGTTAGGCTGAAAGCCGACCCCACCCTAATTGGGAAAAGTCTAGGGAGATGATGAATGATGACATGTACGAATCCTAGATTTAATTCTATTAATACATCCGGCATGATTATGTTACGTTTAATTTTTACCTGTATCGTGATTATGTTTGAAAACTGCATTTACTCAAATGCAAATAAAAAGCCACGAAAAACCTACCTGGCTGTACGGATATTAACTTATTTCGTGCATTTTTATTTTAAATCTTAAGCTCTCAGAATGTTTTAACGGATATACAATTTTCATAATATAAGTGCCAGTAAAAAGCTACAGATCCTCAAGTCTCAATTAAAATGCCTCTTCCTCCATTTGGTCAAAATGTTTATAGCACTACCAGAATTCTTAAACACAAAACATGTTTATTCATGATGTGTTCAAGCTGTTCAATTATTCGTAAGTGTGGCTTTTAATTAATGAAATGAGGAAAGTTTAATTATAACAAACGATAATGTTTGTTCTTGTACTTTTGGGGCATGTTTTGAATAGGCTGGACAGTTAGGCATATCCCATTAAAATAAGATTTTATGAGAACTTTAATGCAGCTAGTAATAAAATAATAAAGTTTTTGTACTAAAGGACCAATTCTGTAAAGTGATTTTTGATACTTCCAATAAATTTAAAACGTCTCACGTTACTGCCGCTATAAAAATTCAATAAAATATGGGGACTATTAAAACCACACCTACGTTATAAGCATCAAAGGAGCAGCCACTTAACCCTTAAAAAAACTAACCTCACCTAACCCTAAACAGTTACAGAAGTCTCCAACAAATTACTCAGCCGTGGATTTACAACGTGTCGGCAAGCAGTCAGCCATCTTGTTAGGCGCACAATTTTATTTTTTACCCCGATTCCAAGGGAATTGGCTGGCTAAGAAATTGTCGCATAAGTACGCACTATTATAACTGTTCGGCTGATGGTGGCTGTGGGCGAAGAATGTGTCAGCTGCCTATCTTCCTGCAAAGGTCGTGGAGTCAATTGAACTGCCTTTGGTCCTATATGGCTTGTTTTGTATTAAAAGTTAATGCATGCCATTATGTAAAAATATTGTCAAGTTTATATTGCGTTTGTGGATCAAGTTAAAAACTTATAAACTCTAGGCGTAGTCTACACTTTTCTTCCACTTTTATGATCGTCTTGGTACAGCTTGTGATCTTTATTTTGAAAGTTTCTTAGATTATAGCAGGTGGCTAGGTTAATTATTGTAAAGACTGTAAGGCTATCGTCTGTTCAGGGGTACCGCACTCATATTAAGTGTGGGATAGATTTAATAATCCCTCATTTTGCAAGATGATGGCTGCGTCGTTGTGGGCAGCTTTGTCTATTAGTCGTTTTGCATATTAAATTACTGACTGATGCACATCACATCGGGAAAGTAGCTGTTTTACTTTTAAATTATTTTTATCAGGGTTCACCATAATTATATTTTTTTGGATTTTAGAACCATTTGTTTTTCATATTTATGCAATCTTATAATTGATGTACTTTTTGAAGATCTTATCTAAGTATAGCTGTTAGATAGATAACAAACCTGACCAAAATGTGGTATCTTAAAATGTCACTAGCCCTTAGAATTTAAAAATACGCTGTAACAAAACGAGTTCTTAACAGTCTAGAGACGTCGCTATAATTTGTATCTGCCTTGCTACCAGATCACCGATAGGATATTCAATTTGAGCATCATCGATTGGCTATTAATCATTTGTTAATCGATTATTTTATATGACGAGGAGTAATCTGCCCAGAAACGCGTACAGTCGCTTACAGATGTTGTAAGATAAAAGCTATTAAGGTGTGTCGAACTGGTATTTTATCTTTTTCTTTATTATTTTCTGATTTATTGTTGAGTTCAAGATTTTAGACGATGTTATTCTACTGTAAGTCAAAGGCTTCTTTTTATCCTGTCCAATCTTCTCTGTCATGATCTAGTTTGAACTAATCCTTCCTGTAAGTGATCGCCTCATCTTCTTCGTCTGGATCTGTAGCTACATAACTTTACATGTGCCGTCGCGAGTCATTCGTATTGTGTCTGTATTTGGTAGTTCCTCGTTTACATCAATCATCATCTTTCGTGCATTGTCAATATCTCTTTTTACCTCAAATTACTAACGAGTGGTCTCAAAACCCGTTATTTTGTCAAACTTCATCACTTTTTTAACGTACTCATTATCCTTACTGTACCGTTCTCAGCAATCAGTAACGTATAAAAGTTTTTATAACCAAAGTTTTTGAACATGATACTTTTATGAGGAAATTGCTTCGGTACAATTTGCGCTCAACACGCAGTGTCGGTGTAGATCGTTAAGCTGCATTTGCGCATGACGGTGCTACCGGGTATACTTGGAGCTTGGTTTAAGTGGGGAGAAAGGGTGGATGGATAAACGATGATTGTGAGAAGAGTAATTATATCAGGTATGCTGCCTACCTACGCGCCCAGGTTTTATTTGTACGGAGTAAATTAAGATTTCTCGCAATTTTACTTTAGTATCGCATTCTGACTTGTCTATTAATTAAAGTATAATGAAAACTGTGGTTAAAGAATTACGACTTGTTGCCCGATTTTATTTATTTTCTATGGTAATTTTACCGTCGTTTCCACCAGATCCAAACCAGGAAGTAAATGATAACAATATCTTAGATGGACGCATATTTAATCAAGATATTTTTTGAAAGGAAAGTATGGATATGAATGACTATTTAAAATAATTACGTTGAAAACGAAAACCTGTGATTCTGGGACCACATAACAAACCAAATATATTTTTGATTCATTAATATACCGAAATGATGTTACTATAAGATGTATGTTAAATTATGATGGTCTTACAGTTTAAAGAAAACATAACAAAACGGTTCGATCGATAGATCAATCTTTTCGAACAAAGTTAATTGGATTAAAATTGTCGTTTTCACTTTTCTTTTATGTCATTTAGGAGCATTCCATAATAGTTAACCTATAAACATTAGGTAAACATAATATATCTACTTTTATTCGGTACTCTTTTACGATTCAGCCTATCACCGACAATCCCTGAATCCTGAAATTTCTCGATACAAAAGTCCATTCCACACTAAATCAATACCCAAACTTTAGGTGCGCCTGCGTTTTTCGGATCCCACATGATAACCATGCTATGAATCTTTCGCGTTAACAAGATAATCAAGTTTATCAAGAACAGCTAAATCAAAGCCAGTTACATCTAAAGATCAAATCTTCGATCCTGATCTGACGGCGGCGTTGGCGCAGTCCCGTAAAGCGAAGTGATTAATGATGATGACCCCACAATCATCTCGGTATACTTCCGTGCGGTGTAGTGATGAATGGACTTTCATCCCGGTCTAATAGATAGAAAAGTGATGATAGTTATTTTGCGCGATGACCTGAAGTAAAAGGTCTTGCTACTGCATGCTGTGGTTTTGCTGGTGAAGATATAGTTTCTGTTATGGATTTGTGGAGTCTCAATACTGTATTTTACACCATTATTAATCGATGTACTTTTTATAAGCTGTCAAGCGATGCTCCCATTGATTTTGTATGGCAATGGTGCTGATTCTCTTGTTCACAAACTTAACTAAATTTAAGTTACCTTTTTAGTTTAATCCTGTCAAATTAAACAGCGCCCAATGAAAATTGACGTATATTTAGACGCCATGTTTTTAAATCGCGTCTACATTATCTATGGAGTGTCTAAATTTGACAGGCCTTAACTAATATTTGATCTTCTGTCCTTTTCTTAATTAAAAGGAAAGATAAAGATGCACTGAACTTAAATTTTCGTTAGTTTGTGCACAAGAGAATCGGCACCAATATCTAACTATTTACTGATTTCAAAGCAAATTTAAAGCAGTACAGTAAAATGAAGGATTTTTAGGGCTAAAACGAAAAGAGGTTTTATACCTGTCGTACATTTATTGATTGGAACGACGTAAAATACCCGATTGTTATAGGCAGTCTGATTTTATTAGTGAGGAAGATAAACTGGCAGCTAAAAGGACTATACTCACTCAACTGTGAAATGATGCAGGCTAATAATTATGATAAAGATAGTTAATGCACCCACAATAGAGATGAAATCCCTGAAACGTCCTTGCAATATGTGTGAAGGTACTGAAGGTAGACCAAAATTAAGTAAGCCTAAGCCTAACATTTATATTCAAGTTGAGTGTAAAACAAAAACCTATGGCAAAATACACAAAGGTCCAACAAAGCGAGTTAGAACGGCGCAGAAATCAATAAATGTAATAATTTATTAATGTCATAAATTCATAAGCTATGATTTCCTTTGGTATGCAGATTTTACAACACCTTTCAAAATAGTGTCAGTTGAAGTTAAAAATCAACAATATATCGACACTACCATTGGATTTACGATGGTGAGCCTACGAAATATTAAATTGCGGTCTGGAGTTCGCTCGGTTTAAGCCAGTAGTGCGAGCGAGATAGCTTTATATTTCTCTCCCTTTCGTGTCAGTCTGCCGATCTCCTGATAGTGTTGAGCTCATGATGGTTATAGTGTGTGTTCTCACATCTGGACTTACAAAGAGAATCATCTCTGACTTTTCGGAATTTCTTCTCAGAGGTAGTAAATTAGGAAATGTCGTCTCCAGCTAGTTTAAAACCATGATAATGTGTAAAAGTGAGTTTTTCATTAGAGTTTTTAATTCTTTTTTTTAATATAGTTAACAGTTTTGTCACGTTTACTTCTATGTTATATTTGAGTGACATTTTTTACATCCTTTTCATGTCCTTTGTCAGTGTGTTTGCCGTTAATTATAAACATTTTTATTAAATGTAAAAGTAAAAGGTTATTCATAACTTGTTTGCAAACAACGAGTTTACAGTTTGTTTTAGTTCGAAATCAAATGTTAAGTGTTAATTTCGCAATAAGATTAGGATAATAGTTGACTGTACTAATTAAGGCTCTGTCTAAATGTTAAGCTTTAAATACATTGTGTATGTTTTAGTATTGTTCGACAAAACATTCATTTTTTTTTCATTAAATGTCTTTCTACTATTATTTTGTCACCTAAGGTGGGAAGTGGGTCCCATATTTCTTTTTTTCTAGATCTGATGAAATAACGACATATTCGTGAGTCGACGAATAAGACACGTTATTTTTACTAGGTTTTGACTATGACCCACCGCTCAGTCGTAGCGTGATATTAAATTCCTATATTATTCCTCATTAATATGGGTCCATAGATACGTGGAAATATTTTTAGACTTTTGCCCTTACTAATAATCACTGTGTAAAGTTATGCAATGAATAAAGCCTGTGTAACCATACATTTTTTGACGTATAAACCTCTCATAACTTTATGCAGCGTTTATTAGTAAGGCTATTTGTGTTTATTTTAGTTTAATTTACCTTTCAACTACCCCTTAACTTATCAATCTGACACTGCCAGTATACGACCCCTTTACTATATATTAAAGGTTTGGCAATATTGTTTGCAATTTGATCTGATATGCGCGGGCGCTCGTGCCGCGCCCGTTCTCGATCCTGGCCGATCGTACCCGATTGTGCCCGAGCGGCCGCATAAATCTTTCGTAATACGACTTTAGTGATTTACATTGCGCCTTTAACCTTTATTGTAGAATATTTAAATGTATAATTACTATGATTTTGGGTGATTTTAAAGGGTACAGTTGGAGGAAAGTCTAGTTAAGTATGGGATAAATGTACCTCTATTCTTGGTCACGCTCTAACTAGACTTAACTGACTTCAGTGAAAGTTAAGAAAATTTAACAGAAATCTTCAGAAATGAAGATGCGAGTGACTCCGCGTGGTTTCGCTAGTATTATATAAAACATTGATACCTACTTCTATTAGCTGTATCTCCGTAGTAAAACTTTATAACATAATGAATATTGATATATTCTTATGAAAACCCTTTTCCATTAAAACCAGGAAAAAGACTGCGAAATTGGTTTAATTACAGAAGCTAATGATTTATTTTACTCCTTATACTTAGTTATTATAAAATCCACAAACTTTCATTAAAATATAAGAAAATATGCTAACCGGTATCAACGACACAGAATTAAAAATCTGCACCAAATTCCATCCCGAAATTACAACGAAGGTTTTTCGCAAAAATTTAAACCTCCTTAATAAGCTATCTTTAAAATGGTTTTAAAACTAAAACTGTAAAAAAAACATGGCGGCTGCTTTTCGTTCATTTCGCGCGAAAAATATTGTCCTTTTTGTGCATTCTTTGTAATACTTAAAGTTTTACTTTTGAAATGCGTTGGGGTTATGTTATTAGCTTATTTTGGCAATTACTTAGTATTGTGCTTTTTTCTTTTGATGATTTTCTCCAACTTAAAAGCATTAAATGCGCATGTGAGAGATAATAAAAATATTGATTATTGAACTTAAATGGTTACCAAACGTAAGAAAACTAGTGAATTTTACTATTTTATTAATTTGTTGATTATTATTTAATTCTTTACACATTGCAAAACTACAAAAACAATCAGTATGTCATATTGATGCTGCTGACACTGAGCATTTCTATATTTTTTTTTTTTTCAAAAATATGGTACGCTGCGCTAAGTGTACGCTACGCTAAGCTAACCCTACGATCAACAACACTAACGCCCTCTTTTTCCTCAGGCCTCTAGTCTGCCAGAACGGCGCCACTTGCACGAACTCAGTGGGAGGGTTCTCCTGCATCTGCGTCAACGGCTGGACAGGTCCAGAATGTTCTGTCAACATCGACGACTGCGCAGGCGCGGCTTGCTTCAACGGCGCCACTTGCATAGACAGAGTCGGAGCTTTCTACTGCAAGTGTACTCCGGGGAAGACTGGTATGTATTTGTTAGGGTTTTGTGTCTAAAACAAGCCTTTTTTACAAACTTTTATCCTCTAATTTGCCCCGTTAGGGGTGTAATTGCCAAAAATCGCTTCAAAGAACTCCTTAAAGTCATATTAAGGAACTCGGTAGCATTTTTCTAGCTTCAGTGTTTTGACTGTGCGTTGATTGCCAGCAAAAAGTTATCTACTATATAAAAATAAGTCGGGTTTTCCTTTCTGACGCTATTAACTCCAGACCGGACAAACCGATTTCCACGGTTTTGCATTCGTTGGAAAGGTCTCGGGCTCCGTGAGGTTTATAGCAAAGAAAATTCAGGAAAAATCCACGCGGACGAAGTCGCGGGCAGAAGCTAGTTATTTGTAAAGATACAGCTTTACAAATAATAAAGATTGATAGGTGAAACTGATGAATTTTTTTAAACGCATCTTTTTGCAATTTTGAGTAGGACCACTTGTTATCTTTTATGGGCTATGTGACATTTTCCTAAATATTTACCTAGAACTTAAATTAAGTTTTGGCACAATGAAAGGTCTAAAAATTCACGATCATGTTGCGAGTGAAAAACAAAAAACTGTTATTTTTGAATTTGTAGTTATTAGTTTAATTAATATCGACGATTATTATAGACGTTATGAAAAATGTCACAATCTACGCTGTATTTTATATTACACAAGTTCTTCAATCTTATTAATCTCTATTCCTTCTGCCCAGGTCTGCTCTGCCACTTGGACGACGCGTGTACCTCCAACCCTTGCCATGCCGACGCGATCTGTGACACCAGTCCTATCAACGGCTCCTATACGTGCTCCTGCGCATCCGGCTACAAAGGGTTAGACTGCTCCGAGGACATCGATGAATGTGAACAGGGTGAGTCAGAAATCTTTATTTATTATTTATCTTGAAAGAAAGTTTCAGTATTTCCATTCCTATCCATCATTCAAAAACTCAGTCTCCCTTTTGAGAAAATAAGTTTGCGTGTGTGTTTTGTTGATGAGTTTTTAAAAAAATGTGTTTGTTTAATGGTATTGAAAAATAATATAACAATGATGAATTGATGATATAGACAATTTTTATGTTTCTAAACGACTTGTGATCATATAGATCAATTGTGGGTTTCAATTTTCATCCAGAACCAACCCTTGTGGGTGTAATTTATTAAATTACCGTGGTCTAGTCTCTGCCTTGTTTAATGGCTGTTTGTGAGGTGTCCCAAAAAGTATATTTATTTACTTAGTCTAATATTCTTTATCCTCCTTAGGATCACCATGCGAGCACGACGGTATCTGCGTGAACACTCCAGGGTCTTTCGCTTGCAACTGCTCAGTAGGTTTCACGGGGCCTCGTTGTGAGACCAACGTCAACGAGTGTGAGAGCCACCCCTGCAGGAACGACGGCTCCTGTCTCGATGACCCTGGAACCTTCCGATGTGTCTGCATGCCTGGTAAGTGAAAAATAATATTTGACGTAAAACATATTTGAAATTACAGCATGCCCTGATGAAAAGTCAATCTTTATTCTGTGATTTTAAGTCTTTAACAGACGTTATGTTTGATTATGTATTGGCCGATTATTCAAACGTCACTTAATTTTGAAGATGCTATGTAATCTGTTGCTGTCTTTGTCACTCTTAAGGAATAAAATAAGGTCAACAACAGGTTTGACCACGTCTTAAAATTAAGTGACTTTTTTTTGGGAGTGGGAAATCATCAAATAAGTTCTCACGTCTTGGGGATGTGGTGGGAGGACGTGTCAGACCTTTACTGACTAAAATCCACTCATGTTCCTTCGGTTGCCTTTATGTTCCGGGGTCACGGTAACTATTATAAACATTCCGCAACCAAATTAATTGACGTTTGAATATTTGGCCATATTCTAGCTAGGTGTTTCGTTTTACCTAGTAACTGGATTCTGAATATCTGAATGGCACCTCCATGTAAAATATTGGTGTTAACCTGAATCCGGTTAGATTGGAAGGCAATCCTAATATAGTTGCGAAAAGGGATAGAGAGTTGATAATTCAGATATGGTTTTCCATAGCAGGTAGTATGAGACATTTGCGGCAATAAGTAGGTGGCACCACCTATTTATCATAAGTACTTAATCCAAACCAGTACAACTGAGTCATAGAATAATATTCAAACAACTTACCTTTCTGAAACAACACAAATTGCCTTATCGAACATCTAAACGACTATATCACTAATTTGCATAGGAACCTGAACATTTACCCAACATTGGAATAAACTGTACGGACACTTTGGTACTGTTAGTACATGCAACAAAAAAGATTTGTTAGCGTTGATCAAGGCAGATTTTTGTAGTTTGTTATTTTGGGATTAAGTCTTTCATTCTTCCCAAACTTTCTTAAAAGCCAAAATCAACAATCGTGATTGCTAGAAACATGCCTAAGACGAAGCTTGACTAGCTAGCCAAGAAAGTAATTCAACTGTCCCATAACGTAATGAATCAAAATAAGAAGAAAAATGATAGAAAAACTACTAATTAAACTCTCTATTTCTACCGCATAGCACGGTTTCTGTATGCGGGTTTGAAGGGTATAAGGTTTGGTGTAAAAACAAGCACATGACACGTCAATTTCTTCTCTTGAATAATAACGCATTTGCGACCTCTGGTATCTTTTGTAGATGTTTCAAGGCGAAAGTGACCACTAAACAACATGACTGTGATTCCTATGTGTTTTTGTTATACAATGATATGTAAAACAACGAAATATTGATGATGTCTCAATTTATGGTGTGTAATTTATTTGTTATTAAAATTCATCCACTTAGCTCAAGCTACTATGATGTAACTCAAAGGTAGCTGCCTAAAGTATTTTGCGTATTGTACCCTAAGTATAGGCAGGACTCGATTTCTCTAGCAAAGCCGGGCTGAAGTTGCTAAGTTACAATTTGCTTCCAGTTGACGGCATGCTTGATGATAATCATTAATTCCTATTACACAGAGAAGGGCGATAGATCGCGAGGATAGGGTTGGCACATTCACTGTTCTTTTTATAATTTTTTTGAATAGGACCTTATCAAGATGTAGTAAGGTTAGTATTGTATTAGATTTGTGTCTAAAGTAGGAACTTTATCTACTTTTCTGATTGCAAATATTTATCGCGACAATTTTCTCTCATCAAATGATTAAAGAAAATCACAGGATGTGGCTTTGGTAGTAGATTATATTACCGCTAAAGATATTCAGAAAGTTAAAGACCTAATTTCTGAATTTAAAATATGTTGCATACATATAGTGCACAGGCGATAGCTGTACACTATTATTCATATATTGAACTTAAAGCACAACATTTAAAAAAACAATTTTTATTAACTCTTTGGGCATTTCAACCAGTTTACCTTAAGATGATGCAAAGGCAAAACAGCATTATGCATAATAGCAGTTATGTTACATCAATAATTGATCCAATTTACTCAGTACAGCCCTACCAGGGACCCGATTCCCATGTCGATGAGAGCGCCTGCGCCCGCGCATTGTCTTGACGCGGAAACGATTGCGCGCCAACCTTACTATCAGCGTCACAGTTAACGTAATGTTTGCTACGCTGCGCTGCGCTAAACACCGTAGCATAATACGTAGCATTATTGTCATCTGTATTTTCATTCAGGAAGATTTCTCGAGCGGTGTCGCGTGACATCTATTTCAAAAGCTAAGTTTTGCTTATATGTGTGGAAGTAAAGTATACCGTTAATAATATAAATATGAGAATATAACTATAGATACAGTTGCAGCATCATTGTCTCAAAGCCATTCTGGACTCCACTACTGACTGCTTCAGGAGTTAAAGTAGTTGATCAAAAAATTGCTATAGATGGGTAACATTGTTCTCACATAATAAAATAGATTCAACAATGAATGATGTAACCAAATTGTAAACTAGTGAGTTTTAAAAGAGTGGCGATGAGAGTTTCTTGCTTGTTCTTCTCCATAAAAAACCTAACCTACTATTTGAAACAAGCACCTAGCTCCTATTTTCTCTCTGACTAACCCATTAACAATTCAAAAGCCTAAGGGGTTAATTTAAACAAATTAATTTTGAGTCTCAGTTTGAGTAATGGTAACACGGGTTTATTTTTATTTTTTTTTATTTCCTATGTCTCTTTGGGAATTTATTTATTATAAATCCTGAGAAATGGGGAAGACTTTCCGGCTTTTTCGTATAAGATTGTCGATTGCAATGCAATCACTTTTGGCTAATAATTTTTAACAGCCGGAAAAGCCGAGGTTTTTATACTGCAGTACCTAACTTTTTAGTAAACAACCACCTATCGGCTATTCGATTCGATTGGCAAACAATTAAACGTGAATTTCATATTTCTATCTATGAAGAACTATATAACTTTGCAATGAACGACAGGAAATCATAAACTTAAACTACGATAATTTCAATTCTCGTCATTATTAACGCTCTCAGTATTAAAATCTTTTAACACAATCTGTGATTGCTAAACGCAAGGTCGCAGGGTATCGCTAGATCTTACTTTATTGTCACTTTAAGTTCTAATGGCCTAAAAACCGTGTGAATTGTGTGTACTTATTGATTAACCTTTCAACAACCAACCGACAGCCGGCTCTCGGGCTGCTATTGTCTTTCTATTGTGTTTCAAATCACGCGTGTTCGAAGGATTAAATGCGTGTGTCCAAAAGTTTTGCGTACGTTGACCTAACACACATAAAACAAAATAAAAATAGTGTTCTTAATCACTATTGCAAATTAATAAATTACTATCACTACAAAGACGCTTTTTGCTGTCTGTCCCTGTTTGCTTAAATATTTAAAACTTCGAAACGGGTTTTGTTTTGATGTGGTTTTTTAAAATAGATAGAGTGATTTAAGAGAAAGGCTTATTTATATACGTGCATATAAAAAAAAATCAAGATTTCCAAATATTTGTAATTCCTTGCAAAACTGAGGCTAGCTACGCCAGTCATGAATGAATAAGCCTAAGTTATTAGCATTTAATATCTGCAAGTCCCGTCAAAATGGGTTTAGCCGTTCCGGAGATTAGCCGAACCTGAAACTTAAAATCATTTACTAAGAACTTTGGAATAACCTTATTTTGAATTTGACTGTGCCCGTGCTCACAATACCTACTTAAAGAGAATATCAAACAGTCCATTTAACTTAAAATACAAGACAAGTGTATATAACATCCTTACTAATATTATAAATGCGAAAGTAACTCTGTCTGTCTGTCTGTCTGTCTTTCTGTCTGTCTGTCTGTCTGTCTGTCTGTCTGTCTCTTCTTCACGCCTAAACCACTGAACCGATTTGAATGAAATTTGGTACAGATATAGTCTAGGACCCGAGAAAGGACATAGGATAGTTTTCATCCCGGAAATCCGCCGGGAACGGGAACTATTATTCCACGCGGACGAAGTCGCGGGCAAAAGCTAGTGTTAAAATATATCAGAAACGCAATGGTGTGGAAAGTCACTCTTTGGAACGGTAGTAGGTTCTCCCATTCATAACCCTACCAAGTTCTATAGTCCTGTTATAATACTAACTTACTGGTGAAATATTACCCTATTTCAAATGTCCGGGTTATAGTCGAGCCTGGTATAATTTTCTGATTTAATTATGCATTTCTTATGTGGTTTTGTCCTGTTTCTCTTTTTGATTTTTTATTGTTTTACTAGCGTTAAGTTAGATCTGTAGTTACTCCTGATACAATGGTTTCTATTATCCATACTAATATTATAAATGGAAAAGTGTGTCTGTCTGTCTGTTTGTCTTTCTTTCACGGCAAAACGGAGCGACGAATTGACGTGATTTTTTAAGTGGAGATAGTTGAAGGGATGGAGTGAAACATAGGCTACTTTTTGTCTCTTTCTAACGCGAGCGAAGCCGCGGGCAAAAGCTAGTTACTCATAAATCTGGCTATGTCATAGAACAAAGATTTTGAACATGATGTATAGGTTACCGTAATTAAACAAAATATATTTGAATATAATTATGTATACAATTTATGTAGTAATAGAGTAAGACTCCAGTCTTTTAAGGATAAAAAGATTGCCTAGTTTTATATTTCGTGTTTTATTACTGTTTGAATATTTTTACTGTTTTCATAGCATTTTTGACAGCCCTTTAGAGACTTGACTGTTTACGTTGGGAACCGGAAAAGTTGTTTGTTATTGCGAGTATATTATATAGTATAGTATGTCGATCTCACTAGTCCTTTAACAGAGAAGCTACATACAAAACATAAACCACTGTAACTAGTAAATACTAACAATTGGAAATTATGAATGAAAATCACAATACCATCGTCATTCAGCCCATTGATTCTCATCCCACGGAGAGGGAGAGGGGGGGGGGAGGTTCAGTAGTAGGTAAGCGAACTCCTTTGCCCTTTAACCCCCCCATTTCCTGTTAGATGGCGTTAATTTTATGCATATGTTGGGGTACCACGTGGCTTTATAAATTAATATCAGTCCCCAACGGTTTTATCAGCACCTTTGTTTACTACACTCCGCTCCCTTGAGCCGTAGCGGGATGTTATACAGCATAGTTATGCATTATTCTGATGTACCTATAAGATATCTTACTGTTAAGTTTGTTAAGTTTCGTTAGGTGTCGTAATGGCCCAGTGGATAAGGCGCCCGCCTCGTGTGTATGAGGTTGTAGGCTCGAATCCGGGCAAGTACCAATGTGACTTTTTCAATTCATATGTACTTTCTAAAGTTTATCTTAGTCATCACTGAAATCCCGTGCCTCGGAAAGCACGTAAAGCCGTTGGTCCCGGTTGTCATTCGTAGAACTTTGACAGTCGTAACTGGTTAGCCAGAAACTCTGACCAGTCTAACCAAGAGGTTTCGGGTCGCCCAGTTACTGGGTTGTGGAGGTCAGATAGGCAGTCGCTCCACGTAAAACACCGGTATCCAGCTGAATCCGGTTAGGCTGGCAGCCGACCCCAAAATGGTTGGGAAAAGGCTAGGGAGATGATGACTGTTATGTTTCGTCAAAATCCGTTCAGTTTGTGTGGATGTTAGGTTACCCTTTCACGCAAAAACTACTGATAATGTATTATACTTCAGAATAAGACATAGGCTACATAACATCACGCTATGACCCACGGGAGCAGAGCAGTAACCAAAAACCTAACAACGCGGGTGAAACTAGCTAGTCTACCGATAAATGAAGAATATTAGGAAAGAAGATGAATGAAAAATAACACTTTGATGGCGAATCTGAGCCCGAACTTAGCTGGCTTTTATCAGTCTCTTTGTCTGTCCTGTTCTACCAAACAAACAGTAATTTAGTTAAAACAACAAGGAATTGAGTCGTCATTACACCGCGACCACAGGCTCGTCTGGTTTCGATCGTGTTACCTCGCGATGCTCGACTGCGCTCGAACTTGTCACGCCACTACGAATAAGGGCATGGCTGCACTGTATGACGACATTATAGTTTTTATAAAAACATCTCTATAGGTCTTTGAACTGTATTATTTAAAGTAGCCGTTGGCTTTGTTATCTAGACTTTTATGATGGTAGAAAAAATGGCTGGACAAAAACAAAATTAAATATAATAAGTACCGAATTCTAGTACTTAAACAAACCCTATAAAAAGAAACCTCATTGATTTGAACATACCAACTTAACGTTGAAAAAAAAAACTTGATTTGCGTTGAAACAACTCAATAACACTTTGTCCGAGTGGATTCAAACCCAGGACCAGGTAACGGCGTTGTGATTATGAAATTACGATGATCTATGTATGTGATTTAAAAAAATCTGAATAGAAAAAGCAGACAACATCGGACCAATTGTAAATTTTATCTCAAGAAATGCCTTCTAATTTTAAGGAACCTGACAACGCCAGCATCAATATTTCCTTTTGCGAAAATAACTTATGAAGCAATTCAGTTAGTTTTGTAAAAAATGCACGCCATTCATCAATCCTTTCATCCATATTACATTAATAGATCCATCATCATTCTCAAGTCAAGTCAAGAGTTTTTATTTGATCTGTAGTTATTAGCACACTTGAAAACCTGGCTATTGAGTCAGACACATTGGCGAAATTAACTTCTTATTTATTAACTTCTTCTAGTATAAGTTTAGTGATATCTTTTCTCGTGAATCCGTCAAAGATCTACGAATGAAAACGGCATCAACGTTACTTGCTTTCCAAAGATGGAATAAAAAAGATTGCATATAGAGAAACGAAAAAACTTTTTTCCAAAAATAACTAAAATTTTGGAAGTCGGTAGCAACACAAATTGACTGGCAGAACAAAAGCCACCGACTTCCAAAATTTTAGTTATTTTTGGATTTTTAGTTTTTGAAGGGGGTTATTATTTTTTTGAAAAAAGTTTTTATTTATTACTTTTTCGTGTCGACTAGTTCAAATTATAGTTTATAAAACGAAAATAGAAACTTGAAGAAAAAGCACACATCGTCTATGAATATTTCGTCATTTTTTTTTGTTCTTGGTGAATTTTTCGAGAAGCACTGAACCGATCGCCACAAAATTTATATGGGACCACCCCTGAATCATGACTTATCAAACAAAAGAGAACCATCAAAATCCGTTTACAATTGACGGAGATATCGCGTAACAAACATACAAAAAAAAAACATACAGACGAATTGAGAACCTCCTCCTTTTTTGAAGTCGGTTAAAAATGTTGAAATTGATGTGTGTTGATGTGATAAGTAATGATAATGGATAAACTAAAAATTATGAGAATTATAGGAGAAAAGTAGAAGAGTCACATAAGTTGAGGGGAATCCTTTGAGTGATTGTTGCCACGTCTTGTGAGCGAAATAGTATTTGAAGACCTAACTTAACACGTTCTTAACGCAGATGAAACCTAGGAGACAGCAAGTTAAAGAATAACCCTCAAAAATGTAGCAGGAAGATGTTTGGCATTTGTCATTCAACCTCTTAGCAACAAAACAACAATTCCCACATATTTCGGGGTTTCCCGAACAAATACCTACATAGTAATAAATACATAATATTTAAAGCATTTAGAACCAGCTGGGCATATGTATTTAAAACTGGTATTAGGCATTCATGTATGCGAATAGTAGCCATTAGCATGCGCCGAACATTCTTATTGTGGCTTGTGATCCGAAATCGTGACGGTGGAGGCACGGCGTAAACTATAGGATATCTTGATAATATACAAGCTATATTAGATGAGGTATAGAGAATGGATAAGGCGAGAAGGTGGAAGTGACGAATAATATGGAAAACACAAGGGCAACAATGTTGACAGAATGGAACGGAATAGCATAAAAGCTAGGACATGTCGAAGACGATACTAGCTGCATTAAAGTGTCAAAGAGTGGATTATCCGAATAAGTCATCAGAGAAAATCATCCAACAAATATGATGATAATAATCTATTTAAATTTATGACGATTTTACCAAAGCGTCTTTGGTGGTCACACATGGTGAGAGTTTAAAAGCTGCTTTCGGTCCGTGACTGGAATCTAACTTTGGCTGAGAAATATTTACAAAACTCTTCTCTTGTTCATTTGTGTTCATGTAAATGTTTACCAAAATCCACTCCCAATTTGCTATTATTCGAGTTTTTGACACTAACTTACATGAATGTGCTAGTTGAAGATTGCTTGTTGTCGTGCGCATGTCTTGATTCCAAATGACCACTCCATGTACCGGCGCCGGCGCTTGGAGGCGGGGTATCCCTACTACCTCACCACCACCGCTCAATAGGCTATATTGCTTTAGGATCCCCAACTCTAGAACATCGTGAACAATAATATATTATACTAACTTTTACCCGCGTGTTGTTGGTACTTTTGTCCCCTATTTTACACTTAGTGGTCACCTCCTTTTTACAAAAAACACACCCTGCAAGTTTCATGTTTCTAGGACCAGCGACTTGGACTGTGCGTTTATATATCAGCATTCAGTCAATCAGCCATTCAGTTAGTTATTGGAATGGTCTAACACCATTTTCAAGTCCCTATAGGTCAGGAAATACTTGATAGGTTCTGGTTTCCAACTTTCTATAAATTTTCCCCAATCTTGCAATTTGGCTACTTCTATGTAGTTCTGAGGCTGGACTTCTAACTCGAGCAGGGTTTAGAGGCGATTATTCGACATGATTTGTGAAAAATTTCATACTTCTAGATCTCTCAATGGCATCTCTCAGATCTCTCAGCGATCTGGCAGTAAAACAATGTATTCTTTTGTAGATAGAGATCACATTAAATTACAAAATTGACAGCAGCAACTTGGAGTTTGGAAGTTAGCGGTGTGATATGTGAACGTTGATATCTGGATCTCTTGCAGATTTCATAAATCTGATGGCTAATCCATCAGACTAGAGTTAGTAAGGGTAGTGCAGCTATGTTGGACTCCTTCTCTAAGTGTATTTTTGCCCTTTAATCGAAGTTGCTATTATGTAACTTCGTATCATTTTTCTCGAGCCCTGTCTACTTTGTCGTTTATTACAAGAAAGACTAGATGAGCTTCTTTTATAGGTGCAATCTCTATTAAAGTTCCATTCTTTCGTTCTAGTTTAGAAACAAGTATACATATTTCTGAAGAGCTTTTTTTTACGACGACCAAGATGGACCATTCTAGGGCCGCTATTTAAATATTTAATTTACTAGACTTAAACGGTCTTTACATTTATGACTATTTTAACCAGTTAAAATCAACTTTAGTGCAATGTCAATAAGAGTCTCTCAGTTGTAATTATTTGAATTTTTTGCTATGCAGAACCACATTCCCAATTTGGTGGGATAGTGATTTTCTTAAGAATAATATTGCCAAGTTAATAAGTGACGTAATCAAGCGAATAAGATCTTTATTTCGATACCTTAGAGGTTATGAAACTGCACCTTTATTTTTGTTTCTTTAAAAGGGCACACTCGATACTGGTTGGAGCTAGATTGTCCTGCCTCGAGCACTTCTTGCTCCATCTTCCAAATATCAGCTTTATTGCTCTGATTTACAGTTGGTTTCTCTTTGTGGCACTTTAACGTCCAGTCCTACATCGGTCAGGGCTAACGATGAGCAGTTTTGAGCCCTATTATCTTTAAATAAGGTAGTTTTTTGAAAGGGATAGCTGATGGTATGGTTTTGATGGGACTGGAACGCTGACGCCAATTAGCATTCTCGAGAGACGGGTCTATGGTATAAACAAGTGTATGTTTGTCCGTCATAATAGCATTCATACGAAGTCTGTATGAACTAAAGTCTATTGTGTCTGGGTTCTATTGTAATGTATAATTTGATTTTAGGACAATAGAATGATGGACAGGACATCATTTTTGTACGATTTAGTTTTATTACATTACCGGGGGTAATAATGGTGGCTAGGTAACTTCGTACCGATGCTTTGCATAGAATTTATCACTACATAGTATAAAACAAAGTCGCTTTCTCTGTCCCTATGTTTGCTTGTATCTTTAAAACTACGCAACGGATTTTTATGCGGTTTTTTTTTAATATAAAAAGAGATTCAAGAGAATGGTTTTTAGGTATAATCCATGCATATTTCAGTAGAGAAACGCCGGAATTTTCAAAGATTTGTAACACCCGCGCAAAGCTGGGGCGGCCCGCTAGTATTTTAATAAAACAATGCTTGGTTAAACAATGTATCTATGTATGCTAATTACTTAGTTCAAGGACGTGCTTGCAGTTTAGTTTATTTAAAAATTATATTTAAGTTATTATTAAACTAAGTAACTATAACAATGGCGCTTGTAAGCGCATGGCAACAAAATTTTAGTTAGATAACAACGACTAATTTTTAGTGAATACTTCTTGTCTACTGGTTGGTCTAACCAAGAGGTATCGTGTTGCCCAGTTACTGGGTTGTGGAGGTCAGATAGGCAGTCGCTCCACGTAAAACACCGGTATCCAGCTGAATCCGGTTAGGCTGGCAGCCGACCCCAACACGATTGGAAAAAGGCTAGGGAGATGATGACTTCTTGTCTACTGGTTCTGTGGCCAGTGAAGAAGTAATAACAGGCATTGTCCTATAAAAATCTTAACCGGTCGAATTTTTGGTTAAATAAGCACAACCAGCATAAACAAGCATCTTAACGTGCTTTCAGAAACACGGTGGTGTCATAAGTTTCAAACTTCGGGTTTTTCGGTTATTGCCAACTCTGGAATCGCGCTTGTGTTTCTTCGGTCTCTTCCTAACAGTCCAAACAAAACATATTCACAGCTTTTTATTGCTTTCAAGTTACTAGTGTAATATTATTACTTGAACGATTGATTTAGTTTAAAATATACCTCTGTTAAGCATCGTAAATTGTTGCAAATCCTGGTAAACACAATGCTTTACTTGGTTCCAACTTAAGTCGTTTTGTATTGTTTTCTTTTTGCATTTTCCTAAGGTAATTTGTCTCTGCATTATCGTAACTAGTACAAAATACCCAAGGCAATAAGTTCGCCATTGTACAGTGTTATTTTACATTTTGTGCCTAAAGTTAGTCAATAAATAAATAAATTTTAAACGATTTCTATCCTTTTTCCAGGATTCACTGGAACGCAATGCGAGGTGGAGATTGACGAGTGCGCGAACAACCCTTGTCTCAATGGAGGAATCTGCCACGATATGATCAACGCTTTTCGGTGTACCTGTGTCATAGGGTAAGTTATTAGTATATCTTTTAATAATTGCCTTATTTCAGTTACTATCCTTTTTTAGTTTTAATTCTACGCTGCAATAGACTGCCGCGCTGCACATTGTGAAATCAATTCCCATACGGAGCAAATATAATGTAAGGCTTATTGATGATTTTTTGGGCCTAGTTTTTTGTGTATAGGTAACAGTTTATTTGTTTAAAAATGTACTTAAATAAATATCCTGGGACATCTTACACACGGCCATCTGATCCCAAGCTAAGCAGAGCTTGTGTTATGGTAATCAGACAACTGATCTACATACTTATATAAGTTTTAAATACATACATATTATAAATAACACCCAGACACAGAACAAACAATTATGCTCATCACACAAAGTTTGTCCTGGGTGGGAATAGAACCCACGACCTCTGGCTTAGCAGTCAGGGTCACTGACCACTAGACCATCAGGCCCGTCAAACTTACAATACACTATTACTCAAATATGAAAAAATCTAGAATGAGGAGAAGAAAACCTCAGAAGCAGCTTTGTAAAACATCTCAGTCATAGCTGAGTTTCTTTTTAAACTCCTATGAACCATTTCATCCTTTAATTATACAGTGTCTCATCTTCCTTTTCTCTCTCTATCCTCAGGTTCACTGGCGCCCGATGTCAAGTAAACATAGATGACTGCGCTTCAAGTCCTTGCCGGAATGGTGGAACTTGTCACGACTCTGTTGCTGGATACACCTGCGAATGTCAACCTGGATACACCGGTGAGTTTGATGCTAGATTTGTCTTAGATCGTCTTCGCAAACCTTAGTTGCAGACAGCTAAGACGCCTTCCCTTTATACATGAGGCTGTAGTTTCGATACTAGCTACAATGTAAATAAAAACATCATGAGGAAATCTGGATCTATAAACATAACATTTCAGAATTGGCAATCTGCCTTGAGAAAGCATGCTACCTTTTCTGTTTTAGAACAGGTTTTTGCCTAGTGGTCAATAATACGTTAATTTGTGGCAAACATTGATGGATCAGATATAAATCTTTTTCTTAGCAAGTTTCTTCAAAGCTTCATCTAATTTATCACCAGCCCAATGTTCTAATTCAAATAACTGTTTTATTCACAGGAATGTCATGCGAAACGAACATCAACGACTGTTTATCCGCGCCATGTCATCGTGGTGAATGCATCGATGGAGACAACAGCTTTACCTGCAACTGCCACCCAGGGTACACCGGCCGAGTTTGCCAGACTCAGATCAATGAATGCGAGTCCAATCCCTGTCAGTTTGGAGGTAAGATATCTACAGACAAAGGCCTATTCAGTCTTTAATACGGCATTCTACACCATTACCAATTACGTATTTTTTATGAGCGAAAAACGCTATTTTTCCATAGCTTTTGAATGGCAATGTCTTGGCTTTTTTGATGGCTTTTGTATGCGTCACTAAGTAAGTAACAAATTACTAAATATTGTTTACAATTCCCTAAGTTCGGTTTATAACATTTTTGTCTGAGATGATTGGATTAATCGTGTACAAATGGGGGTCACTCAGTCAAAATTCATGCCTTTAAGTCAGGGGGTCACATAGTCGAAATCCGCCTGCAGCATAATGTCTTGTTGCTTCTGAGCTTGGGAATATTGAGGGTCTAAGGGAAATTTGTTATTTCTTACTCCTCCACATTTTTTTTTCTGATTATGTTCGTTGCTGGAACTAAGTCACTACGTTTAGCTTTATTACTTGGCAATTTTCTAGCTCCACTGTAGATTCTGGCTTTCAAGAGTTGCAGTGGTTGTAAATAGTTTTCTAGGATTATCTAGTAAAAGTCTAAATATAATCTTAACGTCAATTCACAATGAAGAGGGCAGGTGATTCAGACTTGGTCCTGCTATGTGGAGAGTAAGCTTACCATAAGAGTGAGCTCATGCTAGGTCTGACTGAATAATTTAGCATTTTGTTCACGTTTGCTAAAGCTTGGAGTGATGGTTTCAAGTGAGTCATCTTGATGAATGTGTGTGTATCACGACGTCTTCGATGTGTCACATAATCTGTAATGAGACAGTTAAACTGCATAAGACCTTTTTTTTGCAAAAATACAAACCAACTGGTTCATTTATTATGTTCGCTTAACGCAATGTGCTGTTTGTTGTGTTAGTTGCAAATATTAGTTTTTTGAAATGAAATACACTTAACTAAACTGTAAATGGGTAAAGACAGAATTCTTAATTAGCAACCTTTTTAATCGACTATACAAAGGCGGAGGTTCTCTAATTCGAGTTCAATTAGTTCCTGTTTTACGCAAACTACATCCCATCAGAGACATGTATATTTGATTTAGATCCATTGTATATTTTCTAATTTAACAAGTGTGCATTGAAATAATTTTTGAACTTATTACATTTCTATTTCCACTTCTCCCCAGGTCACTGCGAAGACTTGATAGGCGGTTACCAATGCCGCTGCAAGCCGGGCACATCGGGTCGCAACTGTGAGATAAACGTCAATGAATGCTATTCCAACCCATGCAGAAATGGAGCCACGTGCATCGATGGTATTAACAGGTAAGGTTATGGATTAGACATCTTTGATCTATGTAATGGGTGTGATACGTGACTTAGAAAAGTGTAACCCCGAATATCACGTCCCCGAAAGTTCACGTATTCGAAACACTTAACAACGAATGCACGCTACCTCGAAAAACTTGACGCCGTAGCCATCGTGATCTCGAATAAAGAAATCTCACTATAAAGGCCTGTCACCGAATCTGTAACAGGCCTTAGTGAATGCAGTGATTGTTTTAAGACCCAGTTTCACATTGATTACCTCCAGAATTACAGGTGAATTTGGGATTTCTTTATTCGAGATCACGATGGCTACGGCGTCAAGTTTTTCGAGGTAGCGTGCATTCGTTGTTAAGTGTTTCGAATACGTGAACTTTCGGGGACGTGATATTCGGGGTTACACTTTTCTAAGTCACGTATCACACCCCTATGTAATCAATTTATAATTAAAGTGGTGTAGATAGGTTACATAGACGACATTCTATCTTCAAGAACGGCACACGTACAATTAGACGTCAAAGTAAGATGGCATGAACAAGTATTGCAAGTTAAAAAGAGACAAATATAATTTGTCTATAACCTATCTACACCTTTTTACTTATAATATCATAGTATCTAATAATATAGTTCAATAAAACAGCTCTATAAATTCCGTTTTGTCCATTGACTTAAGCGAAAATGGCAATCTAATTATTAGGCCGTTATAAATAGACGTTGCTAATTCTTTGGTTAAGGAAATATTGTTGTCACCGTCGCACATTTGTCAAAGTACTATTGTGAGATAAGGACGAAAAAGTAGTTATCTGGTTCTTAGAGCACTTCTAGAAATAATAACACTAGTGATGTCTTCTTTGTAGTATTTTTTTTAATGTACCACAATCAAAAGTTTTGAATATTTTTGCATGCAGGGTGAGCAGTTGATTATCTCATCTTTTTCTTTTGTTGTATGTGCCAATTATTCATTTTCTAATGCTTTTTTATTTTCTTTACACGCAGCAATACTTATTTTGAGTAAGTTTCCAAATCATTTAGTAAAAATTGAAAGCATGGTATTGTGTTTGTTGGTACGAAATATTTTACTGGATTTAACTATTGGAACTAGTTACTTCTGTATCTGGGTTTCAGTAATTTTATCGCCCTGCATGTAATCAAAATAAGTTTACAATCAATAATAAATTTCTGTGTGCTCTTTGTAACAATGCATCCCCTGCTTACATTCTTAAAGTAAATGGCGACTGATAATTATGTCTTGCAAAAAAACACATTCTGAGAGAAGTTGCTTATTTCATATAAAGCCAATTTCTCTACCCATATTACCTAATACTTAAGCCAAATTCGATGAAGATTTTTTTAACTGCAAATATTTAATTGACTGTGGAAATATCTAATTTGTGTTGCATGATATAAGAGTAATTTATTTAGAGCTGCAATTAACTTATGAAAAGAAAATCTTGGGAGTTATTGAAATAATATTAATGAAATAATAATATTATTGAAATAATCAAGTAGCACATACATATTTTTATATTCACACTCTTACTACATTTGACAGTTTGTCTCTTTGAATTTTCTCTATTGCATCTGACTCTAGTATACAACACTGAATACTGAAAGCATCTACTCTCCAACACTTCCAAAAGCCCTCCTCCAAGACCCTGGTTTCTAACCTCCAACCGCTCCCCAGGTACACCTGCGAGTGCATCCCGGGGTTCACTGGCCAGCACTGCGAGACGAACATCAACGAATGCCTGTCCAACCCCTGCGCTAATGGCGGCAAGTGCATCGACAGGATCAATGGATTCCGGTGTGAATGCCCTAGAGGATATTATGATGCTAGGTATGGACGGTAGCTATGGGTAACGGATGGGCGACTTTAAGGGTTTTGGGATCAGATTGTATCAAAAGACTAAGGATAAAAAGACGTCTGAATGGACTACGTTACAATTTCGACGTTATGTCAATTAGATTAAGATCAAAATCTGTTAATTTTACGCAGTAGCTTTCAATCTTGCCAGACACGACGTCCATCTTTGGAAAGGAAGGACGTCATCAATTCATGATTGCTGAACCAACTTCAGAAAAACACTTTTTTCTGAAGTTTTAGATTCAAGTACCATTACGTACACCCGTTTTCCAAATTGGCCAACATTTAGGCACCTTGCTAATTTGATGTTTTGTTAACAGATGCCTTTCTGACGTGAACGAGTGTGCTTCGAACCCTTGCATCAATGGCGGATCCTGTGAAGATGGAGTGAACCAGTTTATCTGTCATTGTCTGCCAGGATATGGAGGTAAGTGTTAATTAAATATTACATTATCTTTGTTGGATAATGTTTACTTTATTATGTGATTTTTTTAGATCATTTAGGTTTTGAGGTCTTTTTTCTAAGTTTATCTTTTGGTCGTCACCTGCAGTAGCCTAATTCAAAAGCACTAAATCGAGGTTATCTTGGTATTATCAGTGGTATCAGTGAAGATAAGTATCGCGAGGAAACGATAATAATGATGAGCCTAATTCTGCAATTCGTCTGCAGGTAGCTTGGTCATGTCGCCTGATCGCCTCCTTTATATGAGCAAAGGCCTTTGCTCTGCATTTAGACAACAATAGACTGGTGTTAAGTATCTTTTATTTATACTCTATCATCATTTTAGGTCAACGCTGCGAACGTGACATTGACGAGTGCAGTTCGAACCCGTGTCAGCATGGAGGAACCTGCCACGACAGGCTTAACGCTTACAAATGTGACTGTGTGCTTGGATTTACTGGTAAGAAACCATTAACCTTTCAACGACCAACCGACAGCCGGCTGTCGGGCTGCTATTGTCTTTCTATTGTGTCTCAAATCACCTGTGTTCGAAGGATTAAATAATCTTCTTATAAATAAAATTTGACTTAAAAGTGTTCGCAAAATTGGAGAACGTAAGAACAAATTTTTGTAATTTTTCGATGAAGTCTGAGGTAGGTTTTTACGAAAAGAAAAATTGGAAAAGTTGTCCGGATAATTTACGAATTCAGGATAAACTGAACGTGTCTACGGGATTTTTGAGTAAAAACATGATCATAGTCATTTAACTGGATAAGGTCTGTTGGGGTCAGTCAGTAGCAAATATAATTATTATGATGATTGTGTGAAGTGATGACCGTACTCATTTGATAGCACAAGGTCTCATAGGATCATCTAGTAAATATGGTGGAAGAATAATTGCCATCTTTTCCTTCATGCAATTTTTTTTATCAATGGGGTTTTTTAGTTATTATTTTATACGAGATTTCTTTTCCTCGTGGTTTCACCCGCGTTACATTAGGTTTTTGGTTACAACGTCGCTCCCGTGGGACATAGCGTGATATTATTATAGCCTATGTTTACTCGTTGACAACGTAGCTTTCGATGGTGAAAGAATTTTTAAAATCGGTCCAGTAGCTTTTGAGCCTATTCATTACAATCAAACAAACAAACATACAATGTTTTCCTCTTTAAAATATTAGTGTAGATTATTTGGACGTCCCTAAAAGATACTAGAATAGCCTCTAAATCTTTGTTCTATTATAAATTTGTTCCCTCCTCAGGAGTAAACTGCGAGACGAACATCGACGACTGCGCCGGTAACCCGTGCCTGCACGGCGGCTCGTGCATCGACCTCGTGAACGGGTACCGCTGTGTGTGCGCGCCGCCGCACTCCGGGCGGAACTGCGAGAATACGCTCGACCCTTGCACGCCTAACCAGTGAGTATTCTTATCACTATTCAAGGGCAATCCCGCCACACTAGTCCCAACCACTGCAACTCCTGAAAGCCAGAATCAACAGTGCAGTCCACTTGAAAAGTGCCGAGCAATGAAGTTCGACGAGTCCCGGAGAGACGAAGCTGTCTTGGATCCCGCAACGAAATTAATCAGAAAAATATATTTTCCATCCTCTATAACAAGCAGGAGATAGAACAGGCACAAAGGGGCGTTTGCAACTGCGAATCCCAGATTGCCTAGCACTACGGAATAAATTTTGATAAAATTACTGGGTCCTAAAAATGTGAGCTGTTGCGATTGATTGAAGTCACTTTGAAGGAATCTAGCAATGCGAATCTAGCGTTAGCAATGTGAGGTTTTCAGTTTTCATGATACAGGGTTGTTGACTGTTACTTCTGACCTCGATTTATCATTTCCTTTACCTTTTTCCAACTATATGAGGGTCTTATAGTTTCAGACTAGTTCTCAACTCGACTGCAACTCAGTCATTAGGTAACACGACACCACGTAAAACAACTGTCAAAGATCTACGAATAAACTTTTCGAGTCAGTGGACTCGAAAAGATTTTCCGTCTTATTGCTCGGCGTTTTTCAAGTGGAATCCAATTTCCAAATTCCGGACTGCTATCAAAAAACTCTTAATGGAAAAACTCTATTTCTACTTTTTATCCTGATCGGTAATCGATAGGCAACCTTCGCCAAGTTCTTATCACGAGACCAACAGGGCAGTCGGGCAGACTTAAATCCTTTATAATGCCCCTAATTTTTTTATGTAACACTCTTACCATATAGGTAATGCAGCTTATTTTAGCCTAGACACCTAACAGGAAAATACTTTAAACTAACATAATTCTTTCCCCCAGATGCCGTCACGGCGGCCGCTGCGTCGCCGAAGCCTCGTACGCAGAATTCACGTGCCAATGCCCAGTGGGCTGGACCGGAGCTCTCTGTGAACGAGATGTGGACGAGTGTGCCGTCACTGCTCCCTGCCATAATGAGGCCACTTGTATTAATACTGAGGGCTCCTACGCCTGTCTGTGTGCACGAGGCTACGAGGGGAAGGACTGTGCTATTAATACTGATGATTGTGCTTCGTGTAAGTGCTTTTTTGGTTAATTTTAAAGTAATTAATGGTCTATAGAGCGATTTTTAGCTAATAGCCTTTGGTTAGTTTTGACTTGATTAGTAGATGTAGACTTAATTCATGTTACTGTCAAACTCAGGTTGGCCACGTATGTTGAAGATGTAAAAGTGTTCAATTGTGGTGTGCAAACATTCACCCATACTCATAATCCTAAAATGAATGATGGGGAAGAATTTCACATTGGAACTGGTTAAATTTTTAACCCTCAGCATCCCCTTGACCCACAGGGCCATCACTTCGTATTGATAAATATGGGATAGTTTTATATTGAAATTTAATAAAAATCTGCTGGGATGATGATGATGGCACTCATTGACCTCCATACTAAAATTACAGACAGAGACCTAAGTAATTCTTATTTTTCTTCTCATTCTGAACACACTATTTTTTCTTCAAGTTTTGACCTAATAATCTTTCTAAAGCAATTATTTAACATTAAATATTTTTCCAACAGTCCCGTGTCAGAACGGCGCGACGTGTCTGGATTCTATCGGCGACTACAACTGCGTGTGCGCGAGCGGCTTCGCGGGCAAACATTGTGAGGTCGACATCGACGAGTGTCAGTCCAGGCCTTGTATGAATGGAGCTACTTGCAATCAGGTAAGAATGAGGAAATTAATGTCTATTTTGTGGTCAGAATAAAATATATTTTTTTTATTTTCTCAAAGTACTAAAAAAAATGGCAAATGTAAAAAAATAATAAACAGGCTATAAGATTTTATTGAGCACAGCGTAAATATTTGTGAATTAGAAGGAAAATATACCTATTAACTTAACCTGTGGCTCGCGAGCCACATGCGGCTCTTTGGTTGTGAAGCTTTTTAGTCCCATACGAAGTAGTAGAATTGTAGGCAAGAAAAAATATTGTGGCTCTTTAAAAAATTTTAAATTTTGTTAATTAATATTTTTGACTCTTCCAACACAAAAGGTTGCTGACCTCTGGACTATAGTGAGAAAATAAATAAAAATATTGGCCTTTTTCAAATCTAAACTTAAGCTAAATGGTTGTTTATTAAAATCTCCTAGTCTCCGATTATTACAAACCAATTCTAAAAATTGTTTTGCAAAATAAATGCTAACTAGTTCACTACGTTTTATGGTACTTATTCTTACTTATACTTCCAAGAGACAAATTTGCTTTGTACAATTTGATGTAGGCAGATAATTCAGCTTTCATACAAACCAAAATTCTCCATTATAATCATTTTTCATCAACTACTCTCCATTGCAGTACGTGGCATCCTACACGTGCACCTGTCCGCTCGGGTTCTCGGGCATCAACTGTCAGACGAACGACGAGGACTGCACCGAGTCCAGCTGCATGAACGGCGGCACCTGCATCGACGGCATCAACTCATACAACTGCTCCTGTCCTCCTGGGTAAGTTATCTTCGAGTAGACGAATATCACGACTTTTGGCTGAACACTTTTTTTTTGGGAGTTGGAAATCATCAAATGACTTCTCCCGTCCTGAACGGGGCGGAAGGGCGTGTCAGACTTTTACTGACTAAAACCCACTCATGTTCCTTCGGTTGCCCGGAACACGATGCCGCGGTAACTAATAAAACTATTCCGCAACCTCGGATTTTGTCAATCATTATAAAATGAAAATGTAAGCTTTTGTGATCTGCCGGGCATATAAGTCTGAATTTCGAGCTGCCATTGCAAAACAATTGACGACATAGCAGTGAAAAAATAGTTTATTTCTCAATCATTTATTGATGGACAATAATTATTCTCAATAATTTATTGATTGATGGACGCTCAGAGCTGTAATTGAAACATTATTTTTTTTCTAAATTCGGTTCGGCCTCTAACGAAACCATAGAGGCGGTCCATATTTAACATTGCTAAGAATATTTAAGATATAATTTATTCTTCTGTTGGAAAAGCCTATATTTACACATACGTTTTTGAAAATAACTGTGATGCAATTTACTCTCAATTTCGGATGTTTTTGGTCCTCAGACATCCAAGGTCACATATTTTTTCGAAGCTTCAATGTTTTTCCTTGTTCCAGCTACACGGGCTCAAACTGCCAGTTCCGTATAAACATGTGTGACAGTTCTCCTTGCGACAACGGCGCCACCTGTCACGATCACATCACGTACTACACCTGTCACTGTCCCTACGGATATACTGGGAAACACTGCGATACTTATGTTGATTGGTAAGTATTTGAATGGGAATATTTTCTTGGTTTAAGTTGGAATTGTTGAGGAGATTAATACTGAAACGTCACTTAATTTTTGACGCTCTCAAATCTGTTGTCTTTGTTACTCTAAAGGAATGAGATAAGGACAGCAATAGATTTGACAACGTCTTAAAATTCGGTGACGTTCGAGTACTCGGCCACAGGACTTAAATAAATAGTTGTTGCTAAGCCACTACTTCAACTAAGCAGTATTACTGTCTCCATTGCACTACTGTCAAATAACGAGTGCAAGACAGAGAAGGGAATAGCTGAGCCTAAATTCGTGCTGAGAAATGTTTATTCTCAACCTTTTTAGGGACATTCTTCACAAGTTGTTTCCTCAGAGCACAGCTTCAGCTACCCATGCTCTCGAACTTTCATATTCTTTTTTTAGAAATATAAAATCTAACCCACTTTTCTTCACATAGGTGTGAAAACAACCCGTGCGAGAACGGCGCCACGTGTTCACAGAAGGGTCCGCAGTACACTTGTACTTGCGCCCCGGGCTGGTCCGGCAAGCTGTGCGACGTCGAGATGGTCTCGTGCAAAGACGCGGCTATCAGGAAAGGTATGGATTTCAGAGGTAATTTAGTGTTAAATACTTATGAAAACATTACAATTTTACTTGATGATAAAACATTGGAATTCTCCTAAATTTTTAATCATGGCTAATTCACTATATTGTCCCCAGGTGTAAAACTAAAAGCACTATGCAACAACGGCTCCTGTGAGGATATAGGCAACTCACATCGCTGCCATTGCCTCGAAGGCTACACAGGATCCTATTGCCAAAAGGAAATCAACGAATGTGAATCTGCACCTTGCCAGAATGGAGCCGTTTGTAAAGATCTCGTTGGAACGTACCAGTGTCAATGCGCCAAAGGATTCCAGGGACAGAACTGTGAACTGAACGTAAACGACTGTCTTCCAAACCCTTGTCAGAATGGAGGAACCTGTCATGATCTCATCAACAACTTCTCATGCTCCTGTCCCTTCGGAACTCTCGGCAAAATCTGCGAAATCAACGTAAACGACTGCAAACAAGACGCCTGTCATAACAACGGTACTTGTATCGACAAAGTTGGAGGTTTTGAGTGCAAATGTCCGCCTGGCTTCGTTGGTCCACGATGTGAAGGAGACATCAACGAATGTCTGTCAAATCCATGTTCAACGCCTGGTACTCAAGACTGCGTCCAACTTGTCAACGATTACCATTGCAACTGCAAGCCTGGGTACATGGGTAGACACTGTGACGCTAAAGTTAACTTCTGTGCTAACTCTCCCTGTCAGAATGGAGGAATTTGCACAGCTATACAGGGAGGGCATGAATGTCTTTGCAATGATGGTTTCTACGGCAAGAATTGTGAATATTCAGGATACGCTTGTGATTCTAACCCGTGCCAGAATGGAGGATACTGCCGAACTTCCGAAATTGGAGGCTACGTCTGCGACTGTCCATCTGGCTTATCAGGCATTAACTGTGAAATTGATTCAATGAACGAATGCCTCAGCAACCCTTGTAAGCACCCTGAAGCTAGATGCATCGATAAACCTGGTGACTACCTCTGTTATTGTCCGCGACAATGGACTGGCAAGAGCTGCGACATTCACGACCCACACTCCAGAGGTGGCTACGGAAGTCCAGTAGGAGTGAACGGAGGGTTCAGCGCCAAGAAACCTGGACTTACCTTCGAAGAGTTAGACTTGGCATTCCAAAGAGAACAATGCGTGAAGAAAGGCTGCAAGGAAAAGCTAGGTGACCATCATTGCGATGAGGAATGTAATTCTTACGCATGTGACTTTGATGGTAATGACTGCTCTCTAGGTCTGAATCCATGGGCAAACTGCACGGCACCAATCAAATGTTGGGAAGTCTTCATGGATGGCGAATGCAACGAAGTATGCAACACCCAAGCTTGTTTGTTCGACGGCAGAGACTGCCAAAAATCCCTACAACGCTGCAACCCAATCTACGATGCATACTGCCAGAAACATTACGCCAACGGCCATTGTGACTACGGCTGCAACAACGCTGAATGTAACTGGGACGGTCTTGACTGCGAGAACGAACCTCCACACTTGGCCGAAGGTGTTATGTCAGTAACTCTGCTAATGGATATGAAGACCTTCAAAGAGAATTCCGTCGCTTTCCTCCGAGATTTAGGCCATCAGTTGCGAACAACGATTCTAATAAAGAAAGACCATTTAGGCAACGATATGGTCTACCCATGGAAGGGGTCAACTGATGTTGGTTTACAAGACACAGAGTTTGGGAAGAAACACAACATCGTCTTCACAGAGAGAGGGCAATCAGGAGTGCAGGTCTACTTGGAAATTGATAACAGAAAGTGCACATCCATGTCTAGTTCCGAATGCTTCTTCTCGGCGAGAGAAGCTGCCGAGTTCTTAGCAGCTACAGCCTCCAAGCATTCCTTGTCGCCCGACTTCCCAATTTTTTCCATAAAGGGTGTAAACACCCCCGAGGATTCAGACGAGGTCCCAACCAACTCTAAATACGTCTTCATTGGAGTAATCCTGGTCCTTCTGGCCGGATTACTAATCGGGGTCTTAGTAACAGCTCAAAGGAAGCGAGCAGCCGGCATAACATGGTTCCCCGAAGGCTTCATCCGCAACAACTCTTCAACCAGACGTAGATCCCGCAGACGAGGTCCAGATGGTCAGGAGATGAGGAATCTGAACAAAGGCTCTATTGGTTGTATCGACGTGGATATCAACGGAGGTCATATGGGGCCTCCACATCATTGGTCGGATGAAGATGATGATGGTTCAGCGCCTCCGAGGGCTAAGCGAGCAAGAGGGCCTGGTGATGCGAATGGTGCTCCGGGAGGATACGCGTCCGATCATACTGCTATCACGGATTATGAAGAGGCTGGTCATGATGGGAGGGTTTGGACTCAACAGCATCTGGATGCGGCTGATATTAGGGTACCGCCGAGTATGATGACACCGCCGGCTATTGTGAGTATTGGCTTATCACTAAATACATTTTAGATTTTTTCTTCCAAAGAACTGTTGTAACTCTTCTCTTCCTTTCAGCATGATGGTCATGTAGAAGTTGACGCTAGAGGTCCTCTAGGCATGACGCCTCTCATGGTGGCTGCAGTACGAGGAGGTGGCCTGGACACAGGGTCTGATGCTGAAGACGAACAGACCGCTCATATTATATCAGAGCTGGTGGCACAAGGCGCACAGCTGAATGCTGCCATGGATAAGACTGGGGAGACTAGCTTGCATTTGGCTGCGAGGTAAGGATACTTTTAAAATAAGATCTAAATAGCATGTATAATTGTATAACACAGGTGTTACAGGAATAAAAGATAAATGATCCTACGGATTTTTGATTTCCTGAAGTGTGAGTTATCTGTCGGTGTGAAACAATGTTTGATATCCCGTTACCTAGTTATTGAAATTACTTGCGAGTTTGAAAACGCTACTATAAAACATATACTCTTCTTTAGCTTAGCTGAAGTCGGGTAATTAAATAACGAAATTTCATATAAATTTAAAAAAAATCCTTTTTAGTGTGCTCCAAGGTCACGTAACTACTTTGTGTAAAATTGTATACTTCTAGACTTAGCTGTTTCAATCTGTCAGTTACCTCTTTTACAGGCCTAGATTTTCACTAAACTACTATTGTTTCCTATACTTTCTTAATTATACTTATATTAACATTGTCCAGGACTTTAGCCTAAAATATTTAATCTTAACCTCAATTCTTCACCCAGATACGCACGAGCAGACGCAGCCAAACGTCTCCTGGACGCGGGAGCTGACGCGAACTCACAAGACAATACGGGACGAACTCCGTTACACGCGGCCGTCGCTGCTGATGCTATGGGAGTCTTCCAGATCCTTCTGCGGAATAGAGCGACGAATTTGAATGCGAGGATGCATGATGGGACTACGCCACTTATCTTGGCTGCTAGGTGAGTGCAAATTATGTGGTTTTGTTTCTGGAAATCTTATTGATGAGGAATTTAAAACAAAAAATTTTGCGAGCTCAGGAGAGTTTAAATTATTTAGCTGTGATAATATAAGGTAGCTAGTAAACACTTCTTACTAAACTCTCGTTTCGACTCAATACAATCAATTTTCTAAAATTTACGAATTAAAACTGAATTTTCTAGATGGTGGATTAGTAAAAACAATTATGGCTAGACCTGAATTATACTTATCCAAAAGGCTAAGTTAATCCAAAGGTTTTTAGTTGATAATTTTGTCCCACTCAAATTAGTAACATAAGAGTGTATCTAGAATTAAGAGGGTATGTTGGGGTTTGGATTACCATGTGGATAAAAACGTTCTAATAAACTGAATTAAAAAAAAAACTGCCCAAAAAACTTTTTATTTAAACCAAAATAGTTTACTTTGTTCGCAATTGGTAGGATTTTTTACCTTGATATTATATTCAACAATTCGCGTCCCCCTTCAGCAGATCGAGACACCAAAGAAATCTCGTTTATTTTCATGTATGTGTACCTATAATTATGTGATTAAGTATCGGTCACTAATTACTGTCTTTTGACTTTTCTTCTTCCTCCTTCTCTTCTTCTTCCTTCTCTTCTTCTTCTTCCATCAATCTAATCCACAATTTCCTTGACCAGGCTGGCCATAGAAGGCATGGTGGAAGACCTCATCAACGCCGACGCGGACATCAACGCAGCGGACAACAGCGGGAAGACCGCGCTGCACTGGGCCGCTGCGGTCAACAATATTGATGCGGTCAATGTGCTGTTAGCTCACGGAGCTAATCGAGATGCACAGGATGATAAGGTAGGTGTTTTTCAATAGTTTTAGTGTGCAATTCATCCTGGAGTTCACTGATATCGGATGCTAATCAGTGATTTGATTTGAGCAGTGAAGGAAAACCTAACCATAATTACAGTTAGGTCTGGAGTTTACTGACATTGGTATGAGAATCAATGATTTGATAGCGGTGAAGGAAATTCAGACTTTAAAGCAAATATAAAATATCTAACTGATATTGAGCAAGAGATGTTAAAAGCGAACAATGCTGCAGTTTATTTGTAGAAGAAAACGTTTTTCCCTAATATTACAGAACTAATAACTAATGTGTCAGGATTTTTGTTTTGAGGTATTGGCAAATGTTTGTAACAAAATGTACCCAAAAATTGGGTCTACTTGGAAACCCAACAATTAACAGTTTGGCTAGCTCGTTCGTCTATAGATAGTGGTGGGTTCGATTCCCACCCATGAGCATGATTGATTATTCTGTGTGTCTGTCACACAATATAAGCACAATAAGTATGTATATCAGTTGTCTGGTACCTTAGCACTGGCTCCGTCTAGTTTGGGTTCAGACCTCTTTACTTAAAAAAATACATATTATTATTTAACCTCGACGACCAAGCGCCAGCCAGCTTTCGGGCTACTATGGTCTTTCTATTCTGTCTCAAATCACGTGTGTTCAAAGGATTAAATCATTTCCCCCAACAGGACGAAACCCCCCTCTTCCTCGGCGCTCGCGAAGGCTCCTACGGGGCCTGCCGAGCACTGCTGGACGCGATGGCGAACAGAGAGATAACGGACCACATGGACCGGCTGCCGCGCGACGTGGCGCAGGAGAGGATGCACGACGACATCGTGAGGCTGCTGGATGAGCACTGTCCCAGGCCGCCGCCGCAGCATCATCATCTTATGTGTAAGTGCTTGGGCTTCGTTCTTTTCTGATTAATTTTGTTGCGGGATCCATGACAGTTGAATCGTTTTTCTTGGACTCGTCGTGCTTCATTGCTTCGGCGCTGATGATGAATGATGTTGATTTTTTTTTGGTGAGTGGGATATCATCAAATGACTTCTCCCGTCTTTTCGTGTCAGACTTTTACTGACTAAAACCCACTCATGTTCCTTCGGTTGCCCTTTTGGGGCCACGGTAAAGCAGTGCGGAATTGGATTGTCTGTCTAGAAAGAAGAAAATCTTTAGTTAACATTTTGTGTGGCACGGCAAAAAAAATACAAAAAATTAAAATAACATAATAATGTGCCCCATTGGCCCCACAGTTGCATCGAATGGCTTAATCTGCTAAGATGTCAGACCACTTGGGCCTGACTCTGGATTTCAACTGGTCCCTGTAGTCTAACTTGAGTCCAATCTAAATAAAAAGTCGAGGGAAACTGAAAGATGCACCCTGAGTCTTTATAAAGATATTTAAATCTGGTTCAGAAATAGCAAACTCAGAAGAAGCCTTTATCATCTTAATGGGACTCTGTAATTTGACGAACCAAAAGTTTAGTAATTACGTAAACCTAATTTTGGTCTGAAGCCTTAAGACCTAGAAAATAAGAGACGGGACAACCATCACCTCAAACCTCTTGATACTTTACTTCAAAATACTGCAACTAACTAGATTTATCAGTCGTCTGGTTACCATAGTACAAGCTCTGCTTAGTTTGATGACCGTGTGTGAGTTGTCCTAGGATATTCATTTATTCATTTATTTCCCCAACAGCGTCACCGAACCCGCACCCGCAGCTGATAAGTCAGCCCACAGTGATCAGCACGTCAACGAAGGGGAAGCCGAAGAAGTCGCGCGCGAAAGCCGGCCCCGACAGCCCCGACCAGGCTTACGACAACAATAACTTGCAGACTACGCAAATTAGACGGTACGTGTTTCATATTATTACTATAGGCAAATACTTAAAACGGTGTAGATAGGTTACTTACTTATACAAAAACGGCAGTATAGTGCACACATAAAATTAAACGTCAAAGTAATACTTGAATCATGCCATCCTAGATAAATAAATATTGAAAAATAATAAAATAATAGTGAAAAAGAATAGTGAAAGAGAGACGAATATAATTATGGACAATTATATTTTGGTCAAATAGCTAGGTACATTTTACACCTTTTTACTTATAATATCAGTAAAGTTGTTAGAATTCACAAAGTCGCCAGATCTCCTCCTGGTGAAATTTCTAGAAATGGACCTATTGCCAACATTAAATTAACGTAAAAAAAGTCCCAAGTTTGCCCGTAAAATCTAACTAATTTGCAATAAAAAAATTTGTTGCATTGAAATCAATAAATTATTTAATTTAAATAAATTATTGAGTTGTTATCACAGCTTTTCACATAACTTTTACTGACTGGATTATTTAAAAGATTCTGTTATGCATTTATAAGGTATTAAATGTATTTCTATTCTTATTGATTGCAGGAAGCCTAGCGTAAAAAAGAATAATAAGAAAGTGGCGCAGGAAGTGCCACAGAGCGTGGAGAGTTTGGGTTCCAGTCTGAGCCCGGTTGAATCACCGCTCCAAAATTTACAGGTAAACAATCGTCTCATTCAAATTTTATAGTAATACTAGCCCGTGCCCACCTCGTTGGGCGCCAAACATTTTAACTTAAAACTCGAAAACATGCGCTTTTCCAGACATAAGACTGAGCTAGATCGATTTCTCGTCCCCGAAAACCCCCACATATCAAATTTCAGCGAAATCGTTAGGGTCGTTTCCGAGATCACATGCTTTTTCAAGCAATTAGCGCCATCTGCCAGGCTGATTTGTGAATTTAAACCATCCAGGGCGCTACTCAAACGCATACAGAAAAAATCATTTAAATCGGTCAAGCCGTTTAGGAGGAGTTCAATGACATATACACGCACAGCAGAATTATATATATAAAGATTTAATGAATTAAAAATCTAATGTTCGCAAAAGTGTTTATTTTTGCTTCTTTAGTCTTTTCACGTTATAGCCGGGTATTTCGTAGAGTGCAACGTTTGGTAAAATCGATGGTGTGACACCATATCCAGAAAAATACAAAGCGCCAATCAGCGTAGTGGTTATTGGTTGGTCTATGGACTCCTGCGCTGCGTATCATGGGTTAAATTTCCGCTCATACATTTTTATATAACCTACAAACATTTAATTTTGTTCAATTTTGTTCTGAGTCTGGACTTGTGTTTGTGAGTTTTATGTTTTATGTTTCAATTCCTAGTGTCCACACTAGTAATTTCTCCTAGCAACTAACAACGTTTTCCAAAGAAAGGAGAAATAACTGTTTCTGTCATTAGTCTGTTTTGTTTATTTATTTATTCTTCATGCACAAAATTAATGTACAGAGGCGGACTTAATGCCTTAGGCATTCTCTACCAGTCAACCAGTGTTGCGGAATGTTTATAATAGTTACCGTGACCCTGGAACATAAAGGGCAATCGAAGGAACATGAGTGGGTTTTAGTCAGTAAGAGTCTGACACGCCCTCCCGCCGCACCCAGGACGGGAACAGTCATTTGATGATTTCCCACTCACCAAAAAAAAAAAAACCAGTCAACCAGTAGTAGTAGTAGTTGTTTAGCTGTAAGTCTTCCAAATAAATAAATAAACTAATAATACTTATATTACAGGACTTGCCGTCGCCGTACGACGCAACGTCGCTGTACTCGAACGCGATGGCGCAGTTCGTAGGCATCGAGCAGCTCGTGCAGCACAAGCAGCCGCCAAGCTATGAGGACTGCGTCAAGGTAATACACTATAACACTCTAAAACGTTCAGAAAATAACCTTTTTACCGTCATTAGTCATGTATAGATGACAAACCAAAATGAGTTTAGCATACCACGGTCATGATCCCGTGACAACATTCTATACTCTCGCCACAACACCAATTTCAAGTTGTTTGTAGTGAGAGTTCCGACACAACATTTAGACACATTCCTCAATGAAGAGTTTTTTACGGTAGGTTCCGTGGAAGGTTACGTGATACTTCGCAGCATTAATTAATATTGTATTTAGTTATTAATTTTGTAATTTCTACATTCTATGGGCTTTAGTTGCCTGAAGCAAATAAATAAATAAAAAAATAAATATACTTATTTAAAAAGCTTTTTGTTATCACGATATCATTGTTTTGGCGTGGGGGTTAAAAGGTTATTCAATTAACTCTCTTGATGATTTTTCTTCCAATACCGTTTATGTGATGACACGTGTAGCAACTAGTCTCACAAGTTTTAAATACAGGTCACATTGATGTGTGAAACAGAGTAGTCTCGTCTTCAAAACCTAAACTTTTGATAACTTAATGGGTTTTGCTGCATGGCTAATTTGCGTTTTTTAGCAAGTCTTAACTTGGTAAAATATGTTTGCCTGTATATTATTGTAAAATCAGCCACGATTTAAAAGAAAATCTTATTACGGGGCGATGTTAAAAAAGTGGTTCGTCCCGCAGATGAATGATTTCAATAAAAACACTTATAACTTTAACCTTTTGACCGCAAAAGTCATGTATATGTCGCAGTCATCTGGTTGAATCAGCTATTTGATAGAATAGCAACATTTAATTGAATGACTAGGCCGAAAGCTGATTAAACAAGCGTCACTCAACGTCCAACTAGATAGCTGATTGAAGCATAGCCCTTTGAACAGAGCGGACGTAATATCAGTCAGGTGATTGTAATTTAGTTCATTTTTTATCCACTGCGGCGGCGGCGTTAGTAGTCACCAAAACAAATATGGCGTAAAATAGCTCGCGCAGATAGCACTGTTTTGATATTATTTTTATTAAATTTACTTTAAAGTGACTTTATTCTTGATAAAATAGTGTGACAGCATGGATTTACCTATTGATACGCCGCCGCCGGCTAGTTTTAAAGTTTTTTTTAAAATTAAAATCATAATAAAGTGTGTCATGTCATGTCCTCATTTTTGTTATGTAAAGGAAGTTAAGTTTTTAAGTTGCAAACTTATGGTCCCCCTAAACAAACATTACAAAGTCGACTATATCCCATTAAACGACAATGCTAAATGACGTTCAGTCAAGTCGTTAAACGTTACATTAAACAACTTGACGAGTTGTCGTTTAGTCATTCAATTAAATGTCGTCATTAAATAAACGCGCTAGTCATACAATCAAATAGCTGATTTAACCAGATGACTGCGACATATAGATGACAACCCAAAACATGTCTAGCACACCCCGATCACGATCCTGTAACAAATTTCTATACATTTTCAAAAAGCTTGGCGTTGTGGGCACGACTTTGCTCTTTTGACCTAGCGGTCAATAGGTCAACCTTTCAACGACCAACCGACAGCCGGCTGTCGGGCTGCTATTGCCTTTCTAGTGTGTTTGTGGGTTTAAATAAAAGTTCTAATTGTAAGCTAATAATTAACAAAAGCAGTGTTTCGTCCCGCAGACGGGTCAGACGCTGCAACAGTCGTACGGCGGCGGCGCGCTCGGCGCGTCTCTCTCGCCGCCCTACTCCAACCACTCGCCCACACACAGCAACCACACCACTTCGCCGCACGCCTATATAGGTAAGTGTTTTATTTTATTTATCCATACTAATATTATAAATGGGAAAGTGTGTCTGTCTGTCTGTCCGTCTTTCACGGCAAAACGGAGCGACGAATTGACGTTATTTTTTTAAGTGGAGATAGTTGAAGGGATGGAGAGTAACATATAGGCTACTTTTTGTCTCTTATTAACGCGAGCGAAGCCGCGGGCAAAAGCTAGTATTATATACGAAGAAAAGATAGGAAGAAAATATTTATTTGTGTTACCCCAGTGAGCCCCTTGCTGATGCTACCACAGCGATACCTTAAGGCTCTTAACAGATGGGTCGCATTTAAACTATACGACATCTTTGAAATACAGTGTTCAGAAGAAGGTTTTACAACCACACGTTAACTGTATGTTAAGTGAACATTAACTTCACTCTAAGTGACCTGCGAGTCAACTGAGCGCCAATTGCATTTCAACTGCTGATTGGCGGTTTTGGCACTATTAGGTCAACTGTATAAAAACTGTAATGGTAATTGGCGTACAATTCAATTGCCGATGACTTGCTTAGTGCCCTAGCCAAGGTCCATACCGGGTTACCGTAATACCGTATGGGTATGGACCTTTGTTGAACCTTAGGTTTATAAGTTAAGTGTTGGCCCTTAATTAAAGTTGACCCACGTAAATTAGTGCTATTTATTACAAAGAGAAGAATGTGAAAGTCAACCAGTCGACCAGGGGCCTTAATCTGCTATTACAATCATGTCTCAATGATCGATTTTTGACGTGTAACGTCAAACTTTTGATACATTTCCCTTATAAAAACTGTCAAACTTGTCACAGTCGACCAGGGGCCTTAATCTGCTATTACAATCATGTCTCAATGATTGATTTTTGACGTGTAACGTCAAACTTTTGATACATTTCCCTTATAAAAACTGTCAAACTTGTCAAATATCTGGCCGATTGAGACACGATTGTAATAGCAGACTAGGGCCCCAGTTCACCAAGCATAAATTGACCGGATTATAATGTAACCAACAAAAACTTCTTTGTGTATAAAGTTTAATAACATCTAAACTTCATTAAACAATACCACATCCATACTAATCTTTATAACTCTGTCTGTCTGTGTTTCTTCTTCACGCCTAAACCACTGAACCGATTTGAATGAAATTTGGTACAGATAATAGTCTAGGACCCGAGATAGGACATAAGGTAGTCTTCATCCCGGAAATCAAAAGCTAGTACCCAATAAAATTGCGATAAATTTGACCATAATGTTCTCCCCCAGGCTCCCCGTCCCCGGGCAAGTCGCGGCCGTCCCTGCCGACGTCGCCGGCGCACATGGCGGCGCTGCGCCACTCGCACCAGCACCAGCTCGACGCCGCCGCATACTCCGCGCTCGCGCACATGAGTGAGTATTTGTATGTTCGCATAGCTTACACTCACCTAGTTAATAAGATCATCTGCTCATGTAGCTCCTTTACACCTTATTGCCCAGTTATTTACTTAGCTGTGCCCGCGACTTCATTCGCGTGGATGTCAGAACTTAACATTGTATTTCTTTAGTGCAAAGAAAGAAAGAAAGAAAAACATTTATTTTGGACACACACAGGTAATAAAATGATAAAATACCTGTGCGAGCGTGCTGTGTGTGCAAAGCGCTTTTGGAGGATACAATTTTTTTTTGTAGTACTTCTTTATAAACAATATTAGCTGTAGAACCATCTCGAGCGTACACAAAAGGATTATTAGGGTTGTTTACGCATGTAAGAGCTACTTTGACCATGTGGAAAGCATCCAATATTTTTTTTATGGACACACATTTATGTCTAAGTTGTATTATCAATGTCTAACGACCATGTCTTCTCCAGGTGCCAACGGCCAACACAATGCACAGCTACAGGCTGTGATGACGCATTCGGCTGCGCTCGGACAGCTTCAGGGAGCACAGCATCCTGCCCTGACGAATATGATGTCAAGTAAGTAACTGAAACTTCAGTCGAAAAACCTTTCATTTAGTAGACGTAGAATGGTCTTTAGCACTTAATATCACAAAACATCAATATTCAGAAAGTATCACTACACTAGGTGGAAAAAGTGAATACTAAAATACTATTTATTCTGAAATCAAAAAATTAGAACATGTGCTTTCCAGCTCCATTAGATTTTTTTGAAGTATTTAGGGTGTAAAAAGAACTCTTGATGCGCTTGGCTACGTATTAAGTATATTCAAATCTACAACAAACACAATTTTCTACAGGTCTATACGGCGGCTGGGGCATCGGTGATACATTCCCGACACCATCACCAGAGTCGCCGGATCACTGGTCGACGCCATCACCACAGACGCCGCTCACACAATCACCACACTCGGATTGGTCAGATCGCGCCGCGTTATCCCCAAACGACATCCAACAGACCAATAAGGGAGCGACCGAAGCCATTTATATATAAAAATAAGTTAAGATTTGGGTTTAGATGAATTTCCGACGTTCTTTGTGTTTGTAAGTGGTGATTTTTTGTTGAATATGGTGATTATGGAGTCATATAAAACCCTTGTTTATAAAATGTAGTAGTGTTCCCACATTTTGGTGCTAATATGTTGAATCAAGTATGAATATCAACTTTTATGACCATAAGCAGATTTTTAAAATAAAAGTAAAATTGAAAAAAAAAATGAATGTATGCATGAAGGAAAAAAGATATGACATTTTATTAATTTCATTAATAGAATAACGTCATTTTCAATCACAAAAACACCACAAAATAAGAACGTCAAGCAGCATACGAAAGAAGACATGTACAGAGCGATGTAAATTTACCGTTCGGCGTCCATTGGCGCGTTCGTTCGACGTCGGGCGGCGGTGTCGTAAACATAGACTGACTTGTACAGCCATGACTCGAGTGTATAGCTTTTAACGTAGTGTAGACATAATGCACTAACATTTGGTAATCTCGTGATGTTTTAGCATTCCCTTTTTCGGTGTATTTTTTTAGAACGTCAGCTTTTAGGCTGGTTTTTGCAGTTAAACTTGTTATAATTAAAATATTCATTATAAAAAGATATGTATCATTTTTCTATTATCTTAAAATATCGCCTAATTAATAACATAAACTCATTGCCATATTATTAATAAAAAATATGTTATATATTTTATGCAAGAAAAAGAAACAATAAAAATGAGAACTAAGAGGTTCTATTCAAAAACGACGTCTTTTAAAAAAGGAGGAATTGCAATTTAATTTTTTTTATAAGTAGATCAATTTTAACGTTCAAAAATACACCGATTTAATAATAATCACATTTTGATTAATGACACACTTGTTACGTTGTTGATTTTTTTATTATTTACTTGTTTCTAAGCCGTGTTTTGAACATTTGTTCAGTCACATGAGATTTGTTGAGTGTCGATGACGTCACACAAGATGGCCGGTTGGCGTCGACTACACATTTGTACGGAAATTATTTATGTGTGATTCTTTAGCTTAGGATTTTATCGCTTTTAGTGTGTAGATAGTTTCGATTTGTTACTAAAGCTGAGATAAAATTAATAGCTAATTATTATTTGTTTTTTTTTGTGTGACAACATTAAGCATGGCTTTTTAATAAGAAATGTAAGTCGAAAATGAATTAAAGAAGTTTAAATCGGCTTTAGAAATAAATTGTGTTACTTTAGTAAGTATTTAAATGTAATATTCACTGAGATTGCTGTCGCCATTGCATTTCTCACATTTATTTTAGTAGATAAAATTATTTCTCTTTTTTGTTTGTTTGTTTGCAGACTTTATTATTTGATCTGGCAATAATCTCAGTTTTGAATATTATAATGATAGTTTACATATCTTCCGTATATCGAACCATTCCATATTTGCTTCCAATTTTATATTAATATGCAGAGGTGTCTGAAAAATACCTTTTTTGCAGGTATTATAAACATTTTGGTATTATTAAATAATACAAATGCAAAACTGAGCCATTCCGTGCATATAATGTTGCAACCATATAATTTGTGCCACCTCTTGCATATGGCAACTTTCCAATTGATATAAGATCTCATTCATTCCATTTGCGCTTTAAAATGGCAACATTAGTTGATTTGTTGTTATAATTTTATTATAATAGTTGACACGGGATCACTCATGCTCAATTTTTACTCAACTCCATACATACTCTATTATTATATTGTAATATATTTTATATAATTAAGTAATTTTAACGTTTTTTAAAAGCTGATGTCGTAACGTCTACATCATTGTAAATATTTTTATCATTTTTTTTAAATGTAAGTATCTAATATTTAAATGCGAATGAAATAACTGATCTTCGTAGTTTTACGATAGTTTTATAGTTTTAATTTTATTTTTTTGTGTCATCTTTAATGTGCCAATGAGCAGATTTGAATGTACTGTTAGTGAAACGCACAGAAATGTTACATTGTGTATTATTAGTTGTAGAATAAAATAAAATATATGGATAAGCGAATTGTGCTTCCTAACTGCTTATGTTTAAGCAATAAATGGCCGTAATACACTTAGGAATTGGATAAAGTACAAAAAAGTAACTGTATTGTAATTTTTCGGAGAAAAATAAAATATTTTGGTAAAACTGTAACTGATAATGACAAAAAAGAAGACTGTAAAAGATAATTAATAGCAAAAATTATACTCGTTAACATAACTACCTTTTTTGTGTGTGTGTAAAAAGTATCACTGAAATATGTTTGTGACCCCTGGCACATCTGTAATTCAATAAAGGCACAAAAAGAAAAAAATGAAAAAAGATAATAATGATCTTCAATCCGTGTGCCTTTTAATTAAGAAAAAAATTGTAATTTAAAACTATTAAATTAGTTTAGTTTTGTAACAGTAGTTGGTAAACTTGTAAATATATTTTAAAACAATTATTTTCATTGAAGATAGTTGCATTTAAATTGTAAGGAAAAAATGAAATTTTAATAAATGTTCTCTCGTAATGACAATAAAGGAATAAAATAAAGTTTGTTGTTTTATTACTTGTTTATTTAATGTTATGGAGATTGTTTAATAAAGAATAGGTAAGTGAGAGAGGGTGTCAGTAAAAATCACATAAAAGTATTTTTGTTTTTCGGCAAAAAATGTGTAAGATTGAAAAGCACTTGGTTACACTAAATTAGACATATTTCTTTAATAAATCTATGCTTTATTATTTGAAGTCTTATCTGCTCTATAAAAAAACTGTTGCAATCAAACGACGAACATCAACAACATTAAAATCAAATGATTAATAACTCAGATTAGTAAACACAAGGCAGATAGATAGCGCGGAACACCGCGAGTGAGGTCAACAAAGCAAATACAAAACCAAAAGCGAATACAATCTCGAGTCAGTACGGCACGAAGCGTCGCGCCGTAAACATGTCACAGAAAATATTCATATTTTCGAGAATGATGCCGTCTTTTGTTTTTAAACATTGAAAAAATTGTTCCCTAAATCAAAAGAGAGAAGATGGAGTACCTTTTTATAGATTAATATGGTTATTTTTGCCTTTTTGGATGTTATTTTATTTGGAACACAAAACCTCAACAGAAATCTGTCGGTGTTGCTATTTTATTGTGAAAAAATTTACCCCTAAGTTGGGAAATATGTATTGGACACAGGATTATCGATCTACAAGAATATTTAATTCGAGTGTTTTTTTCTTTTTGGTTGGTATGTTTGTATCATGTGTGTGTACTTATCTTGTATGTGTCAAAAGTCTTCGTTAGTAAAAGTAGTGAATGTTTTGTCTCTTACTAAAACTATGTACACCAGTCGATTCGCCAACATAAAGTAAATATAGTAAAAAACAGTGAACAGAAAAATATGACAACTAATATTTTATATTCTGTCCTTTTCTGTGAATAAGAGAATAAATTAGCGCGTTCAAGTTTCAAACAAACAAACTTTTTAGCTTCATAAAATTGTTATACACCTAAGCACTTTATTATTTATATTTTAATTAATATAAACAGATAAGAATGAAATATTACGGGTAATTTTTCATCACCCTGGCAACCGGAACGCACACAGAGACGACGTGTTCTTACAGCGCAGTCACGTGGCAGTCACGCACACATGTCTCGACGTTCGCCGCACTCGTAATGTTCCGCGCTGTCTATCTGCCTACTGTTTAATAATCTGAGATTAATAAATAAAAACTGATATAAGAAAATATAAAACATAGGTACTAGAATGTAGGGTAAAACAGCAAGTAATTATTATTTACTAGCTTTTGCCCGCGACTTCGTCCGCATGGATTAATAGCTCACGTTCCCGGGGGATTTCCGGGAAGAAAACTATCCTATGTCCTTTCTCGGGTCCCAAACTATATCTGTACCAAGTTTCATTGAAATCGGTTCAGTGGTTAAGGCATGAAAAAGAGACAGACAGACAGAGTTACTTTCGCATTTATAATATTAGTACGGATATAAAAATAAAAAAGAATCTAGACAGTCATAAACTTTCTCAATAAAATATTCTTTTGTTAAACCTATGTTGACTTTAATTTGGTTTTATCTGTTGAATATTATTTTTACATACCCTCACTCTGTTCTACATTTAAATCTGCTAATGTTCGGTGACGAAAAAAAGAACTAATTCAAATTGTACTGATGATCGCACATTCGAATCATTCTTTTTTTAAAAACAGCGCCGCCACAACTCGCAAAAAGGTAGTGCTGCCTTTTTTAAATAAAATGTAACGGTAATTGGAAGTTAACTTTTCGAAATACCCACAGTGAAAATGTATGATAAAGTAAGAACTATGTTTTTTTGAGATGTTGAAGTGAAAAATAGTGTAAATTTATTTATTTAGTATGTCGAAAACTGTTGTGTGGACTGAAGATAAACAAGAAGAGTCAGTTTACAGTGAGTTTTATTGCGATTTTAACAAAAAGTATTTTTCTTTGCTTATTGTCACAATGGTGTTTTAGACAAGAAGGTTGAAATTTTAAGAAGACAGTTTTCGAATAAGTAATCTAAGCAGTTTGCAAGTGAATTGTGCTGTGTGTGTTTTTGAGATTTCATCTTGTGTGGTATGGTTTGTAGGTAAGTGGTATAATCACTGCAAATTTTGTCTTTTCTTTGCGTTGAATTACTGACCATCCTATAACATACATTTTTGCATTGATATCGGCCGTGACGAATTTTCTTTTATTGCAAATCGTAATAATCTAAGTTTTTGTGAGAAAATTCTCAAGGAATGATGGAAGGTATTCCTGAGAATGCGGTATTCACTAGAAACTATGATGCGCGCTTCCATTGCTCGCGATAGTGAACTCCCATTTTATTTTTCCCTTTTATAGAATTTCCAAAAATCCTTTCTTAGTGGCTACCTTCTCTTAACAAAGAACACGCCCTCCTAATTTCATGTTTCTAGGACCAGTGGTGTCAAGTCAATTTACCATTTAGATTTTTATTTACATAGAAGATGGCGACATCAATCGGCCGACAAGTAAAATATATCTGATATCTTACAATGGACAATCCGAGTTTGGCGAGACTCAAAATCTCGATAGCTATCGCTGGTCCATATCCCTCCAGTCATCAGTCACAACTCCCCTCTGATCAGAAAATCCTCCTTAGGTCTCCTTTATCATTGAACGACTAGGAATTTTACACTCTTACTTTTAACTTAGACAGACATGGACACTCTCCAGCCCCGTGGCGGCCTCACAACACGCTGGTGTGCCGCAGCAGTCGCAATGGCCATCTTAATAACCGCCACGACCATCGGCAATGTGGCAGTGCTGGTCGCGTTACGTCGGTCGCGGCCGGCGCCCGCGCACTACCCGCTAGCAAGCTTGGCGGCCGCAGATCTGCTTCTGGGCTTGTTCGTGCTGCCCGTGGCTGCGGCGAGGGAGCTGTTTGTGTTTCAATTAGGTTAGTAACCAGTGACGGGACAAGAGGTCAAAATTAGTTAAATAGATTTTAGCAAATTACAAAAAAAAACCGGCTGGAAGTCGTTGGACATAACGTGCTGTACAGCTTCCATTCTTTCCCTCTGCTGCCTTGGCTGGGAGCGTTGGTGCGGTAGCAAGCACCACTGGCCCGCGCTAGACAAGCTAAACTAGCTAGACTATTTGCTTGAAAGATCTCGAGAGCCAAATTTTCCATTGTAGTAGACAGACGGACACAGTACAAACAGACTATTCGCCCAAAGTGACTCTGCTTGTACCAATGTCTTCACGAAATCTGTTAAAAAGTGACGTTAATTGATGGGTCTAATTAAACTTTTGAAGACCAACCGACAGCCGGCTGTCGGGCTGCTATTGTCTTTCTACTGTGTTTAAAATCTCGTGTGTTCGAAGGATTAATTACGTGCTTCATACCAATTGTAATAACCCAATTCGAGACGACATTCAACAAAATGAGACCCATTGTTTCAGACCAGTTAATCTGTAGCTGCTGGAAGACGCTAGACATCATGTGCTGTACAGCTTCCATCCTCTCTCTCTGCTGCCTCGGCTGGGAGCGATGGTGCGGTATCACCGCGCCGCTAGCCCGCGCTAGACGAGCTAAACTAGCCAGGCTGTTCGTTTGACGGATCTTGAGAGACTAATGATCCATTGATTCAGACCGACGGTTATAAAACTGACAGATTATTGACCCAAAGTGACAAATTTGAATCAGTTTATACACGAAATCCGTTAAAAAGCGACGTTTATTCCCAGACCAGATAATCTGCAGCTGTTGGAAGACTCTGGACATCATGTGCTGTACAGCTTCCATCCTCTCTCTCTGCTGCCTCGGCTGGGAGCGTTGGTGCGGTATCACTGCGCCTCTGGCCCGCGCTAGACGAGCGAAACTAGCGAGGTTATTCGTTTGTCTGGTCTGGCCGGCTTCTTTGGTCGTCGCTCTGCCTACTAACTTCATACCGTCGCCGAAAGTCTTGAAGATTGATGGAGAAAAGGGGTGTCCTGATAATACTAATATTGGGTGAGTTGCTTTTAACATAAGGTGTGACTAATAATTAGCTAGGGACTTTCCAAAGGATCAGAGCTACTAACTAGACCTATTTGTGGCGATATTGAATAGCATAACTTTTTGTAATAGACAACAAATGTCATTAAGGCTAGGTAATTTTTGCGCACACGATTTTGCAATTGACCTTTTATAGGTAGTTTTTTTGCGTCCTAGGAACATTGCTCACATTTTTTGAAGAAACATCTCCCGTTTTTCTTGGCTCTCTATATCACTTCTGATCAAAGTCGAACTAAGGCCAAGATAGTAATAATAAATAAATAAATATCCTGGGACAACTCACACACGGCCATCTGATCCCAAACTAAGCAGAGCTTGTGCTATGGTAACCAGATAACTGATAAACATACTTATATAATTTATAAATACATACATAATAAATACATACATAATATAAATATATTACACCCAGACACAGAACAAACAATCATGCTCATCACACAAAGTTGGTCCTGAAACTGATCTCGGCCTAAAACCCCACCATCTCATTCCCAGCTACGTGTTCTACTGTGCAACCCTATCATTCTATCTACCCGCTGTGGTGATGGTAGTGTTGTACGCGCGCATTCTGTGCGCCTTATCAGTACCGCTGCAGATTCGGTCGCACCGAGGTGGGCTGTCTTGTCCGGATACTGGTCAAGGGGTAAGGCTGTTCTTTTATTCCGTAAATATGCAGATGGTTTTGATTCGAGCGTAATTGATCCACACTTGTGTTATAAATGGGACAGTGTGTGTGTCTGTTTGTCCATCTTTTACGGCTAAACTACTGCATTGATTTCAATGAAATTTGGTACAGAGACAGTACAAAGCCTGGGAAAGGTCAGAATAGTTTTTATCCCAAACAACTACGCGGATCAAACCGTGGAGGACAGTTAGTACTATATAAAAAAAAAGTGAGCCGTCACGGGACGCCTGGCAGATGCATCGCCACACAGTACACAAGACTGTGACTGTATACAGTCGTGGTCAACTAATTAGGGACAACATGATATACTATGAGTAACATTTAATTCTGCTTCCCATAAGTTAAGTTTGCTCGAGACTTTGGCAGTTTAGTTACTATTAATATAAAACTAAACCAATATCTTAACAAATAGGCATAGTCATTAAAGCAATGAACTATACGTAAAATAAATATCGATCAAAATTCAATTTAACTTCTTCTTCATTCTATTTGTACCCTGGACAACTAATTAGGGACACTTAAGACAACATTAAAAAAAAATATTGCAGAGAGCACTAAAGAAAAAAAAATGTTTATTTATTATTCAATTAGGCTTAATGCGTCGCACTGTAATGCAAATCAATATCCAGAGTGATTGCTAAGGATTGCGGTAACCATGTAACAAAGGTATGGAATCGACGCAATCTAAATGTCACATTGTTCTTTAGTGATACTGTTTCAGCCTTCTTAAAGTTACCTACTGCTGTTGATTTTTAATAGCCAGTTTATTTACACCATTTTTTAAACCTACTATTCTTTCATAACGTACCACAAAATGTTTCCAAGCATTCAGGTCTGGGCTCTAGGCCGGCCAATTTATAACCGATACCTACTCATCAGTGAGAAATTTTCTAACAGACAGTGCAGAATGTTTTGGGGTAGTTATCGTGTGTTCTTTAACATAAAGAAGTGTGATTGCTTGTAGTATTTTTCTCTATTCAATTGAATCTAGTGCGCCTTTCATTTGCTCTAAAGGTCCCACATCATTACCAGAAAACCAACGCCATAGTGTTATGTTCTCTCCTCAAGTTTAACTTGCTTATTGGAGTAATTTGGATACTTTTTGCTTGTTAGGGCGCCATTAATACCGCCTGCCTTCCAATGAAACAAAATGTAACTTCGTTTAGTCCAAAATTAAAACATTTTTTTTTATTTAAAATCTGTCCCAATATCGGTGCCTCATAACTAAGGCCAACCGTGGTGAGTCTGTGATTTTTTTAACACTGGAACTTTTCGTACGACCATGCCAAACAGCTTAGCTTCAACAAGTTGACGTCAAAAGGTTGTTGTAGATTACTCCACCGCCATGTTCTAGTTTAAATACCAACACTATTCAGACCTATAATCAATAAAAAGTCCATAAGTGGGTCTTATATCGCCGCTATCACCGTTTTGCGATTTTTTTGCATAATAGTATTTCCTTTCTGATTGCACGTTTATTAGTTTTATAGATTCAAAAGTATAATTTCTAAATAAAGATTATAATTGTACTGTTTTGAAAATCATTATAATGGAGCAATTTCAATATTTTAATAATTTACGATATGTCTATTTAGTATAATAAACAAAAAATATTATTTTTCGCATTGTTGTATCAGAACTTTTATTTCGGCCCGAGTATAATTAAACATTATGATAATATTTCAACAAACTCAAAGTCAAAGTAAATACTCTATAATCCTAATTATTAAAAAAAATGTCATCCTATAAAATTTTATAAAAATGGGAATATAACACACTACTTTTGTTTTTGTCCCTAATTAGATGGCCAGCCAGAACACGCTGCGATTTGGTTGAAAGAGATTTGTTTTTAAATTTCCTATTACAAAATATTATCAACTTCGAAGCAATGTTCACAATTTTCAAGTATTCTTAATATGAATAAGTATTTCATAAAATTAAACTAAATAATTTAGTTTATGCGGTCTACAATGGACATGAAAATTAAAATTCAGCTTAAATTTTGGTTTGTCCCTAATTAGTTGACCACGACTGTATATACACCATCATATAGCGGCATGCGTCGCCACGCCAGAAATTTGTTTTACGTGCGGGCTATAGATGTTTCACATCAATAATTCATAGTACGTATTATTTACGTAACAATAAATTTCCACAAAGGTAACTCATGAGAATACAACTAAACAGTAAACAAAATGGTTAAGCCTATTTTTTTGCTTTTCAGGTGAAATCTCCTAAAACTGCATTATCTAGAAGTACCACTGCCGATTCGCTTCAAACAAAAGCTATGTAAGTTACAAACTTATTTGAGTATTTTAATTCTAAAGGCACCTACTATATACAGTGCCTGCCGAGCCGCAAGCCAAGCCACTGTGCGCCGAGTGGCTTAGAAACCCGCGTACCTAGCTTTACATGCAAAACGCAAAAAAAAATATCATGAACACTAAAATAACATGTTTAAACACTATAGACCATATTGATCTATATTAAATTTACAATCTATTGAAGGTACTTAATTAAATAAAGATTCAAGCTGTATTACTTAAAATCGCTTCGTAAATAAGTCATTATTTCTCGTAAAAAGTGAAGGATCAAAATGGTTATTATGGGTTATTCCTAGGAGATAGACATAAACTACTGCAGACTTTTGCGTAGACCATTCTAAGAAGTGTATTACTGTAGTACATTGTTTTGATCTGTCTAGTAGGGTTCAGCCAGCGTTTGCAATATAAACGCAAAATGACATAACATTAGAAACTTCTAATATTGCGTTCTCATGCGTTCCTCTTCTTTCGGATCGTATTTAGTCGATCTTGTTTTAGTCAAAAAAAAAATCCACTAAATTTGACCTCGATCGTGCGCTAGTGGTGCATTCAAGAGTGCCAAATGGTAAAATTTCGTTTCGAATTCGAAATTACGATTGGAATCGAGCGTCAAGAGTAAGCACCCAGATTCATATCGATTTAACATTCATAGAACCAGACAGCGGGGAGTGACTTTGTGCTATTCTATGTACTGATGATATAATTACTTATTTCTAGGGTGCCATCGCCAAAGGGCAGTCAGTTAAACATACCAGTAGGATCTAAAACCGATGGCTGTCCGTCGCCTGCGAAACATCCTGGAGCGCCGTAAGTATCTACTTTCATATGAAAATATATTATAAATGTGAATCTTCAGTTAAGTACATCATTTGGTTTCAATGAATATCTAAGGCGAAATCACAGTTTTAAGATAACTCTGCAGCAAAATCATTATGGTGCGGGCAGTAACATTAATCGTAGGCAAGATATTCGTAGCCAAAATACATCTATTGCCTGTATTATTATACAGGCACATTCCGTTTGGAGCCACGGGAGCGGAGCAGTAACCAAAACCATAACATAACGCGGGTGAAACCGCGAGGCACATCTAGTTCATTATTTTTTTCTGCATGATGCTTAATGCTCGTTTCTCTGTATCAGAAGTGACCTTTATCCTGCAATGCAGGATTCAATGCAGGAGGAGCAGTCAATTTGATTTATCATCTAGCAGTAATAAGGGAGAACTAGCACGGCAAGTCTCTGTACCCTATTTTGGGCTTTAACCCTTTGACTGCCGAAGCGCCTATATACGCGAGACACAATAACTTTTCTATTGTTTTATTAATTGCTAGCTTTTGCCCGCGACTTCGTCCGCGTGGTTTCATAGTTCCCGTTCCTGGGGGATTTCGGGGATGAAAACTATCCTATGTCCTTTCTCGGGTCCCAGACTATATCTGTACCAAATTTCATTCAAATCGGTTCTGTGGTTTAGGCGTGAAGAAGAGACAGACAGACAGAGTTTCGCATATATAATATTAAGTACGGAATACGGATGGCACAACAAGAGGTTTAACTTAGTTCTAACAATGTCTTTTTCACCATGCTTACAGGAGCTCCATAATATCTCGTCAGCAGCGCGCCACCCGTGTCATCATCAGGCTCATGGGGTTGTTTCTCATCTGCTGGACGCCATTCTTCATCGTGCTGCCAGTTGGTGAGGATCTAGCTATTTAGCAGTGTGTAAGCGAAAGCTAGGTGTCGCGCTGCTATTGTCTTTTTATTGTGTCTCGAATCACGTGTATTCGAAGGATTAATATAAGTTAACCAAATGACGACCTTGATTGTGTAAACATTTTGACAGTTCCTTGGATGGTTTATAAAACAGTAAAACTCGATAGGTGGCGCTGTTACCAAAGTTTGCTTTTTTTAACCGACTTCTAAAAAAAGGAGGAGGTTCTCAATTCGTATGTTTGTGTTTTTTTTTTATGTTTGTTCGCGCATATCTCCGTCGTTTGCCAACCGATTTGAATAATTCTTTTTTTGTTTGAAAGGGTAGACTTCCCAAATGGTCCCATTGTCATCAGGTCCAGGATATGATGATGGTATCGTGCCGAAATCGAGGGAACTCCTCAATTTTTTTATAGAAAAACGTAATTTTTTTTTGAAAGTTACTCTAAAACGTAGTTGGGACTCTAACTAAAAAGTAAAAAATAAAAAACTTTTTCCAAAAAAAAGATAACCGACTTCAAAAACGAAAAGCTCAAAAATAACTATTTCGGAAGTCGGTGGCAAGGCAACACAATTCGACCGGCAGAAGAGAAGCCACCGACTTCCGAAATAGTTATTTTTGAGCTTTTCGTTTTTGAAGTCGGTTATCTTTTTTTGGAAAAAGTTTTTTTTAAATTATGAGTACAAGATTCAAAACTGTCATAAAAACAGGAAACAATTTTTCGATCCGAAAATTGAAAGTAAATGTACTTAGTAGCTAGTTTCAACTCCTCCCGCTCTGGGCGGAGCGAAAGGGAGTGTCAGACTTCTACTGACTATAAACCACCCATGTTCCTTATTAGCCCTTTGTGTCCGGGGCCTCGGTATCTCTTTCTTTCATTCATTTATTCATCAAAACATAAGCTTACAAACCAAGTCGCTTATATCTATACTATTGGTGCTATTCATTTTAATTACTTTTATAAGATAATGTCATAAAAAAATACAATAATTAAATAATCCAAATAATTCAATGATGATGACTAATTATAACTAAAAATATATTGTTATTACTAATTATTATTTCCAATTCAAATACATTAAAACATTCTAATTTACAACACGTGGTGGATCGAAAAATATATCTGCATCTGGGTTCGTCTGAAGAAAACTATTAATGAGCTTGATAGTTCTACCAGTGGTAGGGTTGTCTGCTAGGCGTGAGGACCACTCAGGTAGATGGGCGAAGAGTTTATGTCGTCGCCTGCCAATGCCACGCATATATTGGCTAGGCACATAGAAATAAATTGGAATAACCCGCAGCATGCTAAAAGCCCTTAAATATCTCCAGATTCCATCTGCGCCTGTGTCTGGGATTCCGTCTGGCAGTGGTGCACTTGGCTCGGGTTCACCAACTCGGCGCTGAACCCACTAGTTTATGCCGCGGCGTCGCCCACAGTCCGGCGCGCGCTGCAAGCTTCCTTGACCAGCTCGGTCAAACCTGAAGTGCCTTTGACTCCGAATGTTAGGAACCGCTGAGGTGAGCAATGTCAATTATTAGTTTACTCCTGAGGGTTTTCTGCGTTTTTGAAAGTAGTACGTGCGGTTTACAAAGTATTAAAATTTACTTAAAATAAGGTTAAGTGTTGTTAAGTAATTTCCATTTTTTTAGGTGTTTATACTTAGATAAACTTATGGCCGAATCCTCAAACCTCACTGAACTTGGCTCTCTCAAATCTGTTGCTGTCCTTGCTTTTTTCTTTTAGAGTGAGAAAGACGGCAACAGATTTGAGTCTTGAAATTAAATTACGTTTGTTTAATAGGTCATATAACGAGTTCCTGCTTGAATGTGGGTGTAAGGAGTTAAATCTATAAGCTGAACTACTCTTGTGTACTTATCATTTTTGACTTTTTAACTCCTATGCAAAAAGAGGGGTGTTATAAGTTTGAACGCTATGTGTGTGTGTGTGTCAGTCTCTGTGATAACTCCTAAACGGGTAAACAGATTTAGATGCGATTCATTTTTTATTTGAAAGTAGATCTAGCGACGGTTTATAGACATGTTTAATCTAAAGCTAAAATCGAATTTTAATAAATTCGGACACAAGGAATTTTAAATTTACCGTTTTTAGGGTTCCGTAGTCAACTAGGAACCCTTATAGTTTCGCCATGTCTGTCTGTCCGTCCGTCCTCGCTTAATCTCTGTGACCGTTAGCAATAGAAAGCTGAAATTTGGTACCAATATGTATATCAACCACGCTGACAAAGTGGTAAAATAAAAATTGGAAAAAAATGTTTTATTAGGGTAGCCCCCCTATATGTAAAGAGGGAAGTGATTTTTTTTTTAATTTCAACCCTGACGTGTGATATATTGTTGGATAGGTATTTAAAAATGAAAAGGCGTTTACTAAAATCAGTTTTTGATAATGTCAATAATATCGGAAATAATCGCTCCAAAAGGAAAAATTAAAGCGTCCCCCCCCCCCTCTAACTTTTGATCCGTAGGTTTAAAAAATATGAAAAAAATCTAGAAAGTAGAACTTTATAAGTACTTTCTAGGAAAATTATTTTGAACTTGATAGAAGGAACAGTTTTTGTACAAAAAAGACAAAAAGGTTGTACGAAATAATTTTTGCGTACTTAGGTCAACGTAACAAATAGCCTTTTTTTTAACTTATAAGTGGGAACACTTATTGTGACGGACGGGAAACTACGGAACCCTACATTGAGCGTGGCCCGACACGCTCTTGGCCGGTTTTTATTTTATTTACAAGTTATAGAAATTAAAAAAATAACACAGTTTCAAAATAAATATAATTTATTTACACAATACATTCAATATTTGTGTACACTTCTTTGGCATAAACACTACCCATTTGTTATTTTATTTTAAACAAATATATAAAATTGCACTCGCAAAATACTGTTTTATGTGAAATATTAATCTACGCTTAAAATTTACAAAGTTTTTAACAACAACAATTATTTACAACTTAAATAAACTTTGAAATAGACTACGAACAATTTAACATACTATAAACTAAATATTGTGCGATATATTATTATTGATTTTAATTGTTGTAACACTGTGTGTACACTGGACCTGCACATTAAGTTACGATAGTCTGTCAAATTTCTCTAATATATATTTTCAAACGTTATCTCCAAAGCATTTACGTTCAAGATTTAGAAAATTTGACAGTTTCGGAGTAGCTTGATATGCTGGCGTTTGTATTTTACTTGGTTTAAGATCTTTGTTTTAAACAAAATCTAATGACAATAATTTACCAAAAAGGAACATTTTCTTGTGAGACAATTAATAAATCTATTGACTTTTCTGTAATTTAAATTACAGGTAATATCCTGGAAGTATTCGTTTAAATATTATGCCTTTTGATGTCAATTTATAATTTAAATGTAACATCTTTATCCAGAAATTAATATTCAATCGCTGTGGAAATCGAAAATATCTTATTTCCCATTAAAAATTTTTTTAACCTTCGATTAACATTTTCTCTTAGAAAAGTCTACATAAAAACAATAATAATAACAATCTGTACATAATCTATGCTTTACAGCTGGTATCTCAAGATGGCGGCGACGGACAAGATGGCGGACAGGATCAATGGCGGCCGCGTGGACGTGGCAGCTCCGCCGAAGTCCCTTGCGTCGGGGGAACAGGTCTTACAAGTGCAGCGCCCTGATAGGCAGTAGCCAGGTTCGTTCTCTTCTGATACACATTCCTGGAAACAAAATAGAAAGTGTTATATGATGTTGTAGTTCATGTTAGTAGGTAGGGCCAAACCGTCAACACTGGACATCAATTTTAGGGGTTTTAGCGACAAAGGGAGATAGATCCCTAGAGTCCTCCAAGCCCTCTCCTAAATTGAAACGCATAGTTTTATAGATATAATGGTAATGTACGATACCGGATTGGCAATTTAAAGGCTTCTAAGGGGATCTGGCGCTACGTTAAGCGTTGTTACGCTTCAGACACTGCAGAAACGTGACAGGGTGTCTAAGCTTTGGACCTTGAAGAGTGTGCAGTGTCTGAAGCATAACAACGCTTACCACAACGCCAGAGACCTTCAAAAAGCCTTTAAATCTTTAGAAGTATGCATTTCCGCAGTTTGAATGGGTTTGAGGGAGTGTGGGGTTCCCTTTGCATCTTGCCCTTCCAAACCCCAAAAATCGATGTCCAGTATTGTACAGTTTTACCGTGGTTAGTATTCAAATTAGGATTATGTTGTTTGTTGGTTTTAAGAATGTAGGCTAAGTGTATTTATTGTGAATTGGGTAGATTATCTGCAACGCAACATGTGATTTGAGTATCATTAGGGTGCGTCCAAATCTGGCAAATGCGCTGCAAATGCAGTTTCTGCTCGCACGCCGTTCACGCGCCAGCTACGTGCCGTGCGTGAACGGAAAGCTATAGCTAGCGCGTGAACGGCGTGCGGCGTACGAGCGTTAAATGTCCGGCCCACGTGTATCGCATTTGGCAGTTACACCCTAACGAACTGCGCACATTCATTAAGCTTCTGTCTAAATAGAAGACACCGATTTTGTACGTGAACACGTACGCGTCTTCATACAAAATCTGTTTTCTATGGAACTGAATAGATCTGAATGCCGTAGTCCCTTATGTGGAATTGTGGACGACCTCCGTGTACGCTACGTACATTTAGACCCGCCATACACGGACCGCTCTTGCAGAGCTTTGAGGCTTCCATTGATGTGCTCGAGCAGTTGGCAATTTGGTTTTTTGGCGGGAAGCGTGCGCGACTTGGAATGAAGAGCGCGGGCGGAGGTAACTGCACGAGACCGCATGATAAAATTTCACCGTGCTGCCAACCGCCCAAAGCAGTTGCAACTGCTTGAGCGGTTCGATAACCGTACGTAGACGTCTGTGAGTTTACTATGCTGTCGCAGCTTGAAGCAGTCTATTTTGACTGCTTTAAGCTGCCCGTGCATGGCCGAATCCTTTGAACACGCGTGTTGTGAGACGGCCGGCTGTCGGTTGGTCGTCAAAAGGTTAAAGCCTGCACATGGCGTATTTAAACGCAGTCGCGTCTTTTAAGGACGCGGGATTCGGTGCTGTAGATGCCGCTTGTTGCCTTTATATTAATGACTAGTTGTGCCCCGCGGTTTCACCCGCGTTATAGGTTTTTAGTTACAGACCCGCTCCCGTGTTTTAAGCGCAATGTTATGTACCATGTTATTCTGATGTATAAGCTACGACTGTCTGCAAATCCACCACCCAGCCTTCTTTTTGCCCTTACGTATTATTTTTCTGCGGAGTATTTTTAAATCTGTGATATTTCAGAAGATATTCATTGGAATTAAATTATGGTTAAGGGCAACTTTTAATTGTAAGTATTAATCTTTATTAATTTACTTCGCAGCTTTAATAATGAACGTACGGGCAATAACAAGGCTGGCTGGTGGTGGCTTTGCGAGATATTCGTAGTTTTTATAAAAATAACACTGTGTTATACTTGCAACATTACATTGCGCTATGCGCCACGGGAGTGGATCAGTAACCAAAAACCTAACATAACGCGGGTGAAACCGCCACAGCTAGGTATAAATTACAAAGGTAACCAACAGCATCTACAGCACCGAATACCCGCGTCCCTAAACGACGCGTTGTCTGTGCGTTTAAAATACGCCGTGTGCTTACGGCCTTAGTGCACGGAGATCGTCCACATAATGGAACTACGGCTTCGGTTTTTTCTATTGACAGAAGCTAAATGCAGCTAAATGAATGTGCATAGTCCCTTGGGGTGTATCAGATCTGCTACGCAAACCGTATACGAGCCAAAAGCGTACATTCTACGCTCGCACGCCGCACGCTATTCTTGCGTGTGCGTGTGCTTAAGGCGCGCGCCTACCGCGGCGCACGGAGAGGCTACGCATGATTTGACGTCATTATATGCGTGACTTGCTGGAATAGGCGGTTACATAGCTCAACGTTGTCCACGTGGGTTTACCTTTCCACTCGAGTACACGAATATGGCCCCTTATGATTAGGTACAGCAATGAAACCGTGTCCGTAAGGCACGCGCATAGCCTCTTCGTGCTACGCTAACATAGTCGTGGGTATTCGTGTACTCCAGGTGGAAACGTAGACCGTGTTGTCAAACAAATTAATATACGCAGCTGCCCGTGCACAGCATGCATCGCGGTGGGCCCGCGCCCGCGCCTTTAAGGTGTGCCCAAATTTGGTGAATGCGGCACACAAGGGCCACTTGTGAATTGTTCGCGATATAGACGCGAGCAATTTATATTTACGCATCTCTCCTGCATGTCCACGCCATGTCACGCCGCGAATATCTCGCGAATAGCGAGAACCAACTGGCAATTGGTGCATTCGTCAGATGGTTGCACCCTTAGGGCTCTTTCAATTTAGGCGTATCGTGTCGTATGGCTGCAGCGCCGCAGCGGTGCGTACGTACGTGACGTTCGTTTGTTTTCATACATAAGTTGCTACGCGGCAGCTGTACGGGCGTCGGTACCGCGAAAGCGCGGCAACAATACTGCAGCCGTACGACAAGAAAAGACACAGAGCGGGTACACATTGGCCGTTTTGAAACGCGCGCATTGCTAACGCGCGTTTTGAGAATCCCGAATTCTATTGAAGTAAGTACTGGGCGCACGGCGTTGCGTTGAGCGCGCTTTGATTGCGTACACACACCGTGCTTAGAACGGCGTTCAGCGCGTGTTAATAGGGTGACCATACTATCATTTCAAAAATTGCGTCCTCTGTACACAAAAGCGCGCGTTGAAATCTACAATAATATGGCCGCTCATGTATCTCAAAGCGCGCAGCTGACGCGCGCAGCTGACGCTCGAGCAACGCGTATTCTAACAAAAAAATGTAAGTTACGCGCGATTGACGCGCGCTTGACCAGCCGCGAGCTTGCATGTGTACACTTCAAAAGAATTCGGGGTTCTATAAACGTGCGTTAGCAAAGCGCGCGTTTCAAAACTCCCAATATTTACCCGCTCTAAATTGAAAGAGCTCTAAGGGTGCATCCAAACTGTGGAATGCACTAATTTCAAGATGTTCTTGCTATTCGCGAGATATTACCCACGGCGCGAAATGGCGCACATACACAGGAGCGATGCGTATATATAAGTTCGCGTCTATGTCGCGAACAATTCGCGAGCGGCTCTTGTGTCTCATTCACTACGTCTGAATACACCTAAATGCGGACATTAAGACCGTAAACACACGCATGGCACGTAGCTAACGCACAATCAGCATGTGGCAGTAAACTGAAAGAGCCCTTTATACATGATTGCATGTGCGTTGTAAGCAATCTGTACTCAATCTAGATACTTAAGAAATGACTGATTGTGTTTAAGTCTATTGTATGTGTAAATGTACTTTAATAAAAATGTAAATGTTAAATGACAATAAATGTTTTAGATAAAAACATTTCTTATTCATTGTGTAACTGTTTTTACCCGATTGCCGAAAGGATGGTTAGCGATGGTTAAGGATGGTTTGAGCGTATACATACGCTCAAAAAACATACGTATTTATGCTCATTTTCTGTGCTACAGCCCTAAACTATTTACAGATTTCGACATATGAGGTGTCATTGAATTCGTCTTATTTGTGGGAGTGACTTATTGTACTTTACTTTAAAAACGTTGTAAAAAAATAAAAAGTCCCAGAGGAGAATTTAATCAGAATTTAAAATCTATCATCTAACTCGGCTACTGATCGCTCTGTAGATTTGAATTGAATATAGATTTGATTTGAATTTGAATAATTAGTCTATCACGCTAACTATTACAATCGTGTCTCAATGACCAGTCAGTCGTTGACCGAATATGCACAAATTACAATACAAAGAAAAAAAACACAAAATGCCTAAGGTGCCTATGTGCAGTGTTTATTTTCATTATGTGTAGGCTGATTTACATTGCTACAGCAGCTGGCGCCAGCATCACTGGATTCCAGCGCTGGATTGGGGGACGTATCATGACATCTTAAAAAGTAGTTCCGCTGAGGAAACGAGATGGCGCTAGACGACTTGTATAGCTCTGCCTCTTTCGATCAGCGAAACTACTCTGGCTTTAAGATGTCCTAATCCCCCCCAGCACTGTATCAAATGTAAACATGTTTAAACACACTAGATACTGGACGCTAGACTAGATTGAAAGTGGTGATCCAGCGTCGAAATACAGCGTACTTGCGCCAGTTACTGTATCAATGTAAATCCGCCTTCATGCACATAATGTAAAAAACATATAGATGGACTTAATACCTTAGGCCGTATACAGAAAAAAAGCTGGAAACTTATTAAGCGCTTACCGGCGCGTGTCAGGGCTGGTCCGTTCTACACAAAGGAAGCAGGTTGAAGCAGACTAAGCAAAATGTCGGAATGATTAATTTGCTTGCAATTGTTATGGCAACGCCCACACAAGCGCGTGTTCAGTGCTTATCGGCGCGTGTTCATATATTTTCTTGCGCGGATTACCAACGCTGACAAGCGCCGGCAAGCGCTTATAAGTTTCCAGCTTTCTTTCTGTATACGGCCTTAGACATTTTCTCTCAGTTTAATAAATAAAAAGTAAATGCCACCTACCTCATCCCGCCTACACTCCTGGCCGGGGCGGCGGCGATGCCAGCAGCGCTCGGGCGAGCCGGCGGGGCGCGCGCTGTAGGCGCAGGCGCACGCGCCCCCGAGGCACAGCGCGGCTCCCGGGGAGCGCGCCTCGGGAAGCCCTGCTAGCCCGTCGCACTGCACGTCGTACTCGCAAGACGCGTTTAGTTCTTTTACAGCTGTGAGGAGAAAGGTTATATAAATTAAGTAATTTATTAAGTAAAAGTTAGTATAGTATCCATATATAAAGTGAAGCAAAACTTCCGCGCTCGCGGAGAAGTATGAAATGGTAAACTGATTGAATCTCTGGCTCATTATTGATAATAAACAGAAAGCGAAACTTGCAGGGTGTGTTCTTTGTAAAGAGCGACCTCTAAAGGTAGCTTTTAAAGGTCATGGCCAATTACGGTATGGGCGTTGGCATAGTTATCGAATTCAATTAACACCAATGATGTTTCGTATTTTATTTCGTTAATACTGGTACGTTAAATTGCAATAAATAAAACACATATAGAACTTGTCATTACAACAGACTAGAGGTAAACAGTTTCACGAAACCTTTAGTCAGATTGCTGGCAATAAGTCCATAGAAATAGGAATTGAAATAAAAATTGAGTTCAGGGAGGCTAAAAACTACGTATTAATTCATTTTTCTATTTTTATTATACAATTGATCTATTATGTTTGTGTACATGGAATGTACTATTATCCCAAGTAACACATCAAAGCATTATAACGGCCGACTTACAGCATTTTTGTATCGTTTTCGCATTTTGATTTAGTTCCATAGTAGCATTACAAACGTTTATACGGCTACTGTAATGCTTATTTGGGCACAAATTATATGGCTTTAGATCCTTAATATGTTCACATTAGTTGTTTAATCGCATTACAGGCGCATTATATTAGCATTATTGTGGTCAAATAAAGTACCATTGGCATTAAAGAAGCATTATTGTGGTCAAAGAAAGTACCAGTTGCATTAAAGAAACATTATTATGGTCGAAGAAGTTGCCAATCGCATTACAGAAGCATTACACTGGCAATGACATTGATAGTGAAGATGCTAATTACATTACAAAAGCATTATACCAGCATTAGATTGTAGTAAAAGAATGATTGGAGCTACATAAGGGTTCACAGTTAGAACTTAAATAAACCCTACATCATTGCAAAAACGTATTTAATGCCACGGTACTAATTGTTATAATACTCTGAACGTCTCGTCGTTGCAATTTATCAACTTTGGCTCGCAATATAATATGAACGAAGACGTCAAAACTCAGTGCGTGACACCATTTTTAAAACAAAATTTATAATACTGGGTTAGGTTTTGACTCTTTTTTTATTTCATACCTTCAAATATTACTGCGTAATGTAGTTTACTGTAAATATCTATATAAGTTTCTTTGAAAATTTTCACGCGCCTTTGATATTTTGTGATTTTGATATAAAATGTTATTGTGTGAAATAACCAAAATAATTTTGTATTCTTAGTATAGAATGAATTTTACATAATTAACATAACAGTATTGGTTGGGAAGTATTGGATTAAGTTAATTATTATTTTAAAGGTCTATTACTTTTATAAATGGGTTAGAAGGATAATATTTTTAGGTTATAAAATATTTACAAAATGGTGGCAGCCTATAGCACCCCGGTGAGCGTTTAACAAGGCTACTTAATGCCGCCAGCAGTATAAATACTCACACATGTACAATTATTAAGGCCAGAGGCCAGAGAGAAGACTTTTGATGAACCACTGTAGTGCCATTGACTATAAAGTAGTTATATATGAGTTCCCCGATATACCAGTAAACTTGATGTAGACTGAATTGGTGCCATTACTTGAACGGAATTTTAGGGATCTTTGAGCAAAACTATAAAACCCATTTCAAAATTTTTGTACATCTTAAATCCGTATGATGGATATTGAAGATAATATATTTTTCAATATTCAAAGTTAGGAATAAAAACACATAAACATAACAGAATACAGATATAATTATTCACCCCGTAGATTTGTGACAAGTCTCAATAACTTAGGCCTTATCACTTGATCGGCAATGTCATGTAGCACAAGTAAAGGAAAAACTCCGAAATCCGGTTTGTAGTTTTTTTTTTCGAATATTGTTGATGAATCCATTGTCCATTTTACCGAACCCTTGTTGCGCGAGTCCGACTCGCACTTGACCAGCTTCATTATAAACGTATGCTAAACACACGGTTACGCAATACACACAGATGTCGACAAATGGTTTTACGAATGCAGTAAATTGAATGTATATGCAGCTTTACACATTTCAATAACTCACTTGTATTTGTTTAAAGAGCTGTTAGCAGTACAACAGCACTCAGTTGATCTTTAAAAATACAAGCATTACAATGGTTCACGTTCATGCTGTACAGCAGCACTAGGCTTTTACTTAGCACTTAGATGTGCTATTGCACAACAAAGAGCACTAAATACAGCTCAAAGCCGTTTAACGAATTTCGGTGCATTATAATGATACAAGTTTATGCTATTAACCAGCATTAGGCATTATCTTACTACTTTAAAATGCTATTGTAGACCCTAAGGCACTAAAAACAGCTAAAAGTTGTATAGAGGATTTTCGTGGCATTATAATGGTTCATATGCATGCTATTAAACACCATTGAGCATTTATTTACTACTTAAAAATGCTACTGTAAATCCAAATGCACTAAAAACAGCTGTAAGCTGTACAACAGCATTGTGGTTTGCTGCACTGAAACTAAAAGCTTCAAAAAAGCATTTTGATATACCATTATCCAACCGTTATACAGTATAAAGCATCTAAACGGTTTTGAAATGCCTATATAAAGCGTCAAGATGCTCGGTGAACTTATATAAAAGTTTATACGGGCCTTAAGTTTTACATAAGTTTAATTTTCGTTTGTTAAAATGCTTTCTGTGTTACTTGGGTATGTCCATGTCATTAATCATAAAAAAAAAATCAGATATCTATACAGTGCAACTGAAATTAAATAAGAGTGACATTTAACTATAAATCAAAGAAATAAAATAATAAATGTAGTATGTACTGCAAATCAGGGCCACCAATATGCCAGTGGTTAGGCCAGGGTGGAAAATGGAAACAAAAGATTTAGTGAGTCTCACTGTGACGGTTTATTTAATTAAAACATTTAATAGTAAAATAAAATAAAATTAAAATTGAAAACATTCAAAATACCCGCTTAATTAAAGACGCCATAGCGGAGAAGAGATCCTATCTGCCTACAGTCTTCAGAGTTCAGAATAAAGGGCTTTACCCCACTTATCTTAAAAAAAATCCTTACCGTCTACTAGGACCTAATATAACAATAGATTCCCTCAGCAACATAAATTACACAAATAGTGGCCTCAATTCTACTACTATTTAAAATTAATGTCTCTAAATTGAACGAAGACCACAAGCACTCGCCACAACACTTAAGGTCAAATAGGAATAAACAACAATCCAGCCAAGAGACGCACATACATACACTTTAAAAGACTTAAACGACACTGGAATACCTGATTATTAAAAACCTATTAAAAAATTGTGTTTTTTACTACACAATTTATATTATTACAAAACAGAAAAATATTACGTCACTACCGAAACTGCGAAACGGCTAACACTCAACATAAAGGCGTGGCCCGACTCTAGAGCACTCAAGTACGAAACCACGACGTTGGTTTTGAGCACAACAGTATCTTACTTCCCTTGTCGTTTTATTCGCTCCCGGTCAGACTATCTGCATAGCTATCCGAACCTCCCGCTGATTGATCCTCTCCTCAATCCAATTATGGTGGCATCTTCTATACAACCGGACTGCCACGCCAACAACCGTTTCACTATGTGCGGACTGTCCGAAAATTGGAGGTTCTACTGCAGCGCGCATGGAACAAAGCGCGTCATCAAAAGTCACTGACAACCGTCAAACGCACAGCAATGGACAACAGCACCATGTTAAAAGCCGTTATCAGGTCCTGAGTTACTGTTGCAGTATTGGAACTGAGCCAGTGGATAGGCCTGGGTGATGATGATGTCGAAACAAATGATGTCGTGAGTCTCACTGTGACTGTTTGTGAGACTAGAACCATCCGCTGCCGTCTGAGCGATAATCACTTCTTCCTTGGATGATGAGCTCCTCATGACTTGACGTGATATGAAGTGGTCAGAAGTCAACCAAGTCGTGATTCTGACTAGACACGGTTGGCAGCTATAATGTTGTCCTGTCCCCCTTGGACGTGAAGCTGACTGAAGTCGGCCAAATTGCGATTCTGATTAGCTGATTAACAACTATAAAAATGCTCTGACTGGCAGCCGGCAACAACGCATCCACCTCGTGACTTCAGTATCAAGTTACCGGTCAACGTTCAACGCACCGTCAGCACAAATGAATGCAAAAGGTACTACTTACGTACAGTTAGCATAATACACTCACCGGCAAAATTAGGGGAACACAAAAAAAAGGTTGATTTTCTCTAACATTGTCGAGTAATTTTATAAGTAGTTTTTGTTTATGTGTTAATAACTTCATAACAGATTGTTTTAAGTACCACCAACTTTAATTTTAAGTGTTTTGACAAGAATTTATGGTTGTTTAAGAATTTGCTCACTTAACGTTTTGTACTCATTCTGATAAGAACTTTAGTGGATGCTGCGAATAGGGACTGTGGGTCATTTAACTGTTTACATTTGAATAGTGCACATTGTTCTGATACAAAATGAGTGATTTACCAGCAACTTCTGTGGCTAGGGCTGTAACCATGATCGAGGAAGGGCACACCTATCGCTCAGTCAGTCGCGCACTGGGTGTATCGACATCGGTGATTCATCGCGTCGTCCGACGTTATAGGGAGACTGGATCGTTCGTGCGCAGACGAGGACAGGGCAGAAATCGAGCAACTAGCGCCTTGGATGACCTTTTCTTGGTCATGCAGACTTTACGAAATCGTCCTCAAACAGCTGTCCAGACCCGAAATCGTTTAGCAGAAGTCCGTAACGTCAACGTGAGTGAAAGGACTGTTAGAAGACGGTTGAATGAAGTTGGCTTAAACTCGTACGTGCCAGCAAAGGCCCCAAAACTCGAGGTAGCTCATCGTGTAGCAAGATTAGCATTCGCTCGAGAGCACCAAGATTGGACTAATGAGTGGGGTCGTGTTTTGTTCAGTTACGAAAGCCGATTTTGTGTAAATTTCGTGGATGGGAGGGAAAGAATGTGGCGACATCGAGGGGAACGTTATCACCAAGCAAATTTCACTGGAACTGTGTCGTATGGTGGAGGGTCAGTTATGGTATGGGGTGGCATATGTTTGGGAGCCCGCACGGAGCTAGTGATCATCAGTAATGGATCGCTAACTGCACAGCGGTACAATACAGAAGTCTTAGAACCCCATGTCATGCCTTTTGCCCCATTCATAGGCGAAAATTTCATTTTCATGCATGATAACGCACTGCGCGTATAGTGAGTGACTACCTTAATGAAGTAGGCATCACTCAGATGAACTGGCCAGCGCGATCACCGGATATGAACCCGATAGAACATGTCTGGGACTACCTGGGAAAAAAGGTTCGACAAAGAAATCCAGCCCCTAATAATGTGGAGGAACTTAAATTAGCGTTAGTGGAAGAGTGGAACAATTTGTCCCAAGAACTCATTGATAACGTTATCCGAAGGATGGGAAATCGTGTACAGGCTTTAATTAGAGCCTGTGGCGGCAATACCCGATACTAAAACTCCTTTTTATTTGTCATTTTTGAAAATGTTTACAGATTTCACTTTTAAGGAAAAAACGTTCAATTCTCATTTTTTGTCATTTTTGTTTATTTCTTCACGTAGAAGTATTGTGTGAGCCACTTAAGCGTTTATTTCAGTTAGTTTGAGTGCAATTAATTATTGATTAACTAAAAAATATATGTGCTACATAAATTTGTTAAGAAAAACGACCTTTTTTTTGTGTTCCCCTAATTTTGCCGGTGTGTGTAGATAGGTATAGGCCGTCAGATATAACTTAAGTTTTCTTGAACATCAAATGAAAATTATCCATTTAAGTCATCGATGACCGATGATTTAAGTCCCTCGCAAATTATCGCAATATTATAAAAAGGAAAGATTTGTATTTTTGTATGTAACAATTAAACTCAAAAACTACTTACTGGAACGATTTCAAAATTCTTTTTTTTATTAGAAAGCTACAATGAGAGATTACTGTTTTAAGAGAAGAGAGAACACTGTTTTATCCCTGAGTAACAAAGGCTTGTATAATATCACGCTATGTCACATGGGGGAGCGAAGCAGTAGCCAAAAACTTAACATAAGGCGGATGAAACCGTGAGGAAAGGCTAGTGTGTGATAAATCTGTGACAGACGGCTGCCTCGCGGTGTTTGCTTTTATTTTATTAATCCTACCAATATAAAAAAATATAATGAATAATACCCAACAATTTTTAGGAATATTTCATTTATATTCTACTAGTTTGTGCCCACGAGTTCGTCCGCGTGGAATAATAGTTCCCGTTCCCGAGGGATTTATCTTATGTCCTTTCTCGGGTCCCAAACTATATCTGCACTAAATTTCATTCAAATCGGTTAAGTCATTTAGGCGTGAAGAAGAGACAGACAGACAGAGTTACTTTTGCATTTATAATGTTAGTACGGATCGGCCCTGCATACCTACCTATACTTTGCCTGTACAACACACCGAGCACACTTAGCAAAATGACCCGGAATGTGTAAACAATAATGCCGACACAATACTATCCAGGATACTAATATTACGCATAATCAACTTTTTTATTTCTAAATAAGAATGCTCTACTTTCAATTGCAATAATACTGCACTAGATTCTACCATGTCTAGATATTTTATGAATGTGGAGATGGCCTACGCGTTTTTAATCCATTGACAACTCACACACGGTCATCTGATCCCAAACTAAGCAGAGCTTGTACTATGGCAACCAGACAACTGAAAAACATACTTAGGTATATCATTTATAAATATATGTTACGGCTAATACCCGAAGTGCGGCTACACCTAGTTTTAGCCGGTTAGAACTAGGTGTAGCCACTTACTCTTGGTTAAACCTAGTACGAGCCGATTGTTTTCGGGTAAAACTAGGTCTAGCCTTTATCATGCCGGCTACAACTAGGTCCAGCCATTCCCTGTTGGATAAAACTAGGTCTATCCGATATCATTCCGGCTAGAACTAGGTCCAGACAATCCCTGTTGGATAAAACTTAGATGCGTGTCCCGCCAAGCCTTCTGCCCCGCGTCACACTCATGACTCACAGCATCTGCAGCAGCGGCGCAGGGTGGAGGGCATAGCGAGGCACGCGCCTCTGCAGGTTGTGAGCGCCAGGTGCTGCTGATCTACTGCAGGTCTACTAACTTAAATTATAATATGCAACTACTTATTGTCTGTTGTTAAAAAAATGTTCCTGTGTGTTCCTATTATATTAAAAATTGTACTCCTAATAATTTGTGTTAATTATTACAATGTGATTTATAAGAATAAAAAAACTCTCTACGTTTCTTTTTATTGGATGTTTTTTTAATATCTTAAAAAGCTCTGCCGATAGCATGCCAGCTACAACTATGTACAGTCAATCCCTGTTAGATAAAACTAAGACACGCGCTGCTGCTGCAGTCGCTGTGAGCCACACTCACTAGTAGACCTGCAGTAGATCATCAGCACCTGGCGCTCACAACCTGCAAAGGCGCGTGCCTCGCTATGCCCTCCACCCTGCGCCGCTGCTGCAGATGCTGTGAGTCATGAGTGTGACGCGGGGCGGAAGGCTTGGCGGGACACGCATCTAAATTTTATCCAACAGGGATTGTCTGGACCTAGTTCTAGCCGGAATGATATCGGATAGACCTAGTTTTATCCAACAGGGAATCGCTGGACCTAGTTGTAGCCGGCATGATGAAGGCTAGACCTAGTTTCACCCGAAAACAATCGGCTCGTACTAGGTTTAACCAAGAGTAAGTGGCTACACCTAGTTCTAACCGGCCAAAACTAGGTGTAGCCGCACTTCTGGTATTAGCCGTAACATATATACAAATAATAGATAAATTACATCCAGACACAGAACAAACAGACATGCTCATCACACAAAGTTTGTCCTGGGTGGGAATCGAACCCACGACCTCCGGCTTAGCAGTCAAGGTCACTAACCTCTAGACTGACAGGCCCGTCAGGTTAAAATGTACCTAATTGTGTACCCGAAAACACCTCTTCTCGAGTGTTCGTCAATATAATAGAGAAATAGAAGAAGTTTACACCCATAAAAATATATTTAAACCACACTCTGTCAAGAACTATCTGTACCATATATGTTTGGATATGCAGATTTAATAAAAGTGACTTCTGAGTAGTAATTAAATTAAATATGAATGTTAAAGAAGAAAAAAAATCCGATCACAATAAAACAGTCTGATTATCAATGGAAAAATTAGACGCCCAATAATCTGGCATTATTATCAGGTCTTTTAATAAAAAATAGGTCAAACTAAAAACCGCTATAATTAAATTAAAATCTCCTAACATTCGATTAAGAGAACCTAATTTTTCTTTCATTAAAACTCTAAAATAAACCCTGGCCCTATAATTTGCTAACCGTATTACCATTACCATTTTAGTGTTAAGTTGCATCTAATTATCAATTAATTATCTTTGCAAGGGTTCTAGTAATTAAGGGCACACCACATCTAGGGCTTCATAATTAGTGAGGGCAATGTTAATGAATAATAAGGAATTTCAAGGTTTTACCGCGGGTTTTACCGAATACCATCTGTTTTAAAAATCATAAGTCTTGATATCTGACGTTTGTTAACGTTCGAGTCCAAAGGGACTCAGCGGGACGAATAGTAATAAAATAATAAATAATTAAATATCTTTGGACCACTCACACACGGCAATCTGATCGCAAGCTAAACAGAGACTAAACTAATGTGTATCCTCTGTCCTTTTTTAATGAAATGGAAAAAGAAAGACGCACTTAGCTTAAGTTTAGATTAGTTTGTGAACAAGAGAATCAGCACCATTATCTTATTGATTAATACGAGACATCGCTTCTCCGCTTTGGTGGAAACCTGGACCTGAGAATATTGTCTAGCCCAAGCACTTAGACGTTAAATACTTTTTTCTACATAAATACTCTTACTATTCCCAACCACTGCAACTCCTGAATGAAGGTCAGAATCAACAGTCGCGTTCACCAGAGCGCCGAAGCAAAGAAGCACGAGACCAAGAAAAACGATTCAACTGTCATGGATCCCGCAACGAAATCAATCAGAAAAGAACAGCGGAGTGGGAAAATTATGTTTTCCACTTCCCTCCATAAGAAAGGAGGCAGGAGGTTAAATACTTAGCCTCCCGGGGTTGCGGAATAGTTATAATAGTTACGGTGACCCCGGAACGTAAAGGGCAACCGAAGGAACATGAGTGGGTTTTAGTCGGTAAAGTCTGACACGCCCTCCCGCCACGCCCAGGACGGGAGAAGTCATATTTTGATGATTTCCCACTCCCCAAAAAAAAATTGGTAGGTTAAATACTTACACTCTACACAAGAGTTGGTGCCGTTATGCGCCACCCAGTTCTCTCGACAGCGACACGTGCCTCTGCACTCGAGACCTGCGCCCGCGCACTGCAGTTGATCCTCGCATTCTTCGCCCAACGCAGCGTCGCGGACGCATCTGAAATATAATGTAGATAGAATGAATAAAACAAGCAATGAAGTAAAAATAATGTCAAAAACTTAATGCGAGTTGGACTAATTACGGCCAACATAAAAAAAATGCTTGAACGGAGACCACTGAGAAGATTTATATTAAGCAAGTGTTTGTATAATATTAGTGACCTTTAAAGTAAATTAAATGTTATGTAAATGTTTATGTATTTGCATGTTGTTTATTTAATGTGTTTGTAAATTTAGATACAATTTATTGTTAATAAATAAATGACTAATGACTTTCATTTTTAATTTTTATTAATTTTTTTAGAAAAATTTCTCTACATATTTTGACCACTGATAGACAAATATACAAGGAAGCTTAGTTAAAAGGAGCCTTTAAAATATGATTATAAAAATAGGACTTTGTTCTGCAATACCCAAATAGTTTACCTAATTTATTACGGTATTTGTAATATCTTAATAGATGGTAAGCCAGATACAGTTTAAAAACAGTTTTTTTTGCTGCCAGCCTTTTCGCCGCCTGTCCTGCGACCCTCCCACTTTTTTATATTAATTGTATAATATATTTATTTTAGTACCTATTATTTATATTTTCAGATTTTTATTCATTAAGTCACTTTAAAATGTAAATAAAGTCTTGGAACCAGTTTAAAAGAGGTCTCCACATTTGAATACGAATTTCAACTCTCGGCACGGCGTTGATAATCTAACGGTACACAATACAAATAATAAAATCATTGTTTAATGAGATAGTGAGCAGGGTTTCAATTTCAGACATCGATCGTCTAGAAAAGGTACAATCGACCAAATGGAATCATTCAAATACAGTTAGGTCGACAATCGCGTGAACATGTATTAAAAATGTCACACGTCTAGTCTTATTATTTTGACAGCTTGAAACGATTTGTCGTCGAAATGGGTCATCATGATTCAATTTTGTCGATAGTACGTACGATTGTTCAATAATGTAATAATTCTTTACCGAAAGTAAATGTTTTTTTACAACATACGGGTATCATATTACAGGTTACCGTGTCTGCTTATTTATGTATGTTAGTTGATCTGTTTGTAAATGCATCCACAAAGAATTTCTAGCTTGTTTTAAGTTAACCTAAAATACCGAACTATCATAAAAGCAGGGTTTATCTGCGTCTGTCTGCAATAAACTCAAAAACTAAACGGATTTTTGACTGTGATTCATCATGAAGGTTTTAGGTAAGGCTCATATTAACATATTTTGTAGTAGTTACCATATTACAAAGATTTGCAACATCCATGCGAAGCTGGGGTAGAGCGCTTGTATAAGAATAAAATATAGTTAAAAATAATGTTATAAAAATACTATTCTCACACACTCCTTATGTAAAAAATTAATGGCCTATGTGTTGCCGGGGATGCGGAATGTTTATAATAGTTACCGTGACCCCGGAACATAAAGGGCAACCAAAGGAACATGAGTGGGTTTTAGTCAGTAAAACTCTGACACGCCCTCCCACCACACCCAGGGCGGGAGAAGTCTTTTGATGATTTCCCACTCCAGAAAAAAAAATGGCCTATGTGTGATCTCACTCGATGGGCGCCTACCACAAGCCCTTATAGCAGTATTACTTCGATATTACTTTCAGTGGGACAGAGACGGCGCTAGACGACGTGTCTAACGCTGTCACTTGCACACTCTGGAACGGTAATAAAACAATCTTACTTTAACCGTCATGCATGGTACAGTGGCTGGTCTCTTTTTTTGTTTTGTCACACTACAGACGGTCATCAGAAACTCCGTGATAGGGTCCCATTAACACCATTCTCAACAGAACCCTAAAGAAGTGGCTTAAAACCTTCTAAACAAAGTTGCACTTACCTGGTGCCATTATCTCTGGGACTGAACTGCAGCTGACACGTGCAGTATCCCCTGACGCAGTAGGCCTGTCGCTCCGGACCCTGCTCGCCCAGGAAGCAGTTCTGATCCACCACGCAACGGTCGCCGATTACTGGGGAAGACGTTATTGTTAGCTCGTTTAAGTTTAACACTATATGAGATTCTACATTAACAAAAATTTACTAGAAAAAATATCCCGTCGCTTCCTCAAAACAGTCTGTCGTTTCGTAGGTACTGTCACCAACAACATTCTCTTAACAATTCGTTTTTTTTAATAGAACTGTTGAGTACTGATTAAAGGAGTATACTACGTGAGCCTGACAAATGGATGGGCGATTAACGCTTGTGCGTCAAAACTGTACTGCGACTCACCATAGTTCGAATGCACGCTTGTGCGACACACTGAAGATCGACATCGCGCTAGTACGACATGAAGACACATTCGTATTTTATACTAGCTTTCGCCCGCGGCTTCGTCCTCGTGGATGTCGAACTTCTATACACTATTTTAACTGTTTAGGGGTTATATAAAAAAAATACTTTCTTAGTGGCTATTTACTCTTTACAAAGAATTAACCCTTCAAGTTTCATGTCAAATGTGGAGAGTAAAAGAAATCTTAATTATTAGCTCAAAAACAATTCATTGAATTACTGTCACGTCTGTGACAAGTCAGTAACAACAAAAGTCGATCACATCGATCATTAAGGCGATCAAAATCAAATAAGAATCGATTTTAAAACTGAGTATAACTTATTATCATTTACTAATTATAATCTACCTAATTGTGTCTTCATTCTTTGCCATGTACAAATCTGTCCACTAACTCAAAACAAACAATCATTAAAAGAAATACCAACCGGCGGTTTCATAACAGCGATCATCCTCGAAGTGCGCGGTGGCTGCGCAGGCGCACACGCCGTTGGCGCACTCGGAGTGAATCCCGGTGGTGGAGTGACACTGGATGTGCTGCACGCACTCTTCGCCAATACGTGCCTCTGGAAGTAGAAGGAGATTTATTAGAGTGTTTGTTTTATTGGAACGAAGTTTGGTAGTTTAAACATTCGAACACACAAAACACGCGACAGCCGGCTGTCGGTTGGTCGTTGAAAGTCAAAAAGGTCATCCTAGACACCTTTCGTGTGTCTAGTATGTGGAACCACGCGAGTCATAATGCTTTTCTAAATATCGTGTCTTTAGTTAGCATTCAATGGGTTAATCTTTTCTAAATATCGTGTCTTTAGTTAGCATTCAATGGGTTAATCTTTTCTAAATATCGTGTCTTTAGTTAGCATTCAATGGGTTAATCTTTTTTAAATATCGTGTCTTTAGTTAGCATTCAATGGGTTAATCTTTTCTAAATATCGTGTCTTTAGTTAGCATTCAATGGGTTAATCTTTTCTAAATATCGTGTCTTTAGTTAGCATTCAATGGGTTAATCTTTTCTAAATATCGTGTCTTTAGTTAGCATTCAATGGGTTAATCTTTTCTAAATATCGTGTCTTTAGTTAGCATTCAATGGGTTAATCTTTTCTAAATATCGTGTCTTTAGTTAGCATTCAATGGTTAAATCTTTTCTAAATATCGTGTCTTTAGTTAGCATTCAATGGGTTAATCTTTTCTAAATATCGTGTCTTTAGTTAGCATTCAATGGTTAATCTTTTCTAAATATCGTGTCTTTAGTTAGCATTCAATGGGTTAATCTTTTCTAAATATCGTGTCTTTAGTTAGCATTCAATGGGTTAATCTTTTCTAAATATCGTGTCTTTAGTTAGCATTCAATGGGTTAATCTTTTCTAAATATCGTGTCTTTAGTTAGCATTCAATGGGTTAATCTTTTCTAAATATCGTGTCTTTAGTTAGCATTCAATGGGTTAATCTTTTCTAAATATCGTGTCTTTAGTTAGCATTCAATGGGTTAATCTTTTGAACACACGTGATTCGGGGCACAATAGAAAGACAATGGTGCTGATTCTCTTATTCACAAACTTAACAAAATTTAAGTTAAATGCATCTTTCTCTTTCCATTTCTTAAAGAAAAGGACAGAAGGTACATTTTAGTTTAATCCTGTCAAATTAGAATTGACGTATATTTATTAGACGCCATGTTTTTAAATCGCGTCTAAATTATCTATGGAGTGTCTAAATTTGACAGGACTTAACTTTTTTTTTTTTTTTTTTTTTGGTGAGTGGGAAATCATCCAATGACTGCTCCCGTCCTGGGTGCGGCGGGAGGGTGTGTCAGACTCTTACTGACTAAAACCCACTCATGTTCCTTCGATTGCCTTTTATGTTCCAGGGTCACGGTAACAGTTATAAACATAACATTCCGCAACCCCGGCAGGCGTTGGCCCTGTTGGGCCCCTTCCTGTGCTGACTCCTTCTCTTTGAGGCGCGCGTGGAACAAAACGCGCCGTCTACGCGGTCCTGGTCCTAGCCGGGCGGCGAGCTACCCATCGCTCGCCATCCGCAGAACCGCGCCTACGGTGGCCGGTAGTCGTCTTGCGACTCTCGACGTCTTCGCCTGGGTCTTTGTCCGGGGCGAGAGGCTCGTCGTTGCCTCTCGCGCGCCGCCGCTTCCTTCACTAGCATAACTGCTTCGCAGAAGGAGGCGACGGCATCCCATTCCGTCTCGCCCCGCAGCATGGCCTGAACCAGCGCTGGGCGCGAGAGGTCACCGCCGCCGATCGCCTCTACGAGGACACGTCTATGGTCCGCCCATGCGCGGCACACCTCCACCGTGTGCTCGACCGTGTCCTCCAGGCGACCGTTGCTGCAGTGGTGACACCCAGGCGTCGCTTCCGCCTGAATCCGACACAGGAACCTCCCGAACTGACCATGTCCGGTGAGGACCTGTGTCAGGCGAAACGTGAGAGCGCCGTGGCGCCTCTCCAGCCACTCCTCAAAGAGGGGTCTTACCGCCGCTATCACGGCGTGCCCAGCACTAGGTTGCGACAGTCGCTGTCTCCACTCCGCCCTGAGATCTCGCCGGAGCTCCGTGAGCCGTGCCGCGATAACCCGCGGCAGCAGGACTTCGCCCCGGCGTTGCACTTCCACGCGCCACTCGTACGTGTGTGCAAGGACTGTTGCCTCCAGATCCCACGGCGGAGTGCCGGCAAGGAGGCATGCCGCCTCGCAGGAGATCGTGCGGTATCCCCGCACCATGCGAATCGCCATGACCCTCTGGGACGCCCTCAGAAGCCGGGCCGGAGCCTTGGCTAGGTTGGGCGCCCACACCGGAGCCCCGTAGAGGGCCATGGACCGCACGATCCCCGCGTAGAGCCTCCGGCAGGAGGCGTTTGGGCCACCGAGATTGGGCAGGAGCCGTTTGAGGGCAGCTCCAGCCCTCGCCAGTTTACTAACTTACAACAGGACTTAACTAATATTTTATCTTCTGTCCTTTTCTTAATTAAATGGAAAGAGAAAGATGCACTTAACTTACCTAACGTTAGTTTGTGAATAAGAGAATCGGCACCAATAGCAGCCCGACAGCAGCGCTTAGTCGACGAAAGGTTAAGTTCGAGATATTCTTACTGAGCAAAAACATTTTCATGTGAAATGTTGCCAAGACGAAACCATTCGGCTCGCAGTGCCTAAAAGTTATCAGGTCTTATGACAAACCGAACTTCAAACTAAACTACACAAAACCTTCGAACAGACGTGATTCGAGACACGAAATACAATATCAGCCTGACAGTCGGCTGTCGCTTGGTCGTCGAAAGGTAGTTATTAATTCACAAACTGTAAATTTTAATCGTATTTAAAGATGTTGCTTGGCCGTTATTAAAAGAACTATTGTTTAACAGAAAAGTGAATTTTTATTTTACCTTCAAGCCTTTGTGAGAGTAGCGAAACAATTTTTACATCTCATGCCTTTTTGACGGTAGTGAAACTAACAAACCACATAATTTTTGTCTAACGTCATACATACCCTCTTTTTTCCTTTTTTTTTCTTCTTTGCCAATTGAACCGGTTTTGACTATTCTGCCAGTGTATTAAGGGTTGAATTTTCAATAATAGCTTCTTTACTCGTCTTTATGTCATAAAAGTAAACTATTGTGGAAATTGAAATTATTTATCTTCAGTAAATAAATATCCTTATAATAAATAATAATAAATATCCTTGGACAACTCACACACGGTCATCTGATCCCAAACTAAGCAGAGCTTGTACTATGGTAACATACTTATATAATTTATAAATACATACATATTATAGATAAGTTACACCCAGACACAGAACATACAATCATGCTCATTACACAAAGTTTGTCCTGGGTGGGAATCGAACCCACGACCTCCGGCTTAGCAGTCAGGGTCACTAACCACTAGGCCAACAGGCCCGTCAAAGTAGTTTTGCCTGAGCTCTGTTTATCCCAAAGAGCATGTCTACTCTCACTCGAAATAATTATTCATATATCAGACATATAAATCATACCTATGCCTTATGTTCATGATATGACAACTTCTTGTAGCTAAACACCATAATCACCAAATCAGACCAAAATTGGAAAAATCGAGGCACTTAACTTACTACGCTGAAACTTTCAAGAAAACTCCGACATACGCAACGTTCCTACAACACCGAAGTTTTTTTCGTGTCTCTTGCCAAATATTTAAATTTTATGTGGAAACCGGGCTGATAAGGCTTCAAGCAAATTGTCTAGAGTGTATGTAGTCAGGGAGTGTCGGCATAATGACAGCACTTAGCTTCTTTTGTACGCGATAATAGCATTAACAAAGTCCTTGGAGACGCTATTTGTTTCGGCAATAAACAGACCTTTTTTTAAGATTAGAACCCGTGTCGTGATGGCCCAGTGGATAGGGCGCCCGCCTCGTGTGTAAGAGGTTGTAGGTTCGAATCCGGGCAAGTACCAATGTAACTTTTTCAATTCATATGTACTCTCTAAAGTTTATCTTGGACATCACTGACATCCCGTGCCTCGGAAAGCACGTAAAACCGTTGGTCCCGGTTGTCATTCGTAGAACTTTGACATTCGTTACTGGTTAGTCAGAAACTCTGACCAGGCTAACCAAGAGGTATCGTGTCGCCCAGTTACTGGGTTGTGGAGGTTAGATAGGCAGACGCTCCACGTAAAACACCGGTATCTAGCTGAATCCGGTTAGGCTGGCAGCCGACCCCAACACGGTTGGGAAAAAGGCTAAGGAGATGATGAGCCCCAGACTTTTGAATGAAAATCTCCTACTTTATTCGGTAAGATGTAGGTAGTTTAGGTCTCGAGTGACATGTAAAACACCCATTTAAACCTTCGAACACACGTGATTTGATACACAATAGAAAGACAACAGCAGCCCACAGCCGGCTGTCGGTTGGTCGTTGAAAGGGTTGTGTTCGTGTGGTGACATCCATCATCCAACACGTGAACTACTAAAGATATTTTACTAAAGATAGTCAAAATAAGTCAAAATCTGATTAGCATTAGGTATAAGTTACCGACATTGCTACGACCGACTAATTAATTGGTTCACAATCTTACGAGTAATAAAATCACACGGTTTGTGAACCCTATAGGTTCGTTCTCTGTGGTTCGTTCACTATTTGGCACGGATAGACTATTATAGCTATACTAGCCAATTGAATGGTAAAACTGTACTTCTTTGGGTTGGGATTTTTGGGTTTTTTTGAGTTGGGAGGGGTAAAGGGGGTTCCCTGGACCCCCCCAAACCCCTTTCCAAACAAAGCAAACGCTTACTTTTAGAGTTATAATGATAAATATGTACGATACCGGATTGCCAATTTTAACGCTTGTGAAGGTCTGTGGGGCTTCAGAAAGTTGAGCCCATACATAACAAACTCCAAGAACTGCAAGATCCATAGTTTAGACACACGGACACACATAGTTTCCAGAAAAAACTTATTTTTTCGTATTTTTTTTCAAAACTTTCACTTGCACAACTAGGTATTATGATGACAATGACCACAGATAAACACTTAAGTTTTGGCGCCTAAACTAAAATGCAACACTCTTTTTTTTTGCATTTTTTGACACCCGACGCCACGTATTTTTATTGTACAGAGCAAAGAAACCAAAATGTTTACTTTGCAAAAGAGGGAATCTGGCGCTCGGCGGCCGCTGCCGCGGCACGCTCGCTCCGCTCGCTCGCCTTCGCGCGTTGTGTGGTCACTGGTCACAGTTCTAACCTAACCTAACCAACCATTTCGATATGGGTTATACTCCTGCCTATATAAATATTGTCTAATGTCATTAATTTTTAATTCAATAATTAAACTTAATCTACTAGTGGTTATTGTTAAAAAAAGAACTTTTTTTTTAAATTTTGCATTTTACGCGCGACACTTATATTATTTATTGTCTGTGGTCATACAAACAGACAATTATGTGAAAGTTGTGAAAAATTACGAAAAGTTATTTTTTCTTTACAAAATTATACGTGTGCCTGTGTCTAAACTTTGTATCTTGAAGTTTCTGCAGTGCCTGAAGCGTAACACCACCACACGCAGCGCCGGAGACCCTCACGAGCCTTTAATTTGCCAATCCGGTATCGTACATATTTATCAATATATCTCTAAAATTAAGCTTTTGCTTTGTTTGGAAAGGCGTTTGGGGGTGTTTTGGGAGCCCCCTTTACCTCTTCCAACCCAAAAAAAACCAACAATCCCAACCCACAGAAGTACAGTTTAGCCTCCTACCCAAAATATCTTTAAACAAAACAAAATACCTTTCAAACATCCTTTGTGTGTGCTGTTGACTGCAGCGTACACGAAGCCATCTTTACAGACGCAATAACTGCCAAGTCTGCAGAAAGCGTTGTCAGGGCAGTCCATGTCAACGGCGCATACGTTCCCCGTCCGACCTGAAGAAAAATATGTTTTATTAATATAAAAATAAAGGGTAATTTGCCATGGGCTACGGGTTTTTCGGAAGAGATACAGCAGAACCCGGACATAACGACTTTATAAGCCAGCAACTAAGCACAACCATCAGGCGTCTTTTTTAGTCAATGATGTGTTTACCTATAATTGGCGCATATATTAGAACGCTACCTATGATACAACTACTTCTATAAATACTATGTATGTGCTGTTGGTCAACCTGAAATAAATAAATAACTGGTTGAAAAGGAACATAGGTGGGTTTAAGGCTGGAGCAGACCAAATGCGCTATGCGGAACTGTAACGTTATCACAACCACGTGCACGCAAGCGGTGTGTCCTGTCTAATACAGTTCCGTACAATACAACTCAGTGGTACGCTCACGTTTACGCTTACTTCTTCGCATACGCATTTGGTCTGCTGGAGACTTTAAGTCGGTAGAACTATGACTCTCTCCGTTCCGCCTAGAGCTAGAGTCATTTGATGATTTCCCATCACAATAAGGGTAATTTACGATAATACTTACATGTAATCTTTTATAGGATTCCCCACAAACTTGACTACCCCGCAAGCCGCATAAAAAATGATGAAAAAATTTAAGGTTCGCTCACTAAATTAAGCCGGATTTACATTACGAAACTAGTGGCTTGAAATTAGTTTTATAACACTATAATTTCACGTGTAAATGTTCAGTTTTACAAGGCATACATTGTGACATCCTTTGAGGTAACATAATGGTAGTTATTTTTGAAAGAGTGGGTATTAGTGTAATATCATGTACCCACAAAAACGCGTGACCTTCGTATTTTACCATTTTCTTCCTAATTACAGATCTAGATTTTGTAATTTAATAATAGTACTTAATATTATTATTTAATTTTAATATTAATAATGTTTTTTTTTGACGAACTATTGTAAAAACCTAAAAAGGAGCATGCTTAAAATAAAAAAAATAGATAAAATTAGGCACTCAAATATAAGGAACATTACCAAAGCCACCGATGCCTTGATCTATGCTAAAAAGCTGAAATGGAAATGGGCGGGGCACGTGGCAAGGATGTCAGACGAACGTTGGACCTTAAGGGCGACTCGTTGGAGAGGCCCAATGGGAAAACGACATAAAGGGAGACCACTTACAAGATGGGCGGACGACATCTCGAAAACGGCTGGTTCAAACTGGATGGACACATCACAGGATAGGGAAAGATGGATTTCCTTGGAGGAGGCCTTCACCCGCGGAGGGGTTCTTGCAAAATAAGCAAATTTATTATTAGATTAGGATTAATTTACTTTGCACTTAATAGGTTCTTTTTAAATTTAGTTTGTAAGTTTACCTTGTATCTATTAACTTGCAAGAAATATAAAGGCTTTTTTATTTTATTTTATTTATTTATTGTAAAAACAAAAATTTAATAAAAGAGTATAATTATGTAGATTTTTTTAGTTACTTTTTTTTCATATTTTTTGAGTGGATTTAATTTTTTCTACTAGCAATTTAAGTTAAAATTTTTTGATAATCTATTAAAATTGTTATTTGAATCTAAAGACCAGAATAGACGGTTCAACCAAATTGATCTACTTTTATTGAATGTTTAAAAATTCACTTTCTTTTGAGCGGATTGAATTTTATTAGATATCTTTTACTCAATGTGTCTAGACAGCCTTTTTCTTTTATTTACATATTTTTCTGTTTATTATTGAAACTTAACGAATAATTTAACTTCTAAAAAGTAGTCAAACCGCAGGGGATCCTTAGTTGTTAAATAAAATATAATAATTTTATACTAGTTATGTTTTGATGCCGCTATACCAGTATAACAGGATTTTGGTAACTACAGATTGGATCTAGACATTCCCGTAGATGAAACGCAAGTTAGTAAGAGGACTAAATGGTTGTTTCATCCATACTAATATTATAAATGGGAAAGTGTGTCTGTCTGTCTGTCTGTTTGTCTTTCTTTCACGGCAAAACGGAGCGACGGATTGACGTGATTTTTTAAGTGGAGATACTTTAAGGGATGGAGAGAAACATAGGCTATTTTTGTCTCATTCTAACGCGAGCGAAGCCGCGGGCAGAAACTAGTAAAAAATTAAAGGCAAATAAGTGTGTTATGGTATTGTGCGATATGATTATACATAATTCAGAATCTTGGAGAGATTACCGAAACTCGCTACTTATCAGGTATTCTCAAAATGTAGACAGAGCTGTCTACAATTTTAAGTAAAGATAAACGAAATATGAGTAACGTAAATGACGAATATTTAAACAAAGACAAAATAATTTTGTCTACTAGCATAGTTGGTTCGTTCCAGTAGAGGTGACATCACAGTTCAACCACGTTATATTTGATGAATCGACCAAATTATTCTTGATTAATCTACCAAATTATTCTTGACGAATCTAAAAAATTATTCTTGCTAGTAGTCTTTTGTTAAATTAGTTGAGTTACTCTCAAGAATTCGCACGAACATTTGTCTAAAGTCTTGACTTAGTGAAAAAATATGCAAATTAGTTCGTTTATTTTTAACGAGATCACGTTGTTTTGTTGGCAAGCTACGTTTTTGGGGAAAAGGAATTATTTAGGTGCTTTTTTGTCTTAATATAATAATTATGAAGTTATCGAAGTGGAGCTAATTACAATACGGGTTTTTTTTTTGGTGAGTGGGAAATCATCCAATGACTGCTCCCGTCCTGGGTGCGGCGGGAGGGCGTGTCAGACTCTTACTGACTAAAACCCACTCATGTTCCTTCGATTGCCCTTTATGTTCCAGGGTCACGGTAACTGTTATAAACATTCCGCAACTTATAAACATTCCGCAACAACAATACGGGTTAATGGGTAAAATTTTAAGGTATTAAATTCCCCGGAATGGATTCAAAAATAGAGATATCAGTAAATCATTTCAAACAAGCTGACGGTCCATTTAATGGTAAATGGTAACCTCAGCCTACAGACACCAGAGGCCTCCAAGATGCATTACCACGCGCGCCTCAAAGAGAAGGAGTCAGCACAGGAAGGGGCCCAACAGGGCCAACGCCTGCTGGGGTTGCGGAATGATATGTTTATAACAGTTACCGTGACCCTGGAACATAAAGGGCAATCGAAGGAACATGAGTGGGTTTTAGTCAGTAAGAGTCTGACACGCCCTCCCGCCGCACCCAGGACGGGAGCAGTCATAGGATGATTTCCCACTCACCAAAAAAAAAAAAAAATCCCCGAACCACACACACACTCTTAGTTCTTTGTGGTGGTGTGTTAACTACATTTACTTTTCCTTGTTTTGACGTTCAAAGTGCCTTTTAAATGGTCTATTAGAAATAAATGATTTGAGTTGAGTTGAAGCATGAGGATTTTCCTAAGAAAAACAAGATACGAAAATCTCACTAAGTACATACAAAGAAATGAACCTAATAGGTAGGTTTATTTCTTAGCTAGTGTAATATCTATTCTTTCTACTGTTCAAATGACAACAAGGAAATGTTGTTATGTTAATACTATCAGTCATTCGCGATAACTTTGTTTGCACGCCAGTGTAATCAGCACTGAACAAACTATTGCGAGACTTGCCTATTTTATGGCTCGACAGTGTACTAGGTACATTTTTGAAGGTTATTTTTTCAGGCGATTGTTTGCACGGCTGCTCTATTTTAATCCGTACTTAAATTACTTAATTGTTTTAAGGGTTTTTTATAAGCTGCTAACAAAAAGTGTACTTTACTTATATATTTATAAGATTTATAGTGTAAAAACAACGAGTAAGTACCTACCTTCCTAACCCCTAATGGTATATAGGCCATTGGAAAATATTTGCGTTGGCTCAAATGTTGGCCAACGCTGTTTTATTTCTATATTTGTTGGACTAGAGGTATTGGACCTAAAGTTGGCAAATTGATGTCGGAATATTTACTTCAATTAGATAGATTGATAAATGAAACATAAGCAATAAGACATTAGAAAAATAATCATTGTTTCTACTACTTTTACTATATTGTTTACCGAGGGAGCAAATGATTATTTTAAAAGCGAAAGTGTTTTTAATGTAAGTGAGGATTCTAGAATAACTAAGCGTAGCGAGGCGTTAACCGACTATTTAAAATATAGAAGGATCACGATTAATATAACTAACATTTTATAAAAAACAAGAGTGCCCATGGAGTTTTTTGCTTTTTATTCTACTTAAAGTCCAACCTTCGTTTTAGAACAAACTAGCTTCAATAATTTATAGCTCAATTCAATGAAATTAGCTACGAACCATTCTTATTCCGTAATATATATATTTAAAGACGTGCTCTTCTTCGCGGTTTCAACCGCGTTACGTTAGGTTTTTGGTTACTGCTTCGTTCCCGTGGGACATAGCGTGATATTATATAGCCTATGTTACTCGTTGACAATGTAGCTTTCGAATGGTGAAAGAATTTTTAATATCGGTCCAGTAGTTTTTGAGCCTATTCATTACAATCAAACATAAAAAGTTTCCTCTTTGTAATATTAGTGTAGACAGACAGAAAGCCAACAAAAGTACAGCCAACAAAACTAACAATTTTCCACTTCTAAACCATGAACACAGTTACACGAAATTTTATTAAAAATTAGAGAGTAGAAAAAAATCAATTTCCTCCAGTTATTCGCGGTTTTCGATTATCATCGGCCATTTGCCAATGATGCTGCGTTTAGCGACCATGCTTCATTTGAACGGGCGAGTGCGGCGCGGGCACAGTACCGAGTTCAAATGTAACGAATCGAGTGTTGCAAATGGTTCATAACGGTTGATATCTCAGGTTGGTATTGTACAAAGGAATGTACAGTATTGAAGCTCGTTGTTAATGTTAAAATTTTATTGTTACGATATAACTCCGCAAATAATACTGAAAGCGACGAGAATTATTACTGATTGTCTGAACGACGTATTACTTACTGCACAGCCTAAATATTGTGCTTTGAAAGGGTTTTGGCGGCATCCTTTTACATGGATGGACCACAGACAGACAGAGGCCAGAGACAACTTCTTAAAGAAGAAAGTGAACGATTGGTACATGTCGTGAAAAACGGCCCGCGAGAAGGCAAGCCATTTATATTATATTTATAAGAGAAAAAGTATGACTTGTAGATGCAAAAAAGAGCCCAATGAATTTTTTACTTGTGTCTTCACAAAAGTTATGTTTTAATAACTGCTACTTTTCGCCTACGTGAATGTCGACACTTTTACCCTCTATATTAATTTACTCCTTAAGGGTTTGAAGTTATACAGAATACACCTTGTAAGTTTCATGTCTCTAGGATAAGCGGTTTGGGTTGTGCGTTGATCAGTTGATATATCAATAGTCAATCAACAAGTCAGTCAGTTTAACATTTAATTAAATTAGATTGCATCTAAATTTTAACCTTCGTTACCACACACCTATCTAACCATCCTGTATGACTCACGGACACTAATCATTGAACAGTTTAACAAGTATTAACAGGCAAGTAAGTACACTTGCCTTGCCCTCCTTACGTCACTTGACGGATAAGGCAACTGCAATTGGCTAATATAGCGTCTACGCATCGGAATTCACTGACGATACTATTTTTTTAAGGCATGTTAAGTGTAGTCGGTGAATTTAATTTGCGTTTAGTAATCGATTTACGAATAAGTTTTTCTCAGTTTTCGAAGTATTGTGATGATTTTCATTTACAGTAACTAACATTGGTATTACTATAGGTAGCCATGTATTATTCACAATATTAACAATATCAGTTCAGTAGTTAAAAGATTATAAAAATCATCAGAAGACTTCTTTAGCCCTGGGCGGGTCGGGAGGGAGTATCAGACTTTTACTGACTAAAACCCACCCTTGTTCTTTCGGTTGCCCTTTATGTTCCGGGGCCGCGGTAACTATTCAAACTATTCATAAGACTGAAGAGTTTGTTTGTTTGAACGCGCCAATCTCAGGACCTACCTGGCTTGAATTGAAATAAAAAAATTATTTTTGTGTTGAATAGAATATTTATCGAGGCTTATAGGCTACTAACATTACGCTCCGACCTATCGGTGCGAAGTAGTAATCAAAGATCGCGGTGGAAATCGCGGGGACGGCTAGTAAACTGATAACTGGAAAACAGAATAGAAAATTAACGTAAACTCCTAAAAAGTTTGAAATATTTAATTAATATAAAAACAAATTATTTACCAACAACATTTTCACTTTTCGTAATTTCCTTTTCAAACCAATCAAAAACAGAAATGATTACTTAATTAAAACTGTCTACAATAATTAATTAGATCAAGACAAGTTAAATTATATTTACGTTTCTCTTTATAAATACGATAATATCAAACTACTTATATTATAAATCTGGAAGAGATTCAATTCAATATATTTATTTGTGAACATAGGTTACATAGGTGTACAGACAAATACTTATGAGTTTGTTCGCTTGTTTCGTTAAATGTGGCCATATCAGGAACTACTGATTCTAACAAGTTCAAATTGCTTTTTATTTTTAACTAGCTTCTGCCCGCGGCTCCGCTCGCGTTAGAATGAGACAAAAAGTAGCCTAACTCTCCATCCCTTCAACTATCTCCACTTAAAAAAATCACGTCAATCCGTCGCTCCGTTTTGCCGTGAAAGAAAGACAAACAGACAGACAGACAGACAGACACACAGACAGACACACTTTCCCATTTATAATATTAGTATGGATAGTATGGATAGCCCATTTATAAAGGACACTTTCGACAGCCAGTTATACCTAGGTACATATGTATGTAAAATTATAATATTGGAGCTTACAATTGTTTGTTTCATTGCCGCGCTAATCTTTAAATTCGAACCAGTTTTTCGAACTCCTGGTTCATCAAAAATACTATTTTAGTGCTAGCTAGTCCATTTATCAAGGAAAGCTATAGATAGCCTATACTAGGTGCATTTTTGGTCTTACTCAACCTGCTAGGAGATGATTCTACCTATGAAAACAAACAACTTTTATTATGGAACCAACTCTGAAATCGCGAAAAAAATATCAGCTGTTTCCATCAAAAGTTCAATGCCCTCCCGACCATAATGTATGAAACAGCTGATATTTTTTTCGAGATTTCATAATTGGTTCCGTAATAAAAGCTGTTTGTTTTCATGGGTACAATTATCTCCGAGCGGGTTTTGCAGGACCAAAAATACACCTAGTATAATATCACGCTACATCCTACAGGAACGGAGCAGCAACTAAACACATGGGAGAAAGCTACTCCATAACATAAGGAAATTGGTAGCGGATGAAAGAGTTCTTATGTCGTGGGAAATATGTTAGACACTTATTGTGTTAATTTCTTTTAAATAATAGCTAGGTATGCTTTATGTAATTAATTGTCTTGAGCTCAATCGTAGGAAGAAACCGATCTTTTGTTTGTTCTTTGATTTAGCAGTAATGGTGTAATTGACTCGGATTACAAGACTGTTGACATCATTGGTTTTATTAGTGTCAAGATGTGTTGGTTGTAGTTTTATTCTAATGTAATATTTTCTAGAAGATCAAGATGGGAATGGAAATTGATATGCGTTTTTCAATTTATAATGCTTTCTAAGCTTATCTACATACCGACATAATGGTGCTGATTCTCTTGTTCACAAGCTTAACTTAATTTAAGTTAAATGCCTCTTTCTCTTTCCATTTCTTAAAGAAAAAGACAGAAGATACATTTTAGTTTAATCCTGCCAAATTAGACAGCGCCAGAAGAAAATGTACGTATATTTAGACGCCATCTTTTTAAATCGCGTCTAAATTGTCTATGGAGTGTCTAAATTTGACAGGACCTAACTAATATTTAATCTTCTGTCCTTTTCTTAATTAAACAGAAAGAGAACTATGCACTTTACTTAAATTTACGTTAGTTTGTGAATTAGAGAATCGGCACCAATGCGCTTCGGAAAGCACGCAAAGCTGTTTTTCCCGATTGTCATTTGTAGATTTTCGACAGTCGTTACGAGTGGTCAGAAGCCAGAAAGACAGACACAAACACGTGTTGTGTAAGTAAAATCAGTCAAAACATTATTGGGAAAAGACTAGGCAGATGATGAGATAGTAAACCGAAGTCTTGACTTCGCAGACAAGCTTTAAGGAGAAACTTTGCGTTTGCCATCAAATAACCAGGTTCTTGACAACTGTTATAATCTGACTAGCTTTTGCCACCCCCTTTTATCCCTTAAAGTTCCGGAATTTCCGAAAATATTTTCTTAGTAGATACTTACTTTTGACAAAGAACACACCGTCCAACTTTTTTGTCTCTATGACCAGTGGTTTGGGCTGTACATTGATATATCCACAATCAGTCAGCCCACCATTAGATTTACAACTTGCACAAGATTGATAACAAGCTGACAAGCTGTTTAAGGTTCTGCCATTGTTTACTGATAACTGATAACAGAGTCAATGACATAAAAGCGTAAGCCTTGAAGCAAATATGACGAAACGTAGACTCATCGCGACATTTTGAAAAATAGGCCTATGTTGTAAAAGTTTTGTTGGCTTAGAAGAATAATAACTTTAAAGAAAACAGAATAAGCTGTTTTGTAAATAGTTTTATCTGCGTATAATTTATTTTGGTGTTTTTGTAGCTCAAAGGGAAAATACGAATATGTATAGAATCCTTTTGTTGTTAGCTCGTTTGTCTGTCAGTGTACGTCAAGACGCGTTCTCAGGATAGAAATGTCAAAAGCTATGGTATTCGAGGCCCCATGAGGTTTAAGGAAAATCTAGCTTTCAGGTTAAATTACTTAGCTTTAAAATAAACCCTCAAGATCTACATACAGTATTCTTTTTTTTTTATATTAGACATCTGGGGTATTCCTCGGAGCGCTCCTGTTTTGAAGCGCTCCTAACCAAGCGCTCCTAAAATATTCCGCGAAGCGCTCCGAGCGTTCCGAGGAATACCCCAGACATCTGTATGTGATAGTTATTTAACCCCATTACTTTTGTTTTTAATTAATAAAATTGATGATTGTTTAATTCTGAGCGACTATTAAAGTGTTTTTAATTTACCTGTACTTTATAAGTACCTACTTAAATATTTATGATATTACTGATTATTATTATCAATTTAGAAGACCACCTTGAGCAAGGGTTGTGATTAATGCTCGTGTCTTCTCTACATGAGAAGAGACCTTTTCCAAGCAGTGGGACAATAAATAGGTTTCTCAGAATATTATTATTTAAAGAACCATATTAAAGAATTAAATACAGCTTTACATTGTTTGTGAAATGAGACCTAGTTATTTTTGGCACATCAACTTTTACTTGCGTTCACGTATTACAATAACCACCTGATTGTAATGTAATTGGTTATGTAACTGTTCTCGATGGCTAAAAACTGAAGCAAATGGTCCGAAAAACTGCAAAGTATTATTGTTAAATTCAATAAATATAAACATTGAAAGAGAGAATGTAAATTTATCGAAAGAATATGTGACTAAATAATGACTTATTTACACAATAAAGTTACATAATCAATATCTACCAATAATAACTATTTTGCTAAATTTTCAATTCAACACCTACAAAGATTCATACACAAAAACTTTACCAAATCTTCACTAGGTACAGTCCAAAAAATATAAAATAAAAAATAAATAAAAAAGTACTTACGTTTTTCCGGCCCCTGCCCCATAGCGAGCCCTAGAAGGGCCAAGAAGCACAGTTCCCATAACCCCTTCATTTTCAGGAACTGGAGGCAATCGGCAATCGTCGGGAGAGCTCGGGACGCAGAAACTCCAGCACACGACCTCACGTCTAGGAAAAAAGTTAAAATATAATTATAGTACAACAATGTGATAAGATATCACATCTCTATGATTAATTATGTGATAGGAAAAATACTCGTCACGAGATTTGCTGAAGAGGGGGGATTGGGGGGGACGTTCTATTGTGTTAGAAATCTTCTAAGCGTTGTCGTTGGCAGTCTTTATAGAGCGAGCTCGGAGTTTAACCAAAATTGGCGCCATAATAAGCGTTAATTTATTTATAAGGCGTTTAGGTTTTTGGGGGTAGTACAGAATGTCGAGTCGTGGAGGGCTATTTTTTTATTAAAAAAAAAGACGTTCGCATTTTAATCTTGAAGTGTTGAAACTTCTGTAATTTTTAATAAGTTTTAGATGTAAAAATTGTCGATTGTCGCTTAGATTAGATAAATTAATTATATTAGATTTTTTGGAGCAACCTAGTGCAAGGCTGGAGTGACTTTTCAAGATTATAATTTTTTCTAGGATCTTAAATCAATAAGAGTTTGTTATGATCTAGTTAGTAATAGAGCCATATCATTGGACGAATAATATTTATCAGAGATTTAATTGGTATTGGTACACACAACTTTTCAAAAATCCAATATCAACGCCTCTTTACAAGTTAATCCCAAACACACAAACAGTCATGCTTTGCGTCATAATAACAAGAAGGCATTAAATTAGATTAACAGAAAGTTAAAAGAAACAGATCTTATCAACATATTTCTGATAAGCAAGCAGCGTCTTAAATGAGGCATGAAGTACCGCCATCTAGTTGGTTATGGGTGAACTAACCATAGAAGATTTAATATTGGTGAAGAGTCTGTGATGTGCGCTGGTTTTTGGACTAAGTAAGTAGGCAGGAAAGGAATAGATAGGCAGATAGCCCGCCTATCACGTAAGAGGTACTAAATTTGAACCCGGACAAGTGCCAATATAACTTTTTTTGGTTTGACAATACTTATTAGAATCCTTGGCGTAGGTAGAAGAAGAAACACCAGAACAGAGTCTGAAAGACCTAGGTATGAGGATTTTCTACCCCAGAGGAGAAGGCACTGCTTGGTTGTAGACTACTCGGGCCCTATAATATTTTAATTCATTGCCTCAGCCTTCTTCTTTCTTTTCTTTCCTCAAATTTCACGTGTGCAAGGCCCGTTTAAACTTTCAACGACCAACCGACAGCTGGCTGTCGGCCTGCTATTGTTTTTCTATTGTTACTCAAATCACTTGTGTTCGAAGGTTTAAAAAACATAAAAGCTCTTTAGTTTTACTATATTAATACATACACAAAAACATATGTATAGAAGACTAGCTTCTGCCCGCGGCTTCGCTCGCGTTAGAAAGAGACAAAAAGTAGCCTATGTTACTCTCCATCCCTTCAACTATTTCCACTTAAAAAAATCACGTCAATCCGTCGCTCCGTTTTGCCGTGAAAGAAAGACAAACAGACAGACAGACACACTTTCCCATTTATAATATTAGTATGGATATAGTATAGTCTAGTATATAGTATAGTATGGATTATAACCACCCATCCACACCATACATCTATCTTCAAAAACAGCCCAATCACTTCCCACGATAAATCGTACTGTTAACAAGACTATTACAAGATTCTTATCACCCAAATGATACACTTGAACACAAATCTAAAGCAGTAAGTAAAAAAAAACTACAAATCGTTTTAAACAATAGTTTTACTAGTAAGTATAGTTTGTAACTATCCGCTCTAGTGATTCAAACTATTCTCACGTGGATCGGTGTAGCGTGGAGAAAATACTTTGAATAAAGGCTTTTACTATTATTTGGTCTACAACCAGTGTGAAGGTATACTTAAGACCGAGACTATAAAGTTTTTCTCAACATTATGGTGTTTATTTTATGACAAACTAGCTTCTGCCCGCGGCTTCGCTCGCGTTAGAAAGAGACAAAAAGTAGCCTATGTAATTACTCTCCATCCCTTCAACTATCTCCATTTAAAAAATCACGTCAATTCGTTGCTCCGTTTTGCCGTGAAAGAAAGACAAACATACAGACAGACAGACAGACAGACACACTTTCCCATTTATAATATTAGTATGGCAGTATGGATAAGTTTGGGGCGTCATTGAATTATTGTGTCAATGTTAGGGACTACGCCGTCGTCGTAAGAATGAGGAAACCGCCAAACTTAAGGGATCTGGCACATTTAATCATCTCAATTAGACTTATGTCCATAGAAAATTACCGACTTTATACAAAAGCTAAACATACGTGGAAAGCTGCTCTTATAGCGAAAGCATACAAAATCATAGTCGTCTATGGGCATCAGCTAAACACAGCTGAATAAATGTCCGTAGTCCCGCAAGTTTCCGTTAAAATAAATACGTATACGTAAGGAAGGACGGTTAATGTTGTTTTAGGTTTGTCTTAAACATTATTCTCATCTTTGAAAGGATAAGATCAACATAGACTCAAATAATAAGAGTCTAACAGCCGATTTCTGAATTGAGTATTTTACGTTGAGAATACTTATCTATGACTTAAGTAGGACTTAAAAAACATTTTTGTTTCTGAACTAAGTTTATGTTTGATTTAAGCATTGAGTTTGAGACATCTCAAATTTAAGCATAGAGTTTGAGAAATCTCAAATTTGACAGTTTGGAACATCAAATAATGTAAATCAACTTGAGTTTTGTGAATTTTTGCGTTTCTGAACACTATTTACGGTACTCAAATCCTGCTTACTGCTAAGTTGAGCATCAGATAGTTAAGTACCCAAATCGGACTACTTAAACTGTGCTTAGCGTCAAATAAAACATCTTCAGTGTCGATACATCGTTATCTATCACGGATAGAGGTTCGTAAAGTAAGGCTACCACGGCAAAACATCGACCAGACTTTTTTGTGACTCTCGATGACGAACAGTTCAAAACTAGATTTTAGGAATTTACCATTTGCAAGAATACAAAGACTTATAACTGTGTGTCATTTTAGGAGATAGTGTTATCCATGCCTAAAATATAATATCGCCTTTTGTAAATTCTACCACATCATCACAGGAAGCAATGTTTCGATTCGTATTTAATTAAACAAATAAAAAAAACCGCGGAATACACCTGTTGTTTGTTGACTTTTATAACTCGGTTGCCAATATTAGTGATCACTTCACATGTCATATTTAAATACGTATCGTTCTTCGCAAACACACGTTCCATACGAGATAATTAGTAGTAATAGAATATCAAGCATTTTTACCTTTTAAAATAATTCCGATCTATGGCATTTTATCGTTCCGGAAGCTATTAAAATATATTTCATAATTGACAAATGCAAATATTAAGACGGAATAACTGTAATAGTAAATACAGTTTTTTTTACTTGTAATGGAACGTCCCTGTATTGATTTGTTCTCAATTTTTGTAGGTAAAGAAAACTTAACAAATTATGGTTTGAGAAAACCAAATTTTTACGATTGAAACGTAGAAAACTTAAGTATTAATCAACCACTTGAGCAAAACTTTACTGATTCCAGCTTGAATACTCAATTCAGAAATCGGCTGTTATTCGCCTCGAGCAAGCGTGATGATCAATGCTTGAGACTTCTCTATAAAAAAATGGGTCTTCCACTGGGTTGGACAGTGGGACAGTAGTAAGATTTTATTATGGTTAACTTTGGACATTACTGACAGTGGTGAAGGAAAAATATGGTGAGGAAATGTTGACTTTAAATATTAATGGAGTCTGATGTCCTCAAGTCGCCTTAAGCTGTCTACACACCAAAGCCGGCCGGCCCCGCGGCACGAACCCGGCGGGCAAGGCTTTGGTGTGTAGACAACTTTAAGCGTTGCATGCCTTCTCTTTATAAGAAGAGACCTTTGCCTTGCTGTACGACAATATAAGTTTATCATGGATATTACTTATATCGGAGAAAGGAATCCTTTTAGAAGAACTCTAGACTCAAATTAATGTAAGTTTGAAGCAAGTGGGTGGATCAATGCTCGTGCTTCCTCTGTATGAGATGAGACCTTTGCCCTGAAGTGGGAGAGAATCAGAAATAGACTGGTATTATAAGTTAAAGATTACTTGCATAAAGGAAAAACATCGTAACAAAATCCGAACTTCACTGAAGCAAGCGCTATAATGTTTAACCCTTCTATGTATGAGAAGAAGCCATGTATTGTTATACTATTACCACAGACGCACACACTGCACAAAATGGTTTGGTCATCTATTTACATAAGCGAATGTGTCACAAAATTACCTGAACTTAACATTCGGTACAGGCGTCAGTGTTACTCGCGGTGCATTTTGGTTTGCGCAAACGCATATACAAGGTTTTTTTTGCACACTGCAAGCAAATAGCATTCCACAGAAAGTTGGTCATCAGGTTGCCAGTTTGTAGACGATTATTCAATTAAATGATGTAAGAAATTATTTTTTTATTGATTTCTGCGGTACTGTATTGAAATGGTTAAAACAGCTATAGTTGAAGACACTATAGCTGTTGTTGTTCCAAATAAAAGCATTTTTGTAAATATTTGTAGTACAGATTCCCCCCATTTTCCCACATTAAGTAATTTCTTTAATACTGCTCTGTAGGCTCTGCTCCAATGGATTGTAGCGACATGTTATTTAGCCAAAAGATTTTTTTTCAATTCGAGTAGTATCTCCAGAGATTTGAGGCCTATAACAAACATATATAGACTGACTGTTGAAAAAACGGATTGACTGTTGAAAAATGCGTGTATAAAATTTAATTTTCTTATTTTAATTAATTTTTGTTTTATTTTTATTTTATTTGCTTTTTTTATTTAATTTTTATTGTGATGATGTTAACTAATATTGTAAATAATAATGTAAATGCAATTATCTTGCGCTAGCAGAACAGCTAATGTTAACCTCAAACTGTTACTGGGTCACCAAGATACAGGCTGTGCCTAGTTTGGGACCCGCTGCTATATGCGACTAACAATATTATACAATAATGTCAAAAGTTTTACGTGTCACTATTTATCTTTGTGCTTGCTAAATAAATAGGCCTATAACATTTAATATAATATTTGCCTAAATTGGAGTGACCTATACACGCCGACAGACTGAGAGCCGACTCCGACAGGACTTCAGCGTCGTCTGTCGGCGTAGGCGTAGTGGCTGTCGGCGTATAGTCGGACACTCTTATTTTTGGTACTTCTATATGTCAAAAGAAAACAAAAAAAGAGTTTATTTGAGACAAATAAACTACTACTATTAACCTCAAAAATTCTACGATTATTCTTCTTATTTATTTGTATCTACTCTGCCGATTATGCAACCGTGTGTGGTAAGGTCTTACTTAAGCTTAATTCTTAAAATGTTACCTAATTTAAAATAATTCAAAAAGTAACTCAGTTCCCGTCAAAACGCCTAATTAAAGTAATTCAAAATGTCGAAGCTGCGAGATTACAAATTTAGTAATTAATTGACCGAAAATTATTTAGCTTCCCGTCAAATAACTAAAGTTAATAAAGTATCAACTACTATAAAGTATATTTGTTACTGATAGTTTCTTTTGCCTTTTTCTCTGAAAAGATGGATTATAGCGCTAAGTTATGTATTCTATATATATTATTGTGCTATAATAATAACTTTATAATCTTATCAAAATCGGCTCAGTAGTTTTTGCGTGAAACATTAACAAACACCCATCCATTTAGGAAGGAAACTAAAATTATGCTGTTTTATGATTCGTTTTTCAATATCTTTTTTGACCAAACTCAATGAATCTAATTTATTATCGAATCTAGCGCAATGTAGTAAGTATTTTATGGTCACATAATAGTCAATTTGTAAATAATTGTACCGCAACGAAAACCACGCTGGGAATAATATTGCGTATCATTTACACCATTATACAGGGCGGGCGTTTTCTTTCACATCATTATTTTCGTTTAATTGAGGAATGTTTCATTATTTTATAGAAAATTAGATTAATTAAGCTTTGTTATTTAATTAATTTAGTCAGAATCTCAAAATAAAAAGTAAAATTAATAACGTTGTTGTGCCTATAGTTTTTTAGGCCTCAAAATGTGAATTGATAGTTAATTATTGCAAAATTTTATCGCATTGAAGTTCATAATAATAGCATTACAGTTCTACTGCAGAGCCAAAGGCCTATTCTCCTATTAATCATTTTTCTCGCAGAGCTGAGTCAGTAGTTCTGCCTAGTTTGAGAACAGGCGGCTATGTGTAAGCTGTCTTAAGATATCTTCATTTTATTTATTTAGGATCTCCAACAAAGGATGTATACATCAATTATGTTATAAGTAAAAAAGTGTAGATAGGTTATATGCAGTCAAAAAGTGGCACATTAAAAGTTTGCCAATTGACAAACATGATATCGCGTTGACATTTGACGTTTATCTCTTTTTCACTCGCACTACTTTAATCATGTCATCCTACTTTGACGTGTAATGTATGTGTGCGTTAGTGTGCCGTTTTTGAAGATAGAATTTCTTTTGGGTAACCTAGATCTACACTTTTTTACTTATAACATCATTGGTATACATGTATAATGAAAATTAAATTATAGACGACAGAAGTTCGCTTGGGTGTACTCCGTCACCTACAGGAGTCCACAGCATGCATAATAGAATTATAATATCTAAGCTAACAACTTAAAATACTAACAAAATACATTAAACATTTAAATTTATGTCAGAATGTGCATTTCCGTTATATTTTGCGTCAACTTTTACTGTTTGAACTAGATAATTAATTTGATTCAATCTGTTTTGGGATGGTCATTAAAATGTTGTTGTTTGAAGACTATTATTGACTTTATCAGCATCTCCGTAGCCTTTTCCCAATCATTTATTTATTTATTCAACTTTATGTACGGTGGGCAAAGCAAATAAGTATCCAGGGCCGTCATATACAATTAAGGTTTTCTTGAATACCAATGAATGTATTCAAATAAAATTTAACCTAATTGAAGAACTAGTCATTTTTTACTATAGTTTAAATGTTTTTTAGAAAATATCCGTGGGTTTTTGAGAAAACTTAAACTGTATCTGACGGCCCTGGATACTTATCTGCTTTGCTGACTACAACACCGTACAAAGGCGGACTTAAACCTTTGAACGCCCGTGATTCTAAACACAATGGAAAGACAATAGCAGCGCGAAAGCCTTCTTTCGCTTGGTCGTGGAAAGGTTGAAACATTTTTATAACTTAGCTGTTAACACCCTGTACACTCTAACATTGGTAACACAACTTACGAAATGCAAGTACTAATCCAAGGTAGGTGTCGCGATTGCCGCGATGCCCCATCACTAACTTAATCCGGAATAGACAACTGTAGGTAACTTCACTTCTCTATGGTAACGCTATTTTACATTTCCGGCAAAAATGGCGGTCGGCGCGTGCCCCGATTCGACCTGTTGAAAGTTAGTGGTGATCTGGAAGTGCAACAATCCTGCTTTCGAGGTTTAAGCTAAGTATACCACACATTCTGTCAGACTTTCTCATTGTCTCACATAATTTATGTAATTTATGAATTCCGTGTACCTACCTTGTAGTTACACGCCGTACCCACATGATTCTAATTTCTCCGACCGAATTGCTTATGTGTTCTTAATATCTATAGTGTTAGCATGGATAACGTGATCGGAAAGTAGTACGGAAATAACATTTCTTGAATATGAGCGTAATTCAGTTAATAAGTCTAGGGCCTGTTGGGCTACCTGGTGCCTAACCGCAGGTGCGACTGTTGAAGTTTGGCAGTGCAGTCGCAGTGATAGGGTGTCTTTAACCCCCTTTGAAAGAGAGGGGGGTTAACCCCCTTTAGAAAAGGGAAGGGGGAAGAATCTGCCAAAGGGGGCTGGTATGTTGATACCAGTCCCAACTGCCTCACTAAAGAGGCACCTGAAAATCCTTGGCCAAGGTGTATTGCCTCACGACAGAGTGAGAAGTGTATTGCCTCACGACAGAGTGAGAAGTGTATTGCCTCACGACAGAGTGAGAAGTGTATTGCCTCACGACAGAGTGAGAAGTGTATTGCCTCACGACAGAGTGAGAAGTGTATTGCCTCACGACAGAGTGAGAAGTGTATTGCCTCACGAAAGAGTGAGGAGTGTATTGCCTAACGACAGAGTGAGTGAAGCGCGCATAGGTATTAGAAAATCCTTAGTTAAGGTACCTTACAAGTATGAGATTTGACCCAGACTTTCTCCTAACAAAGGGAGATGACATATCCTTGACTTCCTGCAACCAATCATTTACGGTCCCCCTTTAATTCCCTGTTCCCTGGCAAATGTGGTGGTAATTGGTGTTCATGTGTATTTAATTACACTACAGGTGTTGGAGTAAGGAGGGTAATCTACGTAGAGGGGCCAAAGCACTGAATGAGCAGTAGCGGAGGCCAATTAGTCCTGGATCAGACTCTGACAGCCATCAATCAATAAATGCAGGTACGACTCGACTCTTTGCTTCTTTAATTCTGGATGTATAGTGTAATTTGATCATTATATTTAAATTTTAATTTTGTAATGGTGGTGAGAGGTTTCTGTTTTAATTTACATCATAAATTGCCTCAAGGGGTTATTCATTTACATCAATGATGATTATCTCAATTTCCAAGAGTTACATTGCCCCCTCTTACTATGCATTACAAAACATGGTGGAGATGCTGGGATTAACAAATAAATCAAAGAGTGCATCAGGCATTATACATCCAAGAGGCGAGCGGTCGATTCGTACGCTATATATTATGGAACGCTATGTTCTATATTTATTTATTTGAAACTTATCATAAACTTTCATATTTGATGATACCAACGCCATCTAACGAGTTCTGTTGAAATTACTATTAAATCGTAAGTACTAAAAGAGATGGCGCCACTAAACACCTTCAATTTAACAAACTGTTTTAATTAACCGGAATCACTTTATTTTACAACCTTTATAATAAAATTGAAAATTAGATAATTATATATATAATTTAAAATAAGGTATTTATTCTTTTGATCGAGTGTAATCTGTGTAATGAAACGAAATACCGCGGGAAACTGAAAAAATTTTTGACAGAGAAAATTATGGCGACCGCGAAGTGTTTACGAAGTAAAAATATAAGTTTTAACTACAGTGAGATCCTTGTTGGGATTTTTGTGGTATTTGAGACAAATTGTGTGAGTTCATTGTTCAACTACGAGCAAATACAGGTAATCTTTCTTTTAACTTGACGAAACGGCAGACGTAAAATTAAGCGCACAAATAGGTACAGAACTTCCATGAGTTAATCTTGAGTGTTATCCGTAAGATTGCGGGTTCGTAAGTACATATTACCTGTGTTACACGCAGCCACAGAGTACAGACATTATAATATACTACACAGCGTATAAGTAGATAAAAGTAGCAAGTTATACCTATCTTAAAAATTGAATTCACGGAGGTACATTCATAATACAACTCATTTTAGCAAAATTATAATAAGTCAGTGAGTGAATTATACATAACATGAATAGACTGTGTGTTTTAAGCATAGTGTAGGTAGGAAATGGGTGTGCCACTTTAAATGTGTTTATTAGAACACAACAGGTAATTAGAGCACAAATTATGTACTTACCATTCACAACTGCTGATGAATACTTATGTGTTGAATTGGAACCTTGTGATTTGACTTGAGTTTCTATTGCATAAAGTTAAAATAAATGAGCACGCTTCAACTCATTTGTTGGCACTTCTATGAAGTATTGTCACGAGCCCAGAGTGCTGGATTGAGGAACGGCCACATGAGATAAAGGAAACAAGTACACATAGTTGAAAGTTCATTTAATTCAACTCACCCGTTGAAGCAAGTAAGTTCAATCCAAGTTTATTATATATGTGGCAACAAAGCCAATCATGGGAAACCATAACCCATATAAAGGAACTGTCTTGTCTGAGAAATTGAATACTAAGTGTATAGTTATTGTTTAGAGACTTATTGCCTCTTATTAACAAGAGCTACTATACTATTATTTACTTGTAATAAGGTCTTCACTACTTTGTACATATTTTAATTTGTTAATTTGTTTGGTGTGTAAAGGAGTAATAACACAATTAAATCAACCCATATAAACCTGACAGATTTAGTATGGAATTCATTTATTTATTCAATGAGTAATGTCATTGTGTATTAGGCTTACTATATGTGTCATTGTGTATTAGATATATTATATTAATAAACTAGAACATGTTTAAACTGAGTGAATGTTTAATATATGGTACAAGTTGGGAACATTGTACAGTTCAGTATTTTCTCTAGTATAGAGATGACAGAAAATCAGATTATATGTTATATTTACAAAAACACACAGCAAAGTGGACCAATTATTTTAAATAATAAGGGACAACCTCCCTTATTGCCAATGAGATAAATGATTTAGTAAATCATGCTCTGAGTATCAGTCTCAGTGCAGATAAAGCAGAAGAAGCAAAAATAACTGCATCTAAATGGCAGACAATTTTGAATACATTTGAAGCCGAACTATTTCAGTAATAATAATAAATAAATAAATATGCTGGGACAACTCTCACACGGTTATCTGATCCCAAGTTAAGTTCTGCTTAGAGCTTGTGTTATGGTAACCAGACAACTGACATACATACTTATATAATTTATAAATACATACATATTATAGATAAATTAATAAAGCTGTAGACCCTGATGTGGATGAGGTCTCTGAGTTAATGTCAATACAACTTAAGGGTGAAAGACACTTGCTGAATTGAATGTCAAGATTAAGACTGTAGCGAAAATATTGCATCAACCTCTACGTAACCAGTTTCAAGCGCTCCTGCATTCACCGGACAATTACCGAAGCTGAGTTGCCTAACTTCGAAGGAAAATCACTTGAATGGCATCAGTTCTGGGATCAATTTCGTTCTAATATAGATCAAAGCAACTTACCTGGAGTAGAAAAGCTTTTATATCAGAAAGCTTCCCTAAAGAGAGATGCGATGAAATTAATCAATGGATTAAACTCCACGAACAAGAATTACTAAATAGCAGTATCAACCCTCGAGGAAAGATATGGAAAGGAAAGTCAAATAATGGACGCGCATAATTCTGCTTTGTATAAAACAAAGCAAGCTACAACAATTGCTGAGTGCAGAGAAAGTTAGCAGTAGTATCTTGTGTATGCAAAGGTTGTTTAGTATTCTTAGTTATAAGGCTCTGTATAATTTATTTTAGAGGTTACATTTATGTTATAAAGGAGATGCAGTGCAAAGTTTGTTGGGGAGATGCGTCTCAGAATGTATATTAAGGGGATGTAAAGAATAAATGTTTTTAGAAATTGAATTAAAATATATTGTTGAGGGGGTGTGTTCAATAATGTAATAAAATGGCAACAAGGAAAGAAAAGTTAGTTGAGAACCTATATTTAGTAGAATCAGAGGTAGGATGGATCCTTTCCGCACCGGGATTACGTATCTTGCAGAAGCAGAGCGATCGCGATAATTGCGCAATATTTGCTTCTCAAACGTCAACTCAGAATAAGTCAAGTCAAATAGCAATCTAGCAATAGTGCTGCCTCTGTGGAGCAATCAGTTAATAAAACATGCATTTTTCGTTTGGTGGTTTCGTATTTAGTATGGTTTTGAGAACAAAGTTAAGTTATTTTTGTTAAAGGTCATATTTGATTAGTTTCAGCGATTGCTACTTTATCGTCATCGTAGCAATAGCTGCATTAGAACAATCGGCGATCGATTATCAATCGATTCATACATAATACGATATTTTTTTTTGACGTTAAGCGATTAATCGCGCGGTGATCGCGCTATCGCTGCGCAAGTGCTGCTGATTGCTGTTTCATAGGTAATAAGCCAGCCGGAAAAGTTGGTGATACATCCATGGATAACAGAGACTGTTAGAGATTTAGATTTGCATAATTATAAAAAGCAATTATTTCAATTGTTATTAGACAAATGATAATATACTTTGGTTGTTAGTTTCAAAAATGACCGTTAATAACTCTAAAGTGCTGTATTTTGAATTGTTATTTTATTAATTTTCTCCTTGATTGTGCTATGTTTATGTTATAAAATTTCACTGACCTACTCAATATTGATTGTATGTAATGACATACAATAATTTTTGAATGGCCATAATGTATGGCGGGTAATAGCTGTGTACAATCTTGGAAACGTGTAACAACTATTTGCTTACCTATGTAACACAATAAAAAATATTTGTAGGTATCTGTATTTGGATGAATTAACTGTTGTGACATATTTTCAAAATATAATTGAAGACAAGGTAAACAAACGATCCACCTTTGGATAGTTGAAATATATTTTTTTTTGTGGGAATTTATATGTATAATGTTAGACATGTTTACACAAATAAATATATCTTTATCTTTATCCATTGGTATTGTGGACTCACCTAAGATAAATCGCGATGAGGTAGCTATCAAGCATTTTAATGAACACACAGAATTGATGAACAACAGATACTCGGTGTGTTAGCCATGGAACGAATATCCTCCTAATTTACCGTCAAATTTCGGACTTGCATATGGACACTTACTAAGTTTATTAAAGCGACTAGATGCGGATGCATTAAAATCCTATGATGAGACATTAATGGAACAGTTGAATAAATGCATAATAGAACAGGTACCTAATAGAGAAGAAACTGATCACCCAATTCATTACATACCTCATCTCGGAGTAGAAGTTCCAGGAAAACCTACTAGAATTGTCTATGATACTAGAATTGTTAATGAATGTTTATATTGTGGACCATTGATGTTGCAAGATTTAGCAGGACTTCTTATCAAGTTTAGATGCCACCCAATAGGAATATCAGCCGACATAGAAAAAGCTTTTCTGCAGATAGCACTTAATGAAAGGGACAGAAATGTTACAAGATTTTTATGGTTAAAGGACATCAATAAACCTGCTACCAAAGATAATATTCAACATTTTAGGTTTACCAGAGTTCCATTTGGTGTAGTATCGAGTCCATTTTTACTCAATGCCACTATTAAACATCATTTACAAAAATCAAAGGACGAAATTTAAAGAAAGATAGCGGAGGACATATATGTGGACAATATGGTAACTGGAACTTAAAGCATTGAAAGGGCCATAGAACCTTATAAGAAGTGCAAAGACACCTTTAAGAAAATACCAATGAATACGAGAGAATGGAGTTCGAACTCTAGAGACTTAATGAAGTATATTCCAGACACTGGCAAGGATAAAGTAGTCAAAATACTAGGACTCGATTGGAATCTTGGAGATGATACGCTTCAATTAAGATCGTTCAAAACCGCTAACGAAAATACAAAAAGAGGTATATTAAAGACTATAGCTTCCGTTTACGATCCTCATGGATATACGATACCGCACTTGTTACCAGCTAAAGTATTATTACAAGATCTCTGGAAATTAAAAGTCAAATGGGACGAAAGTTTATCCGAAGAAATGATTATTAGATGGTCAAAAGCTAAGGAAAATCTAGAAAAAATAAAGGATATTAAAATGAATAGATGTTTCACAGTAGATCCAAGAAATAAAAGTTGTCAGTTACATTGTTTTTCCGACGCTTCGGCAAAAGCGTATTCAGCTGTTGTTTACATTGTACAAGACAATCACATGAGCTTTGTTATTGGCAAATCACAACTAACACCTTTGAAAAATAAGGAAAATTTACAAATTCCGCGTTTAGAGTTATTAGGTGTAGTAATTGGAAGCCGTTTGATTAACTTCGTAAAAAAGTTTATTCAATTAAATGTTACACGTGAAATTATATGGACAGATAGTCCGATAGTTATAAATTGGTTTCGTACAAATAAACTTTTAACACCCTTTGTAGCAAGGAGAATAGAGGAAATAAAGCAAAACAAGAACTTAACTGTACGATACGTACCAACACATTTAAATCCTGCGGATGTAGCCACCAGAACATAAAACGCAAATATTGACATGAATAATATTTTTTTTTTTAAATATTGGCTTTATGGACCGAGTTTCCTGCTACAAAAACCCGATTTAAGACCTGCTCAAACCTGTCAAGCCACTTCTTTGTTGGCCGGGGAGGGTCTTACGAATGATGAACAACTCATGATTCAGGATTTAGAAGCAACTACTACAGATCAAGGTATAATACAAGGAAAGGATAGAAAAATAGAAACAGTTGAAGAAGACACATATTAAAGAGACAAACAAGCTCATAATAAAAATAAAGAAAACATACAACAACATTTTTTGGAAGGTAGTACACTATGTGAAATTAAGAAAATACAGACAGAACATTTTCCAGAGGAAATAAAAGGCAAGCAAACTGATTTGAGCCGTAATTTAAAGTTGTTTAAAGATATCGATGGCATAATAAGGTGCAAAGGTAAAATAGGAAATGCAGATTTATCCTTTGACAGAAGATTATCCTATACTTATACCAAGAAATTGTGATTACACAGAATGATATCTACTAAAGGATTACCTACATTGGTCACTTCAGATAATGCTTTACAGTTCAAACTTATGTCAGAAACACTGTCACAGTCTTACTGCGTAGAGAATAAAATAAGATGGAAGTTTATACCAGAATTAGCTCCGTGGTTTGGCGGATTTTATGAAAGATTGGTTGCGATGGTAAAGCATTGTATGAAGGATACTCTTGAGAACAGTATGGTTAAGGGAACTATGACAAAAGTCGAGCTGGTAAAGAGTTGGAAAAGGTCAAGAATCATGTTAAATGAATTCAAGGAGATTTTCATCAATCGTTATCTCCCTACGCTACGCGAAAGATATTGGAAATCGCATAGAAATCCTCGTGTAACCGCATCGGCACCACCAAGAGAAGGTCAGATCGCTCAAATTAAAGGTGACAAGAATAGGGAAAGCTGGAAAGTCGGAAGGATAGTTTCACTGTTAAAAGGAGCGGATGGTTTATGTAGAGTGGTTAAAGTTGGCAACACTATTTATACTAGATCAATAACCCAGTTATATCCTTTAGAGATAGAAGAAGAAAGTGTCTCACCCACATTAAATTCATCTAAGGTAAATGATGATTTGCAAAAGGAAAGGAGGCTATCGTTAGCGAAGTGGAAGTACAAGAAATAACCTTCACTGAAAGCAATAGGAAAAGTTAGCTGAACCATTACAGCAGAATAGTACTGAGACTGAGCACAAGATAGATGAGCTTGCGTTGGCTGAAGAATTAGAAAGAGAAATGGCCGAAGGGACGGCGGATAAAGATGAGATAGAAATGGAGAAAGTTCCGAGAGTAAACCAAGAGGCGAACTGGAGGGATGCTAAAGCGATGAATGATGTAACTGAAGATAGTCCATCCGACTCACGACCAAAACGAGCTTCGGCTGCTCGAGCTCTGATAAAAATCAGAGAATGGACGAGCGGCCTGATGTCCATGCTATGTTAATCTTCCTCGGCGGGAGTGTCGCGATTGCCGCGATGCCCCATCACTAACTTAATCCGGAATAGACAACTGTAGGTAACTTCACTTCTCTATGGTAACGCTATTTTACATTTCCGGCAAAAATGGCGGTCGGCGCGTGCCCCGATTCGACCTGTTGAAAGTTAGTGGTGATCTGGAAGTGCAACAATCCTGCTTTCGAGGTTTAAGCTAAGTATACCACACATTCTGTCAGACTTTCTCATTGTCTCACATAATTTATGTAATTTATGAATTCCGTGTACCTACCTTGTAGTTACACGCCGTACCCACATGATTCTAATTTCTCCGACCGAATTGCTTATGTGTTCTTAATATCTATAGTGTTAGCATGGATAACGTGATCGGAAAGTAGTACGGAAATAACATTTCTTGAATATGAGCGTAATTCAGTTAATAAGTCTAGGGCCTGTTGGGCTACCTGGTGCCTAACCGCAGGTGCGACTGTTGAAGTTTGGCAGTGCAGTCGCAGTGATAGGGTGTCTTTAACCCCCTTTGAAAGAGAGGGGGGTTAACCCCCTTTAGAAAAGGGAAGGGGGAAGAATCTGCCAAAGGGGGCTGGTATGTTGATACCAGTCCCAACTGCCTCACTAAAGAGGCACCTGAAAATCCTTGGCCAAGGTGTATTGCCTCACGACAGAGTGAGAAGTGTATTGCCTCACGACAGAGTGAGAAGTGTATTGCCTCACGACAGAGTGAGAAGTGTATTGCCTCACGACAGAGTGAGAAGTGTATTGCCTCACGACAGAGTGAGAAGTGTATTGCCTCACGACAGAGTGAGAAGTGTATTGCCTCACGAAAGAGTGAGGAGTGTATTGCCTAACGACAGAGTGAGTGAAGCGCGCATAGGTATTAGAAAATCCTTAGTTAAGGTACCTTACAAGTATGAGATTTGACCCAGACTTTCTCCTAACAAAGGGAGATGACATATCCTTGACTTCCTGCAACCAATCATTTACGGTCCCCCTTTAATTCCCTGTTCCCTGGCAAATGTGGTGGTAATTGGTGTTCATGTGTATTTAATTACACTACAGGTGTTGGAGTAAGGAGGGTAATCTACGTAGAGGGGCCAAAGCACTGAATGAGCAGTAGCGGAGGCCAATTAGTCCTGGATCAGACTCTGACAGCCATCAATCAATAAATGCAGGTACGACTCGACTCTTTGCTTCTTTAATTCTGGATGTATAGTGTAATTTGATCATTATATTTAAATTTTAATTTTGTAATGGTGGTGAGAGGTTTCTGTTTTAATTTACATCATAAATTGCCTCAAGGGGTTATTCATTTACATCAATGATGATTATCTCAATTTCCAAGAGTTACATTGCCCCCTCTTACTATGCATTACAAAACAGTAGGTATACTGTCGAAAAAAAAGAAGTGTTTTGTATCACGATCGATCGTGACGGCAGATAAAATGCGCGTGCCCCGGTCCCTCGCTTTGTACCAAAAGCCGGCTTTGGAAGATTCTTTTTTGGTTCATCTAAGTCTAAGTCGTTTTGTAGGAAGTTAGATTTTGTTTTGTTTTCTGGTGACTTGAGTTTTATTAGATTTATTAGTTTTCATGGCTCGGTCTGCGTGGCTTTCTAGGCCAACGAGGGTTGATTATCTTGAGAATTAAAGAAAAGTCTCCTCTTCCTCTGTCGATTCCTCATTACTGAGGATCGGGACTCCTTTGAAAAATCTTCTTAACAGTTTCTCTCCATCGGCTTCTGTCCAAGCCATCGTGGAGGGCCGTGCTGACAGATATCTCAAGGCTTGTTGATATCTGATCAGCCCAACGTTTGGGGCTTCGTCCACGAGGCCTTTTGCCTTCCACCTTTCCTGTGACCATCAGGCTTTCCAGGTTGTCGGGGCTTCTACGAGCTATATGGCCGAAAAATTGGATCACTCGATACAGACACGACGCAGAGAGCCTTTGCCTGAGCCTGAGAGGAAGAAAAGACTATGCAATAGTAACTTTTGACTGCGTTGAGTATTTAATAGTAATGTCAGAGTGATACCTCCTTGCATAACTGACAATCTGGACTTATCAGACTGACCGGCAAAAGCGATCTTACGAGTCATAGGCCCGTATTAATAGACGTCACTCAATTCTGAGACGCTCTCAAATCTCTTGATGTCCTTCTCATTCTAAAGGGAAAAAATAAGGACAGCAATAGATTTGACAGCGTCTCAGAATTGAGTGACGTCTATTAATACGGGCCTTAGAGCTACGATGATCAACAACTAAGTGAACCCTTATTAATCTTGCAGGGAGAAAGATAAAGGTAAATATTCTTAGACAAAGATTGTTAAAGTTAATTTTTTTGAGACATGTGCAATACATGGATTTTAAGACGACATAAGTTTAATATCAACATTCTCTACCATATCAGGCGTACAAAGTTTAATAAAAATACAATAATCATTGTTAATCTCATAATAAGGCACTAAACCTAATATTATTACAATGTTAAACTTGACAAAATAAAGTCAAAGCATTTATTGCGAACTAATGCCCTTACTAATAAACACTGTGTAAAGTTATGTCATAAATAAAGCCTGTATAACCATACATTTTTTGACGTATAAACCTGTCATAACTTTACGCAGCGATTATTAGTAAGACGCTAAGTGTACAAAGTTGGTGTTATTATATGTTAGTACTTATGACTTAGCAGCCTTTTACAAGCTATATAAATTACATAACGATATTTTTAATACTATAATTTAGCATTTTCTGTAAGAGCATTTTTTCTCATATCTTTAAATACCTAAGTCAGCATTTATATCTTTAAAACTGTAGAATTTTGACATAGATACATTTTTGGTGCCAGTAAATATGCTTTTACCCATAAAAAGATGAGTTTCAGGATTTTACAGCTAAAAGGTCTGCATTGGTTGTTAACTAGGTAGGCAGTGCCTACCTTCAGTGCAAGTCACTTCTGTAAGCAATTAATTCCTATTGCTTTTTGACATACAGCACCCAGAAACACCTATGCCTAACCTCAACTCCCCTCTTCATATCCACAACACAATGAAAACCGGACAGCACAGTCCCATTGTACGCCTCTACCGACCGTAACGTGATGTATGACTCTAATGTAATTAGCTAACTTAATTACACAGGTTGTTGACTCGTGCCCGAATTGTTGATAAGGCTTAGTTAAGTTACTGTACGTGTAGGGTTTAGGGTTCGGTTGCTGAAATAATAAAATCGGGGTAATAAATTGGGTAGAAGCTTATTCTCTTATACCTAGAAGAGGTTCGTTTTGATCTGGCTTGTTTAAGGCAGTTTCGGGATTTCAGGCATTCAATGAAATAAATAAAATCACTTTTTTTTTTTTTAAACTAGAACCTCTTTCCGTCATTTCATTTTAGCATCAATACTAATACGCTAAAGAGATCGTATGTTTAGTGGAACCCTAATCTCAGGGGTTAGCCCACGTAAGAAGAAAGCCTAAATTAAAACATCACGCTACGACACACAGTAGCGGAGTAGCAACCAAAGATGCGGGAGAAACCGCGGTGGATAGCTAGTTAAGTTAAACTAACGTCTAGGTTTTTTTTCATCGAGGGCAATGATGCTCTCGATTAAACTTAGTAAGTACACATAGAATAAAAACCTTTTTCCAAAAAAAAAAAAATAACCGACTTCAAAACTAAAAGCTCAAAAATAACTATTTCGGAAGTCGGTGGCTTCTCTTCTGCCGGTCGAATTGTGTTGCTTTGCCACCGACTTCCGAAATAATTATTTTTTGAGCTTTTAGTTTTTGAAGTCGGTTATCTTTTTTTTGGAAAAAGGTTTTTATTTTTTACTTTTTAGTTAGAGTCCCAAGTACGTTTTAGAGTAACTTTAAAAAAAAATACGTTTTTCTATAAAAATTGAGGAGTTCCCTCGATTTCGGCATGATACCATCATCAGATCCTGGACCTGATGACAATGGAACCATTTGGGAAGTCTACTCTTTCAAACAAAAAAAGAATTGTTCAAATCGGTTGGCAAACGACGGAGATATGCGCGAACAAACATAAAAAAAAATATACAAACATCCGAATTGAGAACCTCTTCCTTTTTTTTCGAAGTCGGTTAAAAAGTCGTAAGTATTTTCGCCCATGCCAGATTGTGAACTCACAATTTCACGATGCGAGACTGGCTTTAACCTATGGACTATCAGGATATTTAAGGGATACCTACTAAAGTACCATTGATTACAGTTTATAAACCTGAGGATAATAATTTTAAGAGATTCTCTACTATACAGCCCAATGAAGAACACCTATTCATCAGAAACAATGGTCAAACCAAGCAACAGTGGAGTGTGGATGTTTAATATTTTTTCATGACCTTCAAAACGTTTCATTCATTCATTGTATTTTTAAGACAATTCTGTTAAGTAAATTTAATGTGTGTAGTAATAATGCTATATCTAGTAAGTCTCAGTGGTATAAAGGTGAACGCAGACTTGGCCGCACCGCACGCGCCGCAGTCTTCGCATTCGAATTCTTTATATGAAGTTCTATGCCACCTCGCACATCTACCCGCATCGCAGTTGCCGCAGATCCTGAAACGACAACAAAGAAAATGCGATGACTGCGGGGACTGCGGCGCGTGCGGTGCGGCCAAGTCTGCGTTCACCTTAATAAATATCTTCGGACAACTCACACACGGTCATCTGATCCCAAGCTAAGCAGAGCTTGTGTTATGGTAACCAGACAACTGATATACATACTTATATAATTTGTAAATACATACATATTATAGATAAATCACACCCCGACACAGAACAAACAATCATGCTCATCACACAAAGTTTGTCCTGGGTGGGAATCGAACCCACGACCTCCGGCTTAGCAGTCAGGGCTACTAACCACTAGACCAACAGGCCCGTCAAATATAATAATTGTTACTTTTCCGTGTTTTATAACAAGTAACCAATGAATTCAATGTCCATTGAGTTTGACTGTATTGTCGTTCTAATATACAGGGTGTCCCACGGCAATGCCACATGGAGGGAAAGTACCTTAAATATTGTAGATAGAACATTTTACTGAAAGAAGACATTATTTGAATTTTAAAAACAATTTAAACTGCTTTCATAGATATTTTAATAATTACATAGTCAAACCGGGAATCGAACCTGTTACTCGAGAAAATTAATCAGCCTGTAGTTTTATCCTACCGATCGAAAGGCTTCACCACAAGGATTGTTTTTCGCTAAATAACATAGTGTCAAAAATAAAAGAAAGACCATGAATTTTAACATTTTTAATACAAAATTAGTCAATTTTTCAAATGCCCTACTACTACTACTACTAGTCCCTTCTTCTTGAATATGAAGTGATAAATTTTGATTATTTCGTTTCCTGACGATTTTTTGGTCTTGTTGTGGTGGATATTTATTTATTTAAATGATGCGTACTACTCAAGTAGGTAGATTAATTAGTAATAAGTAGTTATGATTGTTAATTGTATGTCCTTACAGCAATGTAAGCTTTTAACTTTTCTGGACAAAACTTTACATCAAATGTTAAATTTCACGGTCTGCCTTTTATTTGTGACACTATGTTATTTAGCAAAAAATAATCCTTATGATGAAACCTTTCGATTGGTATGATAAAACTACAGGGTGGTTATTTTTTCTCGTGGAAGAAGTTCGATTCCCGGCCCAACCGTTTAATTATTTGAAAATCTATGAATGCAATTTAAATTGTTTTTAAAATTCAAATAATGTCTTCTTTCAGTAAAATGTTCTATATTCAAGATTTAAGGTACTTTCCCTCCATGTGGCATAGCCGTGGGACACCCTGTATAATGACTGATAATCAATATAATGATTAATTAATTGTCTAATTTGTCCACGTCATCCGTCATTTGTTTGAGTATGACTCAAAAATGGCGTGATGCATTCGACACACGAAAGTCGCCCAATAAAATGCAATTATGCACAAAATTTTAATAATTTTATTGATGTTTGGTTTGGTAATTTTCCTTGTTATTTATTTATTACGATGATGTAGTAAATATTATAATATTTTTTGAATCATTACTCACTTTGCATATTATGTCTATCGATTTTAGTTATAAGATTGTTGTTTGGATTTGAAAAGTCCAATTATTACGGTACCTACTTTATTTCACTCAACAAGAATATACATATTTACTTCTATGAGGAAAAAATAACAATTTTAAGTTACTGGTTAGGCGACTGATATGTCAGTATAAAAGAAAGGTAAAATAAAGTTATACAAAACTATTATCAACGATAATAGCGAGCTACAAACACAAATTGATGTGTTCACATGTTGTTTTAGTGAATTCGCAAAGGTATTACTATTTATATTATGTTACTAGAGATGTTAGATATTTATGTTATGTTACACTAAATATATATATTTTTTTAATTTAAACTGTAAGTGCGTAAGTTAAGGTCTTGTTTGTAAATAATGTTGTTTTTAATAATGTGTTAGTTTAAAGGTTTAGCTTAAGTTCCTAGCTGTCGCATTAGGGTAAACCCTGTAAAGATAGTGTTAGGTATTTTAAATAAATAAATAAATAAATAAATATTAGTAAAAACTTAGGATACATAATATTATGGTGCTTTAATGATGATTTATTATGGTGATAGCCTAGTGGTTAATTCGCCCGCCTCTAGGCTCTAATGTGGGAGGTTGTAACTTGTAGGTTGGAATCCGTGCAAGTACCAATGTGACTTTTTGAATTCATATCTAAAGTTTCTCTTGGATATCACTGACATCCCGTACTCGGAAACCACGTAAAGCTGTTGGTCCCGATTGTATTAGTAAAACTTTTACAGTCGTTTCGGGTAGTCAGAAGCGAGAAAGTCTGATTAGTCTAACCAAGGGTAAACGTGTCGTCCAGTAACTGTTGTGGAGGTCTGATAGGCAGTCGCTTCACGTAAAACAATGGTGTCTAGCAGAATCCATTTAGGCTGGAAGCTGGTCCCAACAAAGACGGGATAAGAGATGGAGAGAAGTAGATTATATGGAGATGATGATGATAAGTCAAATTACTTATATGTAAAATTATCTATTACTAGCTTTTGCCCGCGGCTTTCGCTCGCGTTAGAAAGAGACATAATGTAGCCTATGTTGCTCTCCATCCCTTCAACTACCTCCAATTAAAAAATCACGTCAATTCGTCACCCCGTTTTGCCGTGAAAGAAAGACAAACATACAGACAGACAGACAGACAGACACACTTTCCCATTAATACTAGTATGGATTATAAATTTCCTAAATCGTATATTTTTAAGAAGATGAAGACCAGCAATACTGCATGTTAGCGACAGTCACGTAAACATCGCGTTTCACAGAGTCATAAATTCATTATACCTAAATTATGAACACTATGGACGCAACAAACTCTTCAAAAAATATTATATCATTCCAATTTCCAGTCCGATTCAACCGTTAAACCGTGGTTAAAAATCTTTATTGCAAAACCAATTATTATAAATTTGCGTAAAAAATGTTTCACACCGAAAAATGAACCGACTTTCTAAAAATTGTTTACGGTATCTACGCGATAGTTTGAAACGAAATATTATATCTACGACTGCATGTTGGTGAGATATTAAGAATTGTGATATTGTTAAAATTATACCTAGTCGATATTCTAATCTAATACTGATAACTGAATTTCCCATACTAACTTACGCCAGTCAAATTTGGATGTCCACATTTAGCGTCTTACTAATAATCGCTGCATAAAGTTATGACAAGTTTATACGTCAAAAAATCAAGTCAAAGTTATGTCAAGAATAACACAGGCTTTATTCATGACATAACTTTACACAGTGATTATTAGTAAGGACATTAGATTGAAAAACAAAATAAGACGCCTTATTCCATCTAAACTTATATTATAAAGAGGAAAGATTTGTATTTATTTATGTTTGTTACTTTTTCACGCAAAATCTACTGAACGGATTTTGATGAAACTTTACAGAAATATAGCTTACTAGCTTTTGCCCGCGGCTTCACTCGCGTTAGAAAGAGACAAAAAGTAGCCTATGTCACTCTCCATCCCTTCAACTATCTACACCTTAAAATTACGTCAATTCGTCGCTCCTTTTTGCCGTGAAAGACGGACAAACACACACACTTATAATATTAATATGGATTTGGAGAATTTGGATATTGTCAGAGCCTTAAGTAAGTTTGTATCTTGTTCTATTTATTTTGTCAATATTATTAATCTATAATAATTAATTGTTGCATTTTAAATTAGGGTTTTAGATTGAACAAGTGTATAGAAACTATGTACCATGAAATTGATTAGGTATTTTAAAATGTGCTATGGCCCAGTGGTTACAGTTCCAGCTTTTCATGTTTGCGGATTCAATATAAAAAACTAATGACACATTTTAAAATTAATTATTTTATATTGATATTTATATGTATACTAGCTTCTGCCCGCGGCTTCGCTCGCGTTAGAAAGAGACAAAAAGTAGCCTATGTTACTTTCCATCCCTTCGACTATCTCCACTTAAAAAATCACGTTAATCCGTCGCTCCGTTTTGCCGTGAAAGAAAGACAAACAGACAGACAGACAGACAGACAGACACACTTTCCCATTTATGATATTAGTATGGATACATCAGAATAAGACATAGGCTACATAACATCACGCTATGACCCACGGGAGCAGAGCAATAACCAAAAACCTAACATAACGCGGGTGAAACTGCGGGGGACAGCTAGTATTTCATATCTTTCTCATGCTTTATCTATTCTATTTTATTTTTATATAATGGCAAACAAAGCTGATGTTGACTATTCTACCAATGTCAAAGTTAATGTCAAAGTTTATTATTTTAAAGTAGTGATTTTAATAGTGTAAAGAGATATTGTTTGTGAATATGGGTCTTCGACCTGAATTAAATGTTTTTTTTTTTAAAGTGCAAATGATTTCAGTGTGCTCAAAAATATTTAAATTATAAAAATTAATAAATTTTAAACAAAAACTGTTTGACTGAAGTAATAAGCTAGATCCAGTAACATAGAATCCAGCCAAAAAAAAACCGGTCAAGTGCGAGTTGGACTCGCGCAACGAGGGTTCCGTTAATGGAAAGTACCCTATAGGTTTTGAATCCCTCGCAAATATCTAAATGCAATATAAACCGCCCTATCTTTTTATTGCGTTGATTTAGAAACTTGAGTTTTTCACTGCTTTAAGAGATAGCAGACCTAAGTATGTGATATTAATTTCAGCTTGATACCTCGACGCGTTTCTGAGAAAAACGTTCTTGACAGACGGACGGACAGACGGACGCCTGATGTGAACAAACTACAAATTTACGGTTCTCGGAGTTTTCCCTTTACTTGTGCTACATGACCTTGCTTCTTGCCAAATTTCATGATTCTAGGCCAATTAGAAATACCCTATAGGTTTTGAGTTTTGATTCCCTTGAAAATGTCTAAATATGCAATATAAACCGCCGTATCTTTTTATAGCGTTGATTTAGAAACTTGATTTTTTCATTGCTTTTAGAGATAGCAGACTTGAGTATGTGATATTAATTTCAGCTTGATATCTCGACGCGTTCCTGAGAAAAAGGATCTTGACAGACAGACGGACAGACGGACGCCTGATGTGAACAAACTACAAATTTACGGTTTTTGGAGTTTTTCCTTTACTTGTGTTACATGACCTTGCTTCTTGCCAAATTTCATGATTCTTGGTCAATGGGAAGTACCCTATAGGTTTTGATTCTCTTGCAAATTTCTAAATATGCAATATAAACCGCCGTATCTTTTTTTTTGCGTTGAATTAGAAACTTGATGTTTTCACGGCTTTGAGTGATAGCAGACCTGAGTAGGTATGTGATATTAATTTCAGCTTGATATCTCGACGTGTTTCTGAGAAAAAGGGTCTTGACAGACGGACGGACGGACGGACAGACGGACAACAAAGTGATCCTATAAGGGTTCCGTTTTTACCTTTTGAGGTACGGAACCCTAAAAACCATCACTAACGGTGTAACCATAGATATAAAAAAATGTAATTTACGTAATTATATTTCTGCTGTAAATCGTCAAGTTATCATTTCCCTAGCCTTTTTCCCAATTATGTTAGAGCCGGTTCCAAGTCTAACCGATTTTAAATCAAATCGTTTATTGCAATCCATTATGGAAACAGGTGGTAAATAGAAAAAATAATAATATAGAAAAAATAAGGGGGGTAATAACAGAGAGATAGAGAGGAAGAGCGCTTTATTCATTTTCTTTATTATTATCAAGTTACGTTTTTTATATTTCCATTTATCTGTTAATTAATTTATTTATTTAATTTTATTCAATATCTTTTCATTAGTTTTTTAGCTGAATACCAGTGTTCTGCATGGAGCATCTGCCTATCAGAACTCCACAACCCATTTACAATTAGGTAACAGGATATAAATATAAAAGTTCGAACGACACCTATCATTCAGAAATCTACCCTACAGGAATACTAAACCAACTCAATCATCAATTTAACAACAATAAAACCAACTAACAAACCAGAGCATTAACATTAATCTTAATATAACCAGTTGATTTATTAACTAAAGGTTAACGCACGGTGCGACCCGCCTCGCTCTGTAAACCCGGGTCAAATCAATAATATAAACAAACGAAGTTAATAGAATTCTACATTCAGATAAAAACGTGTTTCGATCGTTATTGACAGTGATACTATTTATATCGTTTATCGATAACTGTATGTAGATAAGCGTCGTATTTATCTTCGGCGTTTTTAGGGTACCGTGGTGAACCAGGGATGTCACGGAGCTCCGTAACCGAACTTTCAGAAATCCCTAATTTTCCCTAATTAATATTATAAATGCGAAAGTAACTCTGTCTGTCTTTCTGTCTGTCTGTCTGTATCATCTTCACGCCTAAACCACTGAACCGATATGAATGAAATTTGGTACAGATATAGTCTGGGACCCCAGAAAAGATAAAGGATAGTTTTCATCCCGGAAATCCCCCGAGAACGGAAACTATTATTCCACGCAGACGAAGACGCAAAAGCTAGTTGGAAATAAAAATATCTTCGTAACTGTAACCGAATTTGATATTCATAATCATTTATTTATCGAAACATAAGCTTACAGTTTACAAACCAAGTCGCTTGTAACAGTAATAATATAACTATAGGTGCTATTCATTTTAATTACATTACAATATTATAAGATGATGTCATAAAAAAAAGAATACAATAATTAAATAATCCAAATATTCCAATGATGACTAATTAGGCATAACTAAAAGTATATTGTTATTACATTGATATACATCTTTCGGATAATTTCGGTTTCTAAATGATACAATGCGTTGATTATCTTGATAATGTTACAATGCGTTTACCTGGCCAAGAATTTCAAAAAGGTTGTGAGTGTGTAAAAACCATATTTCGGTTTATGAATACGATTGCAAAATATAAAGCCTTGTGTTATTTTTTGTTAGAGTCTGTAAGCTAAACGGCTTTTGAAGATGACCAAATCTTCATACAACGTACATAAAAGAAAAACTATTAAAATTGAGTGAAATTTACAACATAACAAGTAATAGTAAACTTAATACAAAACTACAGAACCCTTCATCATGTGACCCGACACATACTTGACCGGATTTTTGTGTTGTACAGGATCTGGAGCTATTTTTGAATGTCAATGTCTAGAGAATGATGTTTTTATTAATATTGACTGCTCTTAGGTTACATAAATATCAATAATAACTAGCTTTTGCCCGCGGCTTCGGTCGCGTTAAACAGAGACAAAAAGTAGCCTATGCCTCCATCCCTTCAACTATCTCCACTTAAAGAATCACCTCAATCCGTCGTCGCTCCGTTTTGCCGCGAAAGACGGACAAACAGACAGACAGATAGACAGACACTGGAAATTCCATTCCAAAAGGGATACAATAGAGTATTAGATAGAGTATAAGGTGTCAAGAAATTAAAATAGTTTAAAATTATTTCCTATTGATATTTATAAAACCGATAGATAATGGTGCCTATTCTCTTGTGCACAAACTAACGTAAATTTAAGTTAAGTGCACCTTTCTCTTTCCATTTCATAAAAAAGGACAGAAGATACATTTTAGTTTAATCCTGTCAAATTAGACAGCGGCTGATGAAAATTGACGTATATTTAGACGCCATGTTTTTAAATTGCGTCAAAATTTGTTGTTGTTGATCTTCTGTCCTTTTCATAATGAAACGGAAAAAGAAAGATGCACTTAACTTAAATTTACGTTAGTTTGTGCACAAGAGAATCGGCACTAATACCTTTAAATGTAGGTAGACAGCATACCTTCCTTTAGCTGTAAATTAGATACATGAAGTCAAAGTGATTCATAAGTTTCTTTGCTTCATTCAAAATTATCTCAAATACGGTTTCAGAAAATGCATTACTGAATATCAAAGCGATTAGATTAGATTATTTTACGATTCTCTAGTATATTGATAATAACTTCTATAGAATCGTGTTTAAAAAGATGTTTTTAAAGACTAGTAAGTAATGAGATATTGATAAAAATAAAAGAAAATTGTGGTATTTTGAAAGAGTATGATGATGTTTTCGTCAAAATCTTCATGAATAGGTAATTTATAAAAATATAAACCTATTTTCCTTCATTCCGCATCTTGAGAACAACTTAACAAACTTTTTCGACTCGAACTTCGGCAGTCCTTACGGGTAGTCAGAAGCCAGAACTTTTGACCAGACTAAGGGGTATAGTTAGGGTTGCCAACTATACTGTTAAAAACAGTATTAACTGTATTACATTTTTTTCGGCTGAACTAAAATAAAGTACCTATGCAAAATACTGTTTTTAGCATAAAAATTCTGGATAATATACTCGTAAGAGACGCTCACTTTCAGGTATACCTAAATACTATTTATTTTCATTTTTCTAATATACTGTTTGATATTCTTCTTAGACATAACAAGATATTTTTTTTTGCAAAAAAAAACCGACTTCCCTCGATTTCGGCATGATACCATCATCAGATCCTGGACCTGATGACAATGGAACCATTTGGGAAGTCTACCCTTTCAAACAACCAAATAATTGTTCAAATCGGTTGGTAAACGACGGAGATATGCGCGAATAAACATAAAAAAAATACAAACATCCGAATTGAGAACCTCTTCCTTTTTTTAGAAGTCGGTTAAAAATATTTTATTTCTTGTTTAAACAGTTGACAACCCTAGGTATAGTGTCGCCCAGTAACTGGGTTCTGGATTGTGGAAGTCTGATAGACAGTCGCTTCACGTAAATCACAGGTATTTAGCTGAATCCGGTTATACTGGAAGCCGACCCTAATATAATTAGGAAAAGGTTGGGGAGATGATCTAGCCTGGATTAGTTCTAATAGTTATCGCGGCCCCGGAACAAGAATGGGTTTTAGTCAGTAAAAGTCTGACACTACCTCCCGCCGCACCCAGGACGGGAGAAGTCATTTGATGATTTACCGTCCATAACAAAAAATGAGATGATCTATAACCAATTACAAATTTCTTTTTATTAAACTTACAGACATAAAATCCACCTACACTTAATAGTTATATAGCTACAAATATAAATGAATGTATATTCATTAACTGAATACAACTTCTAGCATAATTTTCTAGGATTTCTAACAACTTCTAATCTATTCGCGAAAGTTGTATGAAACGACGGGAAATGAGTAATTTTCAGTTGTCATAACTACTCATATCCCCTTATAAATTCTTAACCGATATAATCTTATGGTCGCCATACACGTTGGACACTTGAAGTATACCAGTACTAGCAAAATGACTAACTTAAGTGTATTTTTTTATTAAACGTATTGTAGTACTATTTTCCTCTTAACAAAAAAGAAAAAATCACAATGGTTTTTCCCGAAAATGTTCGTTTCCACCAATTACAATAAAAATGTCATAGTTTTTTATAGTTAGCACGTTAACCACAAACCATAATAACTCTATAAAAAATAAGGCAAGATTATGCACAAACAAAACCATTACTAAAATAATACCTTCTAATCAACAAAAAAATAGTCAGTTATTTTTCTTACTAGAAAGAAAAACAACAAAATTCTACCAAAAACCAAACTTCTAAATCCAAACATACCTTTACAAAAAAAAAACTGAATCCAACACAATCACAAAAAAACACAGGGTGTCACAAATATCATTATTTTATTTTATTTATTTATAAAAACACGCGAGTATATTTTCACAACACTTGACGCGCGTCCGACAGTCGATACGGCCAAACTTGCACTGACTGACCAGACGGCTGATAGGTATTGTAGATGTAGATTAGATGATTGTTTGCGAATGTAATTTTATACCTATTGGGGTACGTAAGGTGTGTATGTACATGTTCAATGTTTTTAAGTAACCGTAGAGGAAAAGGTGGTAATGTGGCCCCCTACTTTGTTTTTAAGACCTAATGTCAAAAATATTACTCTTTAAAATCAAGTAAGTACTTTACAGTGTTCCTTACCTATTCCTCTATGCATGCCTGTCTGTAGAATAAATAAAATAACCACAGAATTATCAAAAAACGATTTATTTTAAAAAATGACAAATTTGACCATATGACCATTAGGTGAGGGTTATATGGCACCCTGGGGGCCATATTAAACATATTGAATTTTAATCAACAATAATCACAAATATAATATTCGCCTTCAGGGCCTGCACAGGCCGTATGGGCCCATAAATTGCAACTCAAGCACTGAATCCACTCTTCTTCAGGCCTATTGCTAGAATAATTTGTTTCACAAAATATACAGCTCGTATATACATATATTTTCAGATGTATCGACTTGCTCGTCATATTCAGAGTCACATTCAATCATTGCGTCACTTTCAGAGCTACCGCTGGATGTCAACTCTTTGACGTCGAGCCCTGTTGCCACTGCCCATTCCGCTTTGGTTTCGTTTCTTGAGAGTCCTTCACTACCTAATCGTTTCAATGTGGATCTTGGTACAGAAAAACGTTTTTACAGCCTTTTTATAGCCCATGACCTTTGTCCTTACAGCTTCGATTGCCTAATTCATTTGTCAAGATCCCACGTTTTCCTTTTTTTCGAAGATGGAGAGGGCAGGCTGACTCGAGACATCTAAAAACAAAATAAAAAAAAATGCAAGACTGATACATCAATCAAACATTTTATATGGCCCCCGGGGATCATAATAGGAACACTGTGAGGGGGTCAAATTACAACTATTAAATAATTTGTAAACATGCGAAAATACATATATTTATGTAAAGTTTTTATATAATTACCTTTAAAATCCAGTAGAAAAACGTTTATCAAACTCAAAGTTCAAATCACCAGACGTAAAACCTAGTTTTTCCAGAAAAAATGAATAAAATGCAGAGCGGTTTCAAAAGTTTGACCGGTGCGTTTAGCGACTTGTTCAAATAACAAACGCAAGTAACACCATCTCACGAATTTTGTTGGTTATATTCGATAGCTGTCAAAAGAGCTACTTATTTCATGTACAATATTCTAGATGGCGTTATTCTAAGTTAAAAATATTTAAGGGGGCCAAGATATCTGCAGGGGCCACATTACCACCTTTTCCTCTACATATTTACAAAATGAAATACAATGAATTTTCACGCCTGCATCATCTCATTCGTAGCGCAAAAGATACAAATCTTTTTTTTATTCGGTTTTCATCAGAAATACGAGTGATTTAACAATAAGGTCTAAGACTAATATAAGCATAGAAGAGAAATGCTGAAATTTTTAACCACTTGTAACACCGTGCGAAGTTGGGGCGCTAGTGTCTTATAAATTCATTATTTAAAATGGGATGAAAGGACATCCTGTATGTTCCTATCGGGGTCATCAGCCATTTTTATTCCGCCATTATCAAAAGGCGAACAACGGACGACCAAAAAAAAAAAACGCCTGAGCGCAACCTCTATGGACAATTAGTTATATGTATAATCCTGGTTTCCTTTATTTTCATTCTTCAACATCACTAACTTTAAAAAATACTTAAAAAGCAGTTATGCAGACACATTGGCACTAGTCCTGTTATGAACTCACGATCTCATGCATGCAAGACAGGCATTTTAACTATTTGACCTCCACGACTTTAAATTGTGTATTTTTTTTATAAATTTACGAAATTAATAACAAAAAACCTGATAACAATAATACAAAGTTCAATTAATTTAATTTAACAGTAGTTTACTTGATTGTAATGGTTTTAATATGTTACCAAGAATGTTGATAACCTACTGATTGACTTATCAGTTATCAGTAAACGTCAATTGATAACACAATAATACGAGTTTGATTCTATTGTGAGTCATTGATATCAAATTAGTAATGTCTTCATATCGTTTTTGCAATAAATGTCGTGATGGCTCAGTAGTTAAGACAACTTTCATGTCTGTGAGAGGTTGTGGGGTCGAATCCGGGCAAGTAGTAATGTGACGTTTTCAATTCATATTAAGTATTTTTTAAGGTGTATCTCAGGATAATTCGGCGAAGGAAAACGCAATTGCCAATCCGTCTTGAGTAAGCGTGGTGATCATGCCTGTGTCTCTTCTGTATGAAAAGAAGATCCCTTTTTATACAAAGAAAGCACGAGCATTGATTGCTCTGCATTGGGTCAGTATTAGACAAGTATTATACCTACTTATATTTATTCAATAACAATGAAGTCTGCATCATCATCATCTCCCTAGCCTTTTCCCAACCGTGTTGGGGTCGGCTGCCAGCCTAACCGGATTCAGCTGGATACCGGTGTTTTTACGTGGAGCGACTGCCAATCTGACCTCCACAACCCAGTAACTATGCGACACGATACCTCTTGGTTAGACTGGTCAGAGTTTCTGGCTAACCAGTAACGACTGTCAAAGTTCTTCGAATGACAACCGGGACCAACGACTTTACGTGAAGTCTGTAACAATGAAGTCTGCATCTAAGGTACTTATATTCTAAGACAATCCCTTCGCTGTATTTCCAAGTCACCAGAAAATCGAGAAGATAATGAAACTTCTACTATCTTGGACCCTCCAATGAAATTACACAATAAGGCCATGGACCAAGCTATAGTATCAGATATATCGTTTTTCCAAAGTGAGTCACATAACTACGTGGGAAGGTAAACTATTTATAACTGAATACTTACGTATTTACTATTGTCACCGTGTCAATGAAAAACACCGGAAACCATTATTATTTCAATGCCATGATCACTTGTATTTCATTTGAATTATTGAATTATTATGGAAACTAAACGGTAGGAAACCAAATAAGGAATGGTGCTGGCTGCTACATTGTTAAAAATATATATCTTACAATTTAAATTAAGCACATTAATCATCACTTTGTGACTTTTTCAATTCATATGTACTTTCTTAAGATTATCACATCACAGATATCGGTAAAGGAAAACATCGTGAAGAAACCTGGACTTGTAGTAAATATAAACTCTGAAATCGCCAATCCGCCTTGAGCAAGTGTAGTGATCAATGCTCGTGCCATCTCTGTATTAGAAGAGGCCTTTGCCCTGCAGTGGGACAGTAATAGGCTGGTATTATTATTTGTTATTTAATCATCATCATACGAGTATCTCTAGCATTGGCTTTTCCGTCCCCTCCTCGTATGTTGGGGTCGGCTACTAACCTAACCAGGTTTAGCTGGATATCGTTAATCGTTTTCAATAGACATAAGTGAAATAGTGCAAAATTTTGCGTAGTCCCCTTAAGCCTGACGACTTTTCTTATTGTTACTACGCTAAAGCGGCTGGCAGAAGTAGAACTGTATAAGTGTGACCAAAATCGTTCAGCGAAACGCGAATGGAGTTAAATAGGTCACGCGTAGTCCCTAAAGGGTGCCTTTAGAGACTAAAGAAGTTTTTATAAAAGCAGTCTGCAGTTCTGCACCAGCATGAGCAACCGCTGGTTGGTCTAAAATAACATGACTTTGAGTCAGACACAATCCCATATAATTATATTTACATTTATACTTTCCATGCTCATATTACAAAAGCGAAAATAACTCTGTCTCTTGTCGTTCTATATGACAAATAATGACAATGCGTAAACACTTTCACGGCCACACCACTAAACCAATTTTAATTTGGAATCCATATTTGCCACTTCTTAATCAAGTCTCGGGCTGTATTCGAGATTATCGATATTCAATTTCAATCTGTGGTCAATACGCATTTTTTGAGATAATCCAAACACTCTATTTCTAATCACCGCAACTTCCATAATTCCAAAATCAAATGTCCACCGCTTTTGCATCGAGCTTTATGCTCGATGCAAAAGCGGTGGACAAATAATGTGGTGGTGTACAAATAAAAGAACAGCGGGAAAAATACGCATCGAACCGTACAACCATCAGCAACCTGATCATCCCGCACCCATCTTTAAAAAGGGTCAACAACATCCCATCTGCACAAAAAGCCTCTCCCCATTGAAATCGGACGCCACTTTCGTCAGTAAAAGCGCAACACATCGGCGCCATTGCCATGCAAGCAGGATGCGCGTGCGCTCGCCGGAACGCCCGCTGACCTTGAGAGACGCTCTACTAAAGCAAGAACTGTTTTCTCCAGTTACCGTGTAGTGACTGACTGACACTGATACCTATCATGTTATCATATATAATAATGTTAAAGACATTTAAAAAATGACATTCTGTCTAGTCCGTCTGTAAGATCGTGCAAAAATACTGAAGACGCTGGACACCGTCTTTTTGCTTGATCAAGTTAATAAAAAAAAAATACAAAGATAACGAGCATCAAATTTCCAGGTTGGGGCATCACTATTTAGTAAAAATCCCAGGTGTCACGCGAAACTTCAACGCACTGTATCGACGTCATTTTTAGTTTGCGAGAAAAAAAAAACTAATATCTGATGGACGAATTAATAACTTTTCATTTGTCGTTTCGATTGCCCTTGGTCGCGTGGGCGCTTTTAAATGTTTTTAAGTAAGTGCTTCAGCTTCGAACTATCACTGTCACCGTCGTTTACTTGGCAAAAGACGATGACAAGAAAGGGACGGAGAAAAGCTAAAGAAACCTATATTAAAATTTGACCTACATTGATTGGTTGAAGGATTGTCTACTGCGCAGGCGCTGCATCGCAGTGGATTCCTGCACGGGACAAACACTGGTTACCTCTATATGTGTAGACATCTGGCCCTGAGGCCAGGTTTTTGTCTGCGAGATGTCCAATAACCCGTATTTATTCCGAATATAGTTGCTTATGTACGTGAGTTTTCATGTTTGTAAATTCAGAGACGAGTGGAGGCTGGGTTTTTTAAGAATATTTTTTTCTATAATACAGTTTTGAACATAGATATCGTGATCGTGAAGTCTCCCAATTTCCTCCAAGGCGTCTCATAAATTTTCAAGGTCGGGGTCTCTGCTGAACAGTTTTTAAACGTAATCTCCTCCGAGGCGTGTCATCAATTTACAAGGTCAATATCTCTTGTACTGTTGGCACTGACAAATCTTGAATACGGTTAACGTAAAATATTCACCGTCAATTTACTTTATTTACACTTGTTCTACTAAGAACATAATTGGAAGTTGTGAGACAAATTCTACTTAGTTTGGTTTCTCTAATTCCCTAAGAGAGATAATGGAACTACTGAGAAAAAAAAACTCACTGGATCCAAGAAACTAATTACCGATGGACCTATTGAGAATGTTCTATCTTCTCTAGGTGGTGTTAATATAAAAGTATTAATTTACCAACTTGTCATCAATTTAAAAGGTTAAACTCATTTGTACTTCATAAAACAGATATAAAGTACTGTCAGGCACTTACACTCGACATTAATTCGAAATAGCTATTTATAAACCAAGCTCTTATATGGCTTTATAAGTCACAAAGAACGTAGAAAGATAAGTGAATCAGCTTAAAAATTAAACCATAACAACAGAATACATATCCTAGAAATAGTTTTCGAGAAGTAAGTTTGTCTGTTGTATATGTTTTTGTTACAGGGGTGTTCTTGAATGAAGATCTAGAAACTGAAACATAAGATGTAGATAGTGATGATACGATCAGAACCGTTGAAGCAGCTGAAGAAGAGTCAAGTCAAAAATCTAGAAAAAAGGGAGTGGTGAGGCCTATGCTTAGCAGGCTGATGATAATGACCACCTTGTCAAAGTTTAGTCAAGTCACAGCATTTGTGATAAAAAACCTTTTAGTGGCACTTGTAAAGAATTGTCTAGAAATCGGTCTAGTAGTCAGAAAGCTGAAGCCAAATTTAACAGGACTCTATGGAGAGGAAACAAAACAGCCAAAATGCAATGCAATGAAAATTTCTTTACCTATACTTGCTCATATCTTCCTACTATGAGAAGAGGTCTTATAGAAGAATTAAATAGCATAGCACTATTAATCTACTAACCATTTTAACTTTACTGAACCAGTACTTGAGACAGTACTGCAAACTATGGTAGAATAGTACCAACGTTTCGTAACCGTATGAGGTCATATCAATTAGGCTGACCTTAAGAAAACAATCTGGCATTGCGTCGTGTGTGATTGTTTGTTTATTTATAAGGAAAACATGGGTAACGACGGGCTTGAAATTTTAAACTATTTGTCCTTATGCGGTGAGCTCACTGGGCTATTTGTGTAGGGTCAAAACCATCACGGATTTTGGATTGTCTGATCAAAATTGGTTTGCAGTTTTCTCAGAGTTTTTGTCAAATTATTCCGATTATGAAATTTACTTTAATGGTTCCTTATCCTGACGTTTTTTTAATGTCATTCTGGATGGAAAACTAGCTGTCGGTTCACCAGATGTTCAACGGTTCAGTGGTCACCTCTGTCTAAAGACATCAATCAGAGGTCCAATGAATGTCCTTTGTGCGTTTAATAACACCCGGTACCACCCAATTCTTACAATGCAAAATGCAAAAATAAATGTCTTGGGACAATTTTACATAGTATGGCGATACAGTGTATCTTTTTGTCCTCTATGAGACTATACCCATTATTTGCAAACCGAGCTCTTTCACAAAGAGCCCAACAAGCAAAATAATCCTGGAAAGCGATTGTATAATGCTGTTTGGAATTATAAAGCGCCAATTATGGTTTTGGTAGTTGCTACTGCGCTTTTAACAGGATACATACATGCTGTCTTTACTCAAGTATTATTAATCCTATAATTCGTACTTATATCGGTATATCGGATCATATTTCCTGGCAAATGCAGGATCAAGACTCCTATAAAAGCATGAAACAAGAGTAATTGCACTCAAGAGTAATTTGTCCAGTTGCTTGGACTTATATGCGCATATAAGATGACATCTGCGGACCATTTAAATCTTAACACTCCTGTAGGAGCATGTTCCAAGAATATTTGCACTGAGGAGCAATTACTCTTGTTATTTTTACTTATAACCTCATATAACCTATATTTTTATGACCAATAAAAGTAAATTAAATTTTAATTACTGTAAATTATTTATGGTTTGGTTTTATATAAGCTTAAAAGTAAGTTTTAATAAATCACCAACACTCGGTAGGATAAATTAATGTTCTCTAGGATATCTATTTATCGTATGCCGATTTAAACCTAGACATTATTTATTTAGGCATTCACAGTAGTGTTTTAGTCCAAGTAATCTTTAACAATCCTGGTTAAAACTCTTAAGAAGCCATTTTTGCCTGTAACGACTAGTACGTAGGCGTAAACACGCTTTATATAGTTTTGCAAATTCTATTGTAGGATTTGACATCAAGCGATTTTAATTACCATGAGTGGCCAAATTATTAGGGACAGTGGTCATAGTTTTTTTTTTGTTCAAACACCTTAATCAAGAAAATTAAATAATAGTTTCATATAATATGTAGGTTTTAAGGTTTGGTAGCACTACACTGCTATGATTATTATTATTTTTGTAATATGGTAGCACCATGAGAAAATTATATTTGTTTCATTAATGACAAAATAAGGATTGTATTCATTTTACAAGATTTTTCTATTTAAACCAATAGAACCGCGAGCAATATTTCTGATTGCATACTTTTTTTTTTCAAATTGCATTGCGTCTCCACTAAAAATCATAAAAACACAAACGTTATTGCTGCATTTTACACACTCTTAGAGAGATTTAGCAGCTATTATAGGTGTCAGCTATTATAGGTGTATTTACAAGTATAGCCTGTAGTTACAAGACCTGATACTAAGGCATCACAAAATATTCAATTATACACAAAATATTTCCTTACTTAACTAAGTAAACGATATTTTTATCAATTTGTAGTTTTAATTTCGCCCTCACATTTTGTTGTTTTTATTATCTCAATTAATAAGGTTTTTTAACAAAAAATACCGCTTGGACCAACACCTAATAATTTTCTTGATAAAAGCAGTCCAACCACAATACAGAAATCTAAGAACTGTCCCTAATAATTTGGCCAGGTACTGTACGTACAATGGCGACTCCTCTTCAGTTTTGAGAAAACCCGATATAGAACCAATATACTTAAATTGGCACTATGTCACACTTAAAAATGCTAAAAATACTTATATTAGTACTATATCACACTCGGAAATGCTCACCAATAAAATGGCAGCTGCCTTCCTAATTTTCATTTAATATTAATTAATAATAAAATTTAAATAAGCAAATTTCAAGAGGCGCTTAAAAATTTTGATCGATACCATGATAGATTTCACAGAAAATTCACGTTCCCCTACGATTGAGCTATAAGAGTAACAATTTGACAAAAGTAAGATTTTGTTTTTATATAATGGTTGACATGAATAAATTCTGATTCATATAAAATATGACACTCGAGATGTTAAAATATTTTTTTCATAGAGCACAACAATGCTCAATACACATACGACTTTTTACAATATATGAACTTAATGAAGCATTTCTAGGAGCGTATTATTCTTATTTTTTACTAAAACTTACTTATATTGAGATTTACAAGAGTAATTTATTGTATTGACATAATTCTATTATAGGAGTCATATAGGCGTCAAAGGCATTTCAGCGGTCTAATATAAATACATCATAAGTAAAAGTAGACTTATAAAGTGGGCCCTTTTCGCAACTTATATGCGGATATAAGTTTGATATAGTCCTCGATAATTATGGTTCTAGGATGGTTACAAAACCACTTTTTGCTAGTTGGGAGCTCTACTCTTAACCTACTTCTTAAATAAAACATTTGTGGTTATCAGGAACTTAAGTTATGCTCAAATATCTCTTTAAAGTCTCCCCTGAGAAGTTTACTAGTTTTAGTTATTTCAGTGAACCCAGTCGTTGGTTGGTCTTCAGCTTTGCTAGCGAGTCTCAAGAGACCCACTTACAGACTCCTCTGGGATGTGCCCCAATAGCCTTAGGTTACACATGAGGATGACATTATTGCGATACCCGAGTGGAATGGAAATAGTCTACTACGTATATAGATCAGATCAGCCTTTTTTTCTACTAAGTATGGAGTTTCTTGTCCGTTCTTCTCCATACGAAACTTTTTGGAAAGACAGTTTTGATATAATGGAAGTCAATTACTTTGACGATGATAATAACGACTAGGGCCATTTTTGGTGGGAGAATTCTTCTTAGCCCCAAAATGCCTTACAGACCAGCCGGAAATGATTCCTCTAGTACTTCTACAAGTCTTAATTTCAAAGGTGGATCAAATAGCAACCGGCTTCTTCCTCCATAAGATCTAATTATAATATCAGCCTATTACTATACAGAGAAGGCTCAAACATTGATCATCACGCTTGCTCAAGGCGGTTTCGCAACTTTTATTCACTACAAGTCCAAGTTTCCTCACGATGTCTGCCTTCCTTCACCGTGTCTGTGATGTCCAAGATGGAAATGGAATGGTGATGGAATGGAATTCCCTGCGTCTATGTTCCCAAATACATATAACCCGGATGTATTCAAAAGACGAGTGCATAGGCATCTTTTGGGTGAGCTCGCTCCATCGTAGGTCCCGTCTATGCCCTCAGGCTAGTCTGGGACCAAGAGCAAGCCCATATGTAATAAAAAAAAAGATAAACTTAGGAATGTACGTATGTATTGAAAAAGTCACATTGGAAGCCCGGAATTGAACCCTCAACCTCTTGTACAGAGGCGGGCGGCCTAACCACTAGGTCATCACTACATTTAACAAGATTGACTCACCCAGTTTTTTCTAACATCCTTATACACAAGTAGTTGTATATTATAATGTAGAGGCTTCTCGTTGTGCTACTTAAGCAAGCGAACCGATTTCTGATGTTTATGTACCATACTGACTAAAGAGTTACGTATTTGCAACCTTGATAGTAAACCTTGAACTTGTTTTGTTTTTAATATTATTTTGCGTATCTAATACACGTGGTGTAGTATTTGTTATGATCAGCTATAGCTCGTCTGGGTGGATAGAAAATGAGGAAAATTTACTTATTATTGAGAGAGATTGAATTGTCTTTTTTAGATAGCTACCTGCTTAGGGGGCGTACCACAAGCCCTTATAGCAGTATTACTTTGATATTACTTTTAGTGGGAAAGAGACAGCGCTAGACAACGTGTCTAACGCTGTCACTTGCACACTCCTGCAACAGGACTAAAACAATCTTACTTTAAACGTCATGGTAAGGGGGCTGTAGTTGGGATAAATAAAGGTTGTTTGCCAAGTGCTTTAGTTAAGCATGCTCACTGAAGCCTAGATAGAGACAAGGAACTAAGCCAAAGAACTAAGACCGATTTCAAAATTAAAATAACGCTGTGGGGAGATTTCGATCTACTGCTTTCTGCTTTTAGCTAGACACTTTTCAACTTTTTTCTCAATAACCCAAAACTTGAAGAAATTCTATCAAAAGACGGCAAATACTGCCAAGATTTTGGAGCTAGCTGACCTCTGATCGCGACTGTCTGTCTCTAAAACAGTAATCCATACTATATACTATCCATACTTAATATTATAAATGGGAAAGTGTGTCTGTCTGTCTGTCTGTTTGTCTTTCTTTCACGGCAATACGGAACGACGGATTGACGTGATTTTTTAAGTGGAGATAGTTGAAGGGATGGAGAGTAACATAGGCTACTTTTTGTCTCTTTCTAACGCGAGCGAAGCCGCGGGCAGAAGCTAGTAATATTATAAATGGGAAAGTGTGTCTGTCTGTCTGTATGTTTGTCTTTCTTTCACGGCAAAACGGAGCGACGAATTGCCGTGATTTTTTAAGTGGAGATAGTTGAAGGGATGGAGAGTAACATAGGCTACTTTTTGTCTCTTTCTAACACGAGCGAAGCCGCGGGCAGAAGCTAGTAATATTATAAATGGGAAAGTGTGTCTGTCTGTCTGTATGTTTGTCTTTCTTTCACGGCAAAACGGAGCGACGAATACGTATTTTTTTAAGTGGAGATAGTTGAAGAGATGGAGAGTAACATAGGCTACTTTTTGTCTCTTTCTAACGCGAGCGAAGCCGCGGGCAAAAGCTAGTATTCTCATAATAATTTGTAGCTGTTGTGAGTAGCGTCTGCATCAAAGCAAAAAGAGCAATCGACCATGAGTATAATTAAAAATAAAATATCTTTCTTTAAACACATAAATGTCAGTCTCTAAACACGCATGAAGGTTGTTCTTTATCTTCATTGTTATTATTTATTTGGGTTCCGTAGGTTTTTAAAGAAACCTTTGCTTGTATAGCAGTTCTTCGAATGAAGTATCAGTACTACGACAATGCCTATTTATTTATTTAAACTTCATGCACATGTGTACAAGGGCGGACTTAATGCCTAAGGCATCGGGGTTGCGGAATGTTTATAATAGTTACCGTGACCCTGGAACATAAAGGGCAATCGAAGGAACATGAGTGGGTTTTAGTCAGTAAGAGTATGACACGCCCTCCCGCCGCACCCAGGACGGGAGCAGTCATTGGATGATTTCCCGCTCACCAAAAAAAAATGCCTTAGGCATTCTCTACCAGTCAACCCAGAGTAGAGGAGATAAAACATGGCAGATGCATAATTAAAGTCCTATTCCTGCCACAAAGCAGCATTGCTTTACTCTTCTTCTTCATTATTTGTCTCTCTTCAGGAGTCAAATAAGTCATAATCAGCAAGTTGATAACAGGGTTCACCACCAAAGACGGGTCAACTTGTTGACCTATAATTTTTTTAATTGCTATAACATACCGATTACTGACACATTGACTGGTGGTCTTTTTAGTTATTGTGATACTATGAAATAGTAAGTACATTTATGTTGAACTGATTAAATAAGAAGGATTTTCATACATCTTTTATTTTATCCCCTTAGTAATGGAATTTCCAAAAATATATATCATAAAAGCCTTGACTCACCTCAGTACTTAAACTATTGATTATTTAGATTCTGTGTTTCAAAGGAAAAAGAATCCTTACTTTTATGCAAATTTTCACAAACTAATACAGCGGCTTTAACTGATACAATTGAATTGTGACACACTTTATAAATAAACATCTTATTATTATTACTGTTTTATTATTATATTTTTTTATTTCATAATTAAATAGTCACAAACAATTAAAAAAAATACGTCATCACAAAAGAATATAATTTATTAGAGGAAATATAAAAAATATTTTTCTCTGTGGCCTCGACTCGCACTTGGCCGCTTTTTGTTTCAAATAACCTTGAACCGCCTAGTTCACACGATCTTATAAGAATAACATAATACATACTATTATGTAGCCATTATGTAGTATTAAAAACTGTTTGCTAAACATTATAATCAAATTATTGTTGATTGGGTTTTGATTTAAAGATTTATTTTGGTTTCTGCTACGCTCCCGTGGGTTGTAGCGTGATGTTTTAGCTTAAATTGATTATTTATTTACTAACTTCTACTTTTACTTTTACTTCTACTTCTTTTACTTTCTATTTCAATCAGGCTATCAAATACAGAAAGATTATTACAACCCAACTGTTAGTTCCAAAAAAAGGCGTTTTGAGATAACAAAAAAAAAGCTATTTTTAGCTTCATTATTAACAATTCTAAATAGATAGATCTTCATCTTTGGGTGGGGTTCATATCAATTGTACAATAGTAAAGTATACAAATGGTTTGTCACTTTTACACCTATACTAGCTTTTGCCCGCAGCTTCGCTCGCGTTAGAAAGAGACAAAAAGTAGCCTATGTTACTCTCCATCCCTTCAACTATCTCCACTTAAAAAATCACGTCAATTCGTCGCTCCGTTTTGCCGTGAAAGAAAGACAAACATACAGACAGACAGACACACTTTCCCATTTATAATATTAGTATGGATTGACATTACCAAAAAACCATCAAGGGGATATAGGCTGTTTCCCGCGCCTTCGTCTGCTCCAATGTCTGTTATCACGAATGCAAAATAGTCGCATAAAAACTCCTATGGCAATTTTTCAAAGTTGCTCATTTCATAAAAATCTGTAAGTACACGTTATATCGTAATATTTATAGCTGAGGAGTTTGTTTGTTTGTTCGGTTAAACACACGAACCTCTGAAACTGCCGGTTCGAATTGAAAAATTATTTTAGTGTTTTTTAGCCCTTACGTCTAAAACTTCTTTCATTAATTTCTTTACATTTCTACATTCATAAAACTACAGCAATCTTAAAAAATCTCCGGTACTTAAAAACCCAACCGTAGACCATTCGACCCAATTAAAGGTAAACAAATTACCCACATGCTCCAATACTTTCAACTGGGTCAATTGTACCCAAATATACCCAACCCGTTCTGAATAGTTCTGATCGATGTATGGTCTTAGTGACCGACTGACCGGTAAACGGAAATAAAACATGGCGGCCGGTAAAAACTTGATCGGTGAGTAACAGTACTCATGTTTGCACGATTTACGAGTAAGAAGATGGTGTGTTTAATGGTTTTTTTGTTTGATGGTTGTAGATCAGAATACTGTTAGAGCTTCGGGGTTGCGGAATGGTTATATTAGTTACCGTGACCCCGGAACATAAAGGGCAACCGAAGGAACATGAGTGGGGTTTAGTCAGTAAAAGTCTGACACGTCCTCCCACCCCACCCAGGGTTGAAGAAGTCATTTGATGGTTTTCAACTCCCCAAAAAAAAAAAGATATTAGAGCTTTGTACAAGGAATCCATAACTTTTTTATATTCATACTCATGTATTCTTTATTGCACACACAAAAAAAGAAAATGAAAGAAGCAAAACAATAAAACAAAAACATGATGTACAAAAGCGAGCTTATAAGTATTAAATGATTTTTCTTCAGCAAACCACAATAAGATAGTGAGATTTGCAGTGGAGGACATAAACTTCTTGTTGGTGAAATGTGTAAAGAAAACAACTTAATAATTTAATGTCTAATTTCGTTCAAGCTCAGAATGTCCCTTTCCCAAAATGTCCCTCGGTTTCATTTGGTCCCTTTCCCGAAATGTCTCCTCCACATAATGCCCATTTCCCAGAATGTCCCTTTCCCGAAACGTCAGTTTCCCAAAATGCTTTCCCGAAATGTCCCTTTCTCAAAATGTCCCTTTACCGAAATTTTTCAGTTGGCTACCATGAGTTTGCTAAATAATAGTACAGTGATAAAACAGACGACTAGTTAATAGTTTTATATTACTTTTAAATGGTTTTAAGGTAAATTTTAAGCAAAATTATCCAGAAATTTCATTTGATTTAAACTAAGTATAAGTAAATAGTAACATAGGTAATTATAAATACAAAATCTTAATATATATAAATCTCGTGTCACAATGTTTGTCCTCAATGGACTCCTAAACCACTTAACCGATTATAATAAAATTCGCACACCATGTGCAGTTCGATCCAACTTGAGAGATAGGATAGTTTAAATAATAATAATAAATAATAATAATTGACAGTCACAATTAATTTATTAGTAGTTGTTGATTTTGGAATGTTTTACATTGGATCTGACAGACGGCGCTACCATCGCAGTGTCAAATTTTAAATAATAATCACTTTCAGATGTCATAAACATAAACAATGATATTAAAAAGGTTCTATAAGAAAATGCGTAGCAGTACTTCTTAACATGTCGGCGCTACCATCGCAGTGTCAAATTTTAAATAATATTCGAATTTTAATTTTAGTCTGTCCCGACAGTTAGCGCTGCGATCAAATTAAAAAAAAGTTTTGTTATCATTGTGTTATCTATTATTTTGTTATTATTGTGTTTTTATTGTGTCATCGTATATCTACCCGTGCGAAGCTGGGACGGGCCGCTAGTAGTGTTATAAAATAAATTAAATGTCTATAATATTTTAAAGATTTAAAATAAAATAAATTCCTATAAAACCTTATGTTATACGACAAAAAAAACACGACATCTACCCAACTGAAAATCGCTTCGAAATTACACATTTTCTAAGATTTATTTCTTTTATGACTCATCTCTTTCAACTCACGTCACATTTTCTCCAAAATATTGAGAAATAACCACATGTCAAATTGACAATTAAATTATTCCGCATCCCTGGTGGGGATCGAACCCACGACCTTTGGATTAGAAGTCCAACGCGCTATCCTCTGCGCCACAGGGACAGTTGTAACGATATAAATTATGACCGACCACAAAAGATGAAATTAATATCAGTCAACCGAAACAATACTTACGTACTGATTATTTATTTGATTACAAATTGAATAGGTTTGTGTGTAATTTAATTACACAAATGTGTGTTTCATGAATGGCTTGAAATAGTAAAATCGTGAGTAAAGTATTTCTTACTACTTATCTGTCCCTCGTGGTTTCACCTGCGATTTGGTAGGATTTTGGTAACTGCTCCGCTCCTGTGGATCTTAACGTGATGTTATGCGGCCTATTTGTTATTCTGATTAATAAGCTTCATTACTGTTAAGTTCTATCGAAAACCGTTCAGTAGTTTTTGCGTAAAAGTGTAACAAAACAAACTTTTACATAAAATATTACGTATAGTAAGGATTGTTGAAACAAATGACGGTTTGATAATAATACAAACTAGTTTTTAGCTGGAAGGTTTCGTTGATTAGGAAGGGGCCCAACAGGGTCAACGCCTGCCGGGGTTGCGGAATGTTTATAATAGTTACCGTGACCCTGGAACATAAAGGGCAATCGAAGGAACATGAGTGGGTTTTAGTCAGTAAGAGTCTGACACGCCCTCCCGCCGCACCCAGGACGGGAGCAGTCATTGGATGATTTCCCACTCACCAAAAAAAAAAGGTTTCGTTGATCATTGCGTAGACGTACTAAAGGATTTTTAAAATTCAACCTCTGAGATCTGGGACCTTCTGTTTTATAATCAGAGTCTGGGACGTAAATTCTAGATTTGGGACGTAAGTTTCTAATGAAAAATCGACTTTATCTCAGTATAACCATGAGAGCATAGCTACGGGCAACGGTTAGTTATATTATAAACTCTTTTTGATATGATATAATGTACTACATGTGAAAATAAAAAAATACCTAATAAAAACTGTTAAGATTGCGTCTGCAGCTAACAAAAAAGGTTGATATCATCGAAACGGCTGTCCTGATTCTGATGAAACATGTCTAAAAACCATCACTAGATATAACCTACTTTTAATTTAAAAAAAAAACGCAATTAGTTCAGTTTACCGGCTTCGGTGACAAAGAAAGACAAACAGACACACATACATACCGGTCAAACTTTTTTATCCGGGTTAAAAATCCTCATAGATTTTATGTTCTTCTTAGAATATGCGGGGTTCTGCTGGTATACTCTGTATTCACCTTGTGATAACTGATAATCTGATAAGTTAGTTATCGTCAGCAGTGATTAGGAGATAATATAACGAAAAGTAAAATTCAATTTTTTACTTGTATCATTTCATTTAGTTATTTTAATTTAAAGGTCAATTTTGAATTCGATATTGGTCTGGTCATGACATTTAATTTAAATTCCTTGTTAAAATAATTGACTTTTAATATCGTTAGAATTCATGGTAATATCCATACTAATATTATAAATGGGAAAGTGAGTCTGTCTGTCTGTCTGTCCGACTGTTTGTTTGTCTTTCTTTCACGGCAAAACGGAGCGACGGATTGACGTGATTTTTTAAGTGGAGATAGTTGAAAGGATGGAGAGTAACATAGGCTACTTTTTGTCTCTTTCTAACGCGAGCGAAGCCGCGGGCATAAGCTAGTTTAGAAATAAGATGAAATAAAACATCGGTTGTTCTAATAATCAGATAAATGTTATAATTCTAATCTATATCCATCGTCCTATTAAAATAAGAAAAACTAAAATGACGTGTATAAGTGTATATTTTTACCAATTTACAAAAATATAATCATTTTAATATTTTTTTTAAGCTTAAGTTTCTGAAAATAGACAGATGGTTGGATATTTGTGACCAATACACTGAAAAACTACTAAATTAATTTTATTAAACATTAGCCTGAACAAACGTACAGACAAACAGACAAAAATTCTAAAAATCATTGTTTTGGGTTCTATTGCGTATTTAAAGTTCCCCTAATAAAGTTTTTCTTATTTATATTCCATGTACAATCACCGACCTTTTAGAATTTTATTATATGTATTGATTACAGAAACAGTCTACTAGCTTACCGATACATAGGTACCACAGATTACTAAATAGTACGTACTGTTATCAGATAAAATCAAAATTGTTACATAGTCACAGTAACGCCACCTACCGGATCCAATTGTTTACGAACCATCCTGGAACCCATTGTAATATACGTGCACAAAATTTAATCAAAATCCGTTCAGCCGTTAAGGAGTTTGGTGACAAATACGCTTACAGAATAATTACAAATATCGTGTACCTTACACGATAATAACAACATAATGTGCTGCAAAGATAGATATTACATAATTTGGATTTTAACCTTTCAACGACCAAGCGACAGCCGGCTGTCGCGCTGCTATTGTCTTTCTATTGTGTCTCGAATCACAACATGTATTAGAAGGCTTAAATAATTATATTATATGGATAACTATCTTGTCGAGAAACTCCTGTCATTAAAGAGCTTGGGATGTACTAATTTCACACAGGCAAAACCGCGGCCCACAGCTAATAAATTCTCGTAAACGTGATACTTCTCTAAGTTCAAAATTATTTATTAATATTATTTTATACCTTCATAAACAGATAAAGAAACGTACATTTAAAAACTTGAAAAGTAAAAAAAAACATTCTACAAAAATAAGCAAAAAGTACAAAAAGGAATCTCTCACATGCGATGTAACTCCCAGTGAAATATCGCATCCCTGGTGGGGATCGAACCCACGACCTTTGGATTAGAAGTCCAACGCGCTATCCTCTGCGCCACAGGGACTGTGTGAGACGCGCCGTAATTACGTATCGCCTTCTACGTCACTCACACAGACGTACAACGCGTGTATTTGTCGGTGTGTGGGTTGTTGTATTGACACGCACGCTTTGGTTGAATGAAATCTTTGAAACTGCGATCAATATTGTTAAACATGAGGAATACCGTATAGTTATTTTATCATTGCGTTATTTATATGAGGGTGGGCAGAGTTTTAGCTAGATTAGGTGTAAAAATTGTGTTTGGTAACAAAAAGTATTTATAACAAAGTCGCCTTTCGCTGTCTATCCGTATGTATGCTTAGATCTTTGAAATTATGCAACGGATTTTGATGCGGTTTCTTTTAATAGATAAGGAAAAAGGTTTTTTGGAATAATACATTATTATAAATATATTAGAAAAATAGTTGATAGTAAGTACAGAAAAACCAGATTTTTTAAAGATATGTGAGAAGCTGGTCGCTAGCAGTAGTACTTAGTAGTAGCCGAGTATCAAAGTACTTAAATTGGAATACCTATCTGGAATGATAAAATAATTCTGATGCTTTTTTCCTTAATGGAGCTAAAAATCGTAGGAAAAGATATTATACCTCATTTTTGTTAAGTACATGGTTGATGACCATTTTTAAACGATCATTTTCCTGGACGTGAAAACGAATAAATAAAATTGAGAAATTATTGAAAATCTTATTTTAATTTCATAGAAACCAGACTGTACGAATATAAAAAAATTGACAAACATAACTAAAACTAATAATCTACATTTCATTAGACAGCTAAATAAAGATCAAGGACGAAATAAAAACTAATATGAAAATGTCAAATTAATACCTAATTAGGATGAATTTTGCTGTGAATTTTAATTTGTGAAAAAAATGATTAACTATTACTAGTTTTTGCCCTCGACTTCATTCGTTCGAATGAAGGTTATCGAGGATAGACAGACAGACAGTGCGCTCGTAAAAACTAGGCCTACATTATAATTTATTATTAGAAACACTTTATTTGTTCCGATGTTCAACTGCTTAATGGCGTGTCGAAATATTGTAAACTACCGCGAAGTACACATAATTTAGATTCGTTGAGGATTTCAAATATATATATTTTTGTTGCTAAGATTCTGTTACATTTCCTAGATAATTAAGTTTCATATTAATATTCAATTCATTAAGCTGAATCTAGTATATGCATATGCACCTTGGGTCTTGTGTGATAATAATAATTCTCAAAAGGACAAACCTTTTTTCCGTATCCCGATTTTCCCGATTTTGGGAATAAGCTAATTACATAGTACTTATTATTTTCTTTTTTATCTTATTTTACTTATTATTTTCTTTTTATTGCCATCTTCATACTACAAAAGTTCGTATCAGTTTCCAATACGTCGACAGTTAAATATTTTGTTTTCTATGTAGGTAGGTACTTAAATTATTTTTAGTAGGGCATGGCATTTAAGTATTTTCATAATTATTATAAGTAATTATTATTTGCCGGCCTCTGCTGAAACAACCTACCTAACATATAAGTAGGTCTTGCCGGGGTTGCGGAATGTTTATAATAGTTACCGTGACCCTGAAACATAAAGGGCAATCGAAGGAACATGAGTGGGTTTTAGTCAGTAAAAGTCTGACACGCCCTCCCGCCGCACCCAGGACGGGAGCAGTCATTTGATGATTTCCCACCCACCAAAAAAAAAAACATAAGTAGGTACAGTCAGCGTCAAAAATATCAAAACAGCTAAGAAAATTAAACTTTAACTCAATGACACAAAGAATGTCTTAGAATGAAGACAGTACACGACAACTGTCATTCTGACAAGAACTTTGTCCATTAGACATATTTTTTTTTTCGATATTTTGAACAGTCTGTTAGGCCCGATATTTTTGACGCTGTCTGTACAAGCGACAGGTGCGGTTTTGACAACGGATGTCGAGTGTTGAGCTTCCGTGGCCACCCAAGTGTTGATCAGGAGCAGGAGTACCTTGTAAGCAATTACGACGAGTATTGGTTATCGATACGGCCAATTTAAGTGTTATTTGAAACCTGAAGCCTTAGGAAAACTGCGGCAAGGAGCTATCTTTAAAATGCATCAGACGAAGGGAATGTCCAATTCTTACACCCCTTAGCCATTACGCAGTAAACAAAATGGCCGCGGAAATTTCACTACTACCCCAAAAAGAAAAACGTACAAGCATACATTTTAAAAATTATTTTTTTCATATTGTACGAAATTTATCCAAGAACGTAAATAACCAAACTTGTTCATACAAAAGTAGTCTGTAAGTAATAAAAATAAACACTATAATGAAATGGATACCCCGACAGTTGACAGGCTGTCGGTTGGGTGTGTAGAGGTTAATGTTTTAGTACATCATCGACATCACGTGCCTCATATAGGCTTTGCTTACTAGGGGCTGTCATTAAACCTTTCAACACACGTGATTTGAGACACAAGGGAAAGACAATAGCAGCTCGACAGCCAGCTGTCGCTTGGTCGTTGACGGTTTAATAGAATAGATTTTTGGCAGTTGTCACGAGTAACCAAAATCTGGAAAGTGACAATTTTTATTTATTTATTTACACTTTATGCACAAAATTCATGTACAGAGGCGGACTTAATGCCTTAGGCATTCTCTACCAGTCAACCATCGGTAGTGCAGAGATATGATGGCAGGTGCAAATATAAAGTAAAAAACAGATGTTAATTATTACACAAAAATTACAAATCAATAAAAATACATATATACGAACTAAAATTAATAAGCAAATATATATTTTGCAAATAAATATATATATATATATATATAAATAAATAAATATATATATATTATATATTTCAAGAAAGATGGTTATGAGAGTACTCTACCTAATTGAGCTGTAAATGAGCCTTGAGTTTCCGCTTGAACAATGAATTAGTTTTAACAAGGGGTCGTTGTTGTCCAGTAAGGCTGACTATCCACTGAAGTGGAACGAAGCAGCTTAGCGGTGAGACAGTCAAAAATTCATCAATAAAATGGTTAAAGACCTTCGCTCGCGAGACGCAGTGCAATAGGGATGACGACAACATTAAAAAAATGGCATTCTGTTTAGTCCGTCTGATAGATCGGCCAAAAATACGGGACACGTATTTTTTGCTTGATCAAATTGATAAAACAATACAAAGATAAAGAGCAACAAAGTTCCGGAGTGGGGGCTTTTGACGTCACCGTCGTGCAAAATATGTAACTGATCGTGACGTCGTGCGAAACTTTAACGCACTGTACCTTCGTCATTCTTCGTTTACGAGAAAAAAGAAAAAATACGTGTCCAAAATTTTTTGATAATCTATCTGACGGACTAATTACTTTTTTTGTCGTCTCGCCTATTCTTTTGGTGATATTTTGATTCGCTCAGCGCTCTCTTGTATTTTAGAAAATACCTCTAGATGCAATGACAGAGCCTAGTTTCCAGGGCCTTATTAAAATCAAGTTCTTTCAATTTTGTTCCCAATAGTAAATATATTATTTTATGCGACTGAAAGTGCAGCAATAGCCTATTGTGTTCATGAGTCATGCAGATATATTGCAATTTATGCAATTGACTTTTATTACCGTGAGAAAGTTGCACTGATATCAGAATCTGAGTGTAATAGACGTCACAAAATTAACGGGTAGTAATAAGAGCTCCGACAAATAAAGAAGAATTGTACTTACTCAAAATATTAAAAAAGTAGTCGGAAAGTTAGTATTTTAGGCAGTAACTAAAATACTAACTTTCCGACTACTTTTTTCCGAATTAAAATGACGAAACGACCGAATGAGATACTGAAATCTCCGAAAAATAAACATGAACGTTTATTGCTATAATTCTTTTCTACCAGCATAAATTACGTTCAACTAAAAACTCTATTAATTTACCAATTCTAATCTTACCAAACCTTAAAATACTCGATACATGATCGAGGGTGGGCTGGGTCGACGGAGCCCCGCTTGGCGGGGCTCCTACTTCTGGGTGGTTCATCATCATCATCATCATGACCTCCCTCTGGGAGGTTTGGTTTCCGCACTTAGTCCTCTAAGGTAGGACCATTGTACGTGAGCCACGGTGGCCGCTACTCCAGCCAGCCCACCTCCCTCCAGAAGCAGATCACCTTCCGTAGACTTCTCAGGGCATCCGGTAGTGAACTTGGGGAACCAAGAATCTCTTTCCGGATTTCGGTCACGCCTGTACATTCAAGAAGTACATGCGCGACCGTCTCCTCGGCATCCATACACGCTCTGCAAAGAGGGCTATCTGTGATACCTAGGTTGTGGAAATGTTTGTTGAGTGAGCAGTGTCCTGTTATGGTCCCCGTCAACAGGCGCAGACTAGGTCTGTCCAGTCGCAGAAGGCGTTTGGTCAGTTTACGATCCAAGGTCGGCATAGCTTCCTTGGATTGTCTGCAGCCTGGTGCCGAGTGCCACAAGTGTTCAGCCTGTGTGTGAGTGTGTTCCCCTATCCATTTACGTATTTGGCTGAAGGGAATGGGTATTGTCGGTTCAGGTCCGATCGGTGTTGTGTTGGATCCCCTCCTTGCCAGCTCATCAGCAGCGTCATTACCCAGGGATCCGCTGTGTCCTTTGATCCATTGTAGTGTTAACGAGTTGCGGTTGAGTACTGCAACTCGTTCTAGTGTATTGTGGCATTCTAGGAGTAGTCCTGAGGTAAAGCATTTCTTGCTTAGGGATTGTAGTACTGAGGCACTGTCAGAAAGGATACGTATGTGGGCGTCCTTGATTCCTCTAGCTTCTATGGCTAGCCCTGCAAGGATTATGCCCATACACTCCGCTTGATAAACGGTGTTGGGCATGCTCAGTGGTCGGGATATCTTCATGTTGAGGTCGTTGGAGAAGACTCCGACACCAGTTCCTGATTTGTTCTTTGATCCGTCAGTGTAGACCCTCAGTTCTTTGGGTCCCGAATACTCACGAGGTTCCTCAAAGAGCTGTACATCGTAATGCTTTTTAAAGTGGTAGGTTTTTTGGATTTTGTCGTTGGGGGCTGTTAGAAGAGGTTGTCGTTCGACAGCATCCCTTTTTATTCGCGTGTGCTTGATTCTGGAGTCCTGGCTTAAATTGCCTGCAGTGTGGAGCCTAAAAGCTGCTGAGGCAGCTTCTTCCTGAACAAAGAGGTGCAGTGGTGGTAGGCCCAGCATTGCCTGTAAAGCGGCTGTGGGTGCTGTTCTCATGCTGCTAGTGATGGCAGCGCAGGCAAGCCGTTGCAGCTTATCTAAGTCTTTTTGGGCTGTGCTTAGGTCTGTCCTGGGCCACCAGACAAGTGAGCCGTAGGTAATGATTGGTCGTATTACTGTGGTGTATAGCCAGTGCATGATTTTGGGACTTATGCCCCAGTTCCTACCTAGCAGTCGTTTACACTGCCATAGGGATAGGGTGGCTTTTGTTGTGATGTAGTCGATGTGTTTTGCCCAATTGAGCTGTTTATCCAGGTAGATTCCCAGGTACTTGGTCTCGCTCGCTAGGTTCAGGGTGGTGTTGAGGAACCGTGGTAGTTGTAGGTTTGGCAGTTTCCTCTTTTTTGTGAAAAGGAGTAGTTCGGTTTTCGTTGGATTAACTGTGAGCTGATATTCCCTGCACCAGTTTTCTACTACTCTGAGAGCTTGGCGCATAAGGTTGCAGAGTGTATTCTCATGTGTGCCGTTGATAATTATCGAGATGTCGTCCGCATATCCCACGGTGTAGAAACCTTCGTCGTTTAGCCGCCTGATGAGGCTGTCAGCGACCAGGTTCCACAGGAGCGGCGAGAGAACGCCCCCTTGGGGGCATCCTTTCGCCACTATGGCTCTCGTGGTGTCATTCACCGTGACTTGAACGGCTCTTAGTTTGAGCATATTTGTAATCCATCCATTCAGGGTTTGGTTAACACCATATTTCTCAAGTGCTAAGCTGATACTTTCGAACGTGGTCTTGTCAAAAGCTCCTTCGATGTCGATGAACACCGCCAGGGAGGAGCATTTGTGGTCTATTGCACATTCTATCTTCGATACTACACTGTGTAGCGCAGTTTCGGTTGATTTTCCTGTGGAATAGGCGTGTTGTTGTTTGTGCAGTGGTTTCTTCTTGAGAGGCCCGTCCCGGATATGTCGGTCGCATAGTCTCTCTAGGGTTTTCAGTAGGAATGAAGTTAGGCTTATTGGCCTGTATGCCTTGGGTTGTGTATAATCCGGTTTTCCAGGTTTAGGGATAAAGATGACCTTTACCTCCCGCCATGTGTGTGGTACATATCTATGTGCTATGCATGCTCGGTATATCTCCACCAACCATGGTGTAATCGGGTCAATACCCCATTGCAGTAGGGCTGGGAAGATTCCATCGATACCCGCAGATTTGAATGGTTTGAAAGTCTCGATTGCCCATCTCGTCTTTTCTGGTGTTACAATTTCACGTGCAATGGCCCAGTCCTGATCCGTTGGTAACCAGGTGTTCTCATCCTGCCACGTCTTGTCGTCCAGTATGTGACAGTCGGGGAAGTGCGTCTCCAACAGGACCTTGCTGGTTTCATTGTCAGTTATGGTGTATGTGTTATCTGTCTTTTTCAGTGCGCCGAGGGTTCTGTCTTGGTCGGTTGACAGTACCTTCCTGACCCTCGCAGCTTCGTTGTTGGCTTCAATGCTTTCACAGAAGTTCCGCCAGGCTGTTGTTCTAGCTTTCCTGATCTGTTTTTTGAACGTGTATTGGGTTTCTTTGTATAAATCCCAGTCTTCAGGTAGTCGCGAGTTTTTCGCTCTGTTGAATTGTTTACGGAGTTCTTTTCTAAGTTTTGCCAAATCTGCATTCCACCATGGGCTCCCCTTGCCCTTCTGGTGTGGTGTTTTTAAGATGCAGCATTCATGGTAAGCTTCAGTTATATGTTTGGAGAGTGTTTTTATGGTGTTTTCTATTTGTGTGGGGTCATTTAAGATGCCTATTGCGTTATATCTAGTTAGTAGTGCAGTTAGAAGGCGCTTGTACCCTGGCACATTTGTGCGGCGGGGGTTTCGCTTTGGTGTGGGTGTTTTTGTGTTAGCTAATAAGGTGAATCGGATTCTTCTGTGGTCTGAGAGTGACGGCTCGTTGGATACGTGCCAGTTTGATATGAGGTTAGTGACGTTCTCTGTGGCTAGTGTGAGGTCTATTATCGTTTGTCCGCGGGCTGTAACCCAGGTGGGTTCCGAGCCGCGGTTTACAATATTAAGGTTAGTGGAAAATAAATAAGTGCACAGTACCTCCCCTCTTGCATTTGATGCAGCACTACCCCACATGGGGTGATGGGCGTTGGAGTCGGTACAGATGATCAGGGCTAGGTTCGTGTCTTCGCTATACTGCACCAGGTCGATTACCTCCTTGGGTGGGCAGTCCGCTGCGTCGCCTGGCATGTATGCCGAGGCTAGTATTATATCTGGGTCATCACCTTCGGTCTGGAGTCTGACGGCGGTCAGATCTCTGGAACAGAATTGGGTAAGTGGTGTGGTAGGGATATTTTTGGGTATATACGCACAAGTGCGTGGCCTTTCTGTGCTATGTGTGTCTAGGATCAGCTTACCTCCTATGTTGCCGAGGCCACATACTTTGTTATTTCTGATCCATGGTTCTTGTATTAGTGCGATGGTTTGAGGGTGTACCTCCAGCGCCCTGCGCAAGCTGGCCGTGGCAGTCTGGCTATGCTGGAGGTTAGCCTGCAGGATATGCAGGCCTCCTGCTGGTGGCGTCGACGATGCGGAGTTAGGCGGAACTGGATCCATCGAGTAGATCTTCCTCCGTCTCGTCGACCTCGTGCCTAGATGTGGGTGTGGGTGAGGAAGACAAGAGGTGCCCGGGCCACCCTGGTTCTTCCGGTGGAGCATCGTTGTCGGCCATGGCCGCCCTGGCCATGTCCTCTTCCAAGCCCCCCAAGTCATCCCCCGTCTGTGTCGTTGTCTGTGTCGGCTCAGTGCCTCCGGTACTGTCTGAGGGTTGGGTGTTGGGGTAGAAGCGAAGGTATATCGACCCCAAGAGGTACGATATGCGTCGCTCCCGCCCCAAGACCTTTTCGGCTTCGTCCGGTGGCAAACCCAGGGTCATATATGTCCCCGGGTTTGCACCACCGACCGTAGTCGCCCTATACAGCGTCCAGCGCCCTATGTCGTACCAGTTGTTCTGACGAATCAGAAGGTTCTGTAGCCGGTTAATCTCCCCAGAGTGCCTGGGGACGAACAGCGCGGCTCGGACTCGGGTGGGGACGTCGGACTGTTTAACTACCGTCAGCGTCAAGTCATTGTCGGGTAGGGTGATTCGTGTCACGTTCTGGGTCAGCCAAGTCAGTGCGTAGTCGTCCTCGCACCACATCTGCACGGTGCCATCCGCTATCCTGGGATATCCACGGAAGGCCGGGAGTGGTCCAGTCGAGTCCGGGTCCATTAGGAGTTCCTCAAGTTGAGTCTTGATGGTCTGGGCTTCCTCATTGGTCAGGTCTCTGGCTGGAGGAGAGAAGCATATTGCTACGGCTAGCCGCGCCGGAATGTCCTTTGTGGCTCGCGCGTAGGTTTTATGCTCCCCTTGAGCAGGCTGGATCCTCACACGCTTTGGTTCACCCTGTAGCGTGGACGGCGATGCCGTATCATCGGGCCGCACCCTCTTCACCGCAACCCCGCTTGGTCCAGCGGGAAGTTCAGAGGGGGCCTTGCTGAGGTTCACCTCGGCGTGCGCTAATCCAGTCCGCTTTTTCCTCTTCCTCAGAGGCGGCGGACGTTTGGTCTGTCTGGGTCGGTCGGTGTCAGTTCCGCTTCTACCAGCTGCGGGAGCTACATCGCTTTCCGCTTCAGACTGGGTCTGGTCGCGTACTTTGCGCTCGATAGCCATCATCGCCTCACGCCTGCTTTCGCCTGCGCGGATGTTGCGGATCCGACTTTCGAGTTCCCGCTCCCGTGCTCGGATTTTGGCACACTTCCTTCTTAAACGGCGTGCTTCTTCCGTGGGAGGCAGGAATGGTGTAGTCCCTTGGGTGTCAGCTTCACCTGTCCTTTTATTGTCCGTGTTCATTCCCCTAATCATAGAAAGGTAGCGCTCGCGCTGGGTGGCCAGTACTCGCAGTTCCCCTTGAAGACTAGAGATCCGGGCGTCTTTGGTGTCATTTTTCGGGTTGTTTGCGAGACTATTCCGCACGCGTTCCTGTTGCCAGGCGCCCGCGGGAGGTCTCGCACATCGTGACTCAGGCGCAGCTGGTGCCGCAGCCGAATCACGGAGGGTTGGCTTGGTAGCCTTTGGGTTAACTTTGGATGGCGCGGAAGTCGCAGCCATGTCCGGCGCCGAGGCAGCCGTTTGCGCTGAAGGCGCTGAATGCGCTGAAGGCGCTGAATGCGCTGAAGGCGCTGAAGGCAGTAAAGTGCCCCCCCCAGATTACGACGGGGGCAGACCGACAAGTCGGCATGGGATTCCCCGGCTTGGCCGGGACCCACCTGGGGAGTCTTACTATTTTTACTTTCTGGGTGGTTTATAAAAAAATAACCACGAAGGGGATAGCGGCATCCCCTTCTAACTTAACCTATCCGAGTCGGGGTGCCCTAAAGTCTAGATTGCAACCAGTTTTCATCATTACTGAGAGTAGAAAAATAATTTTGGTAACCAACAATAGAAATTAAAACAGTTCATGCAAAAATATGATTATTTTGACGAAACCTCTGTTGTCGGTAACTTAGTAATTTGGTCGGAGATTTAGTTTTCTATTCGGAAATTAGGATTTTTTGTCGGTAATTCATTATAACGCTGGTTAATTAGAATAATAGTCGGCCACAGATCGCTGGAGATTAATTTGTTTGTAGGAACCATTATTATTTCCCAAAATTAACTACATACAATTATACCAGCTATCGCTCGCAGCTTCACCCGAAATATGCGTTCAAATATACGCATATTTCGAATTTCCATAGCCCATTTTACCTCATTAAGTCTCGAATTTCCAAAAATTCTTTCTTAGTAGATACTTACTTTTCACAAAGAACCCTCCAAGCTTAAAGTCTCTTAGAACTGAATAAAGTTTTAGTCTAACGTCTGTAAATCTCCCAGGAGTAGTAGGAGTACACGACAAACGGTTTCATGTGCTTACCGACACACGAGGGCACCATACTCCTAATAGCCAAAGAGTAGCATTTGCGACCTCTACAACCGCGAGACAGTCAAATAAACAAAATAATATTGTGTAACAATGATTGCTGGAAAAGTTAAAATCTAGGTTCAATGTTGCTCAATCAGCACTTTTTGCCCAATCTGGGATCGAACTCAAGGCCCTAAACTCAGCGCGCTTGCGACAAACGTTGGGGAATTAATAAAAAAATAGTAGTTGGGGAATTAGTAAAGCTTTTGGTCCTTATGACAGTCTTTACGGGCAGTCAGAAGGCAAAATGTCTGACCAGCCTAACAGAGGGGTAAGTATCACCCAGTAACTGGGGTTGTGGCAGTCTGATAGGTATTCGCTTTATGTAAAACCAGCTGGTATCAAGCTAAATCCAATTTGGCTGGAAGCCGATCTTAGCGTAATTGAGAATTAGGCCCGGGTCGACGATGCATCTTGCTCCACGCGCGCCTCAAAGAACTGTGAGCTGTGCCTCAAGAGCCAACGCCTACCAAGGTTGCGGAATTTTCCTAAAGAGTTGCCGTGGCCCCGGAATATAAAGAGCAACCGATGGGTGGGTTTCAGTCAGCAAAAGTCTAACACCCGCCCCGCCCAAGGCGGGAGAAGTCATTTGCTGATTTCCCATCCACAAAAATCGTGATTGGGATAAGGCAAGTCAATAATATTCTTCAAAACAACAATATTATAATGATCATCGTAAAAGTGGTAAACCAGACTGAATCAAATTAATTAAACTAGTTCAGACAGTAAAAGTTGACGCGAAATAGGTATAACGGTAATGCACATTCTGGCATTAATTTGGCAATTCATTACGAATGCGGTTTTTACCGCAATTCGCGGTGTCGGCAAATGGAATGTGCTGTGTGCACTTTTATTAATAGATGTAGGTAATCTAAAAGGAATGATTGCGTAATAAAAACCTTTTTCCAAAAAAAAGATAACCGACTTCAAAAACTAAAAGCTCAAAAAATAATTATTTCGGAAGTCGGTGGCAAAGCAACACAATTCGACCGGCAGAAGAGAAGCCACCGACTTCCGAAATAGTTATTTTTGAGCTTTTAGTTTTGAAGTCGGTTATTTTTTTTTTTTTGGAAAAAGGTTTTTATTCTATGTGTACTTACTAAGTTTAATCGAGAGCATCATTGCCCTCGATGAAAAAAAACCTAGACGTTAGTTTAACTTAACTAGCTATCCACCGCGGTTTCTCCCGCATCTTTGGTTGCTACTCCGCTACTGTGTGTCGTAGCGTGATGTTTTAATTTAGGCTTTCTTCTTACGTGGGCTAACCCCTGAGATTAGGGTTCCACTAAACATACGATCTCTTTAGCGTATTAGTATTGATGCTAAAATGAAATGACGGAAAGAGGTTCTAGTTTAAAAAAAAAAAAAAGTGATTTTATTTATTTCATTGAATGCCTGAAATCCCGAAACTGCCTTAAACAAGCCAGATCAAAACGAACCTCTTCTAGGTATAAGAGAATAAGCTTCTACCCAATTTATTACCCCGATTTTATTATTTCAGCAACCGAACCCTAAACCCTACACGTACAGTAACTTAACTAAGCCTTATCAACAATTCGGGCACGAGTCAACAACCTGTGTAATTAAGTTAGCTAATTACATTAGAGTCATACATCACGTTACGGTCGGTAGAGGCGTACAATGGGACTGTGCTGTCCGGTTTTCATTGTGTTGTGGATATGAAGAGGGGAGTTGAGGTTAGGCATAGGTGTTTCTGGGTGCTGTATGTCAAACAGGAATAGGAATTAATTGCTTACAGAAGTGACTTGCACTGAAGGTAGGCACTGCCTACGTAGTTAACAACCAATGCAGACCTTTTAGCTGTAAAATCCTGAAACTCATCTTTTTATGGGTAAAAGCATATTTTACTGACACCAAAAAAGTATGTCAAAATTCTACAGTTTTAAAGATATAAATGCTGACTTAGGTATTTAAAGATATGAGACAAAATGCTCTTACAGAAAATGCTAAATTATAGTATTAAAAATATCGTTATGTAATTTATATAGCTTGTAAAAGGCTGCTAAGTCATAGGTACTAACATATAATAACACCAACTTAGCGCCTTACTAATAAACGCTGCATAAAGTTATGACAGGTTTATACGTCAAAACATGTATCACAAAGCACAGGCTTTATTCATGACATAACTTTACAGGGTTTATTAGTAAGGGCATTAGTTCGCAATAAATGCTTTGACTTTGAGTTTTTATTTTGTCAAGTTTAACATTGTAATAATAATTAGGTTTAGTGCCTTATTATGAGATTTAACAATGATTATTGTATTTTCATTAAACTTTGTGCGCCTGATATGGTAGAGCTTGTTGATATTAAATTTATATCATCTAAAAATCCATGTATTGCACACATGTCTCAAAAAAATAAACTTTACAATCTTTGTCCAATGAATCTTCACCTTTATCTTTTTCCGTGTAAGATAAATAAGGGTTCGCTTAGTTGTTGATCATCGTAGCTCAATGGCCCGTATTAATACACGTCACTCAATTCTGAGACGCTCTCAAATCTATTGCTGTCCTTATTTTTTCCCTTTAGAATGACAAGGACAGCAAGAGACTTGAGAGCGTCTCAGAATTGAGTGACGTCTATTAACCCACTTGTTACTAGCGTCCTTTTAAAAGGTCCGCACATAAAAATAAATATTGTGATTAATGAGAGTAAAATAAACAAACTTTGGTAGTGATATCTGAAAGGTGCATTGTTTAGCAGTATAATACATGTAGTAATAGTGAACTGACTTATTATTAATAATAAGTTTTAAAACATTTATTTTACTTAAATTTTATTATGAGCGTAATGGGGGTTGTTTTTTATTATTATTATTACATTTATTTATTTTTGACGATGAGTTATCAACTTTTATATCTCTATTATATAAATTGAAGGATATATAATTTCTAAGTATACATTTTAATTCCTTTTCGAGCGAATTTATTTGGTGTCCTTTATAAAGCCCAGTAGTAAAATATACTACTACTCTCTATATGCAAATGATTTGTTTTATTAGGAAAGTTTTTGGCAAATTATGGAAAAATATTTTTTATAAAATAATTGAATAGTTGGAATATGATGAAGAAGCTCCTAATCCTGAGAGCATTACATTTTTCCTACCTAAAAGTTGTAATTTTAACTTCATCTATGGAAATCATTGAGGCGAAAATTAAGTTCAGATACAAAATTAAGTACTTGCTAGGTACCCAACTAGCCCATCTCGAGCTCAAGCTAATGCGTGCAGGTACACTTGTCAGACGATAGAGATAGTGAATATGAAATAAGGCACGCAGAAGTTCCTAAAAAACGCGTTAGCATCTCCAGCTTTTCAACGGACGTCCAGTCATCTAATGAGGTAGGTAATTTTACTCTTTACTTCCAGAAGCGCCACCTTTATCATAACTGAATGTTACTATTGGATCACACGAGATATAAATGTAAATTATAATTATGCTGTTTTAGTTTTTGCCACTACCTATAATAGTACTACGTATTTCACAACTCAACAAAAAGTGCATACAAGTTGACAAGAAATTATAGGGAGATATACAATGAAAATTATGAAAGGGTTGCAATTTCACTTCTTGACATCTACGGTAGATCAGAAATCAGAAAATGACAAGACACTAGACGTATCTTATAAAATATCGGGAAAACCATAAAAGAGCAATATTTTCGTGAAAAACATGCAATTATCTTTCCTACAAAGGAATGTTTTGCAATTTATCATACAACATACCTCTGTTTTTAATTTTTTTTTACTTATGAAACTGTTTTAGTCGTCTTTTTGTGATTATGTGCATGTGTAATAGTATTAAATATTCGATTTGTAGTTCTCTTTAAACCACATGAACAAGTAGTGTTTATTACTACTGTCCTTTTAAAAGGACACCATTTTCCCGGTTTTCCAGTAGGTTGTGATTTTTTTTTGTATTTTTCCCCATCTTCTGATCACGTAAGGATACAAATATGTGAATTTCATTGCTATTTGACAAAAAAAGTGTATTCAGTAACAAGTGGGTAATACGGGCCTATGACTCGTAGGATCGCTTCATCTGCCGGTCTGTCTGATAAGACCAGATTCTCAGTTATGCAAGGAGGTATCAAATCAGGCAAAAGTTACTATTGCCATCGTCTTTTCTTTAATTCTCATGATAATCAAAACCGCGTTGGCCTAGAAAGCCACGCAGACCAAGCCATGAAAACTAATAAATCTAATAAAACTCAAGTCACCAGAAAACAAAACAAAATGTGACTTCCTACAAAACGACTTAGGCTGAGGCTACACTAGTCTGCAACGCGAGCTGCGACACATTAGCGATTGAAACAAATACATGGATGCTCACGTTTATGGCTACACCGTTCATCAAATATTTCATAAATACTACTAGCGATCTTTGATTTCTTTCTGCGACAGGAACTACATCACTGTAATCGCGGCACCGGCTACATCGACGTATCAGCAAAATTAAATCGAATATACGACAAACTTTCGCTTATAATGTAGCCATTCCAAGTTTATCTAGTTTCGCTCTTCCATTCGCATCGCAAATCGCTGCCCACTGGTAGCCTCAGCCTTAGACTTAGATGAACCAAAAAAGAATCTTCCAAAGCCGGCTTTTGGTACAAAGCGAGGGACCGGGGCACGCGCATTTTATCTGCCGTCACGATCGATCGTGATACAAAACACTTCTTTTTTTCGACAGTAGGTACACCTTGGATTAGTACTTGCATTTCGTAACTTGTGTTACCAATGTTAGAGTGTACAGGGTGTTAACAGCTAAGTTATAAAATAACTAGCTTTTGCCCGCGGCTTCGCTCGCGTTAGAAAGAGACAAAAAGTAGCCTATGTTACTCTCCATCCCTTCAACTATCTCCACTCAAAAAATCACGTCAATTCATCGCTCCGTTTTGCCGTGAAAGAAAGACAAACAGACAGACAGACAGACAGACACACTTTCCCATTTATAATATTAGTATGGATGTTTAACCTTCCCACCACGCAGCGACAGAAGGCTTTCGCGCTGCTATTCTCTTTCAATTGTGTCGCGAATCACGGGCGTACAAAGGTTTAAGTCCGCCTTTGTACGGTGTTGGACATAAAGTTTAATCCATACTAATATTATAAATTATAAATGCGAAAGTAACTCTGTCTGTCTGTTCTTCACGCCACTGAACCGATTTGAATAAAATTTGGCACAGATATAGTCAGGGACCCGAGAAAGGACATAGGATAGTTTTCATCCCGGAAATCTCCCGGGAACGGGAACTGTTATTCCATGCGGACGAAGTCGCGGACAAAAGCTAGTAAATAAATAAATGATTTGGAAAAGGATACGGAGATGTTGATGAAGTCAATAATAGTCTTCAAACAACAACATTTTAATGACCATCCCAAAACAGATTGAATCAAATTAATTATCTAGTTCAAACAGTAAAAGTTGACGCAAAATATAACGGTAATGCACATTCTGACATAAATTTAAATGTTTAATGTATTATGTTAGTATTTTAAGTTGTTAGCTTAGATATTATAATTCTATTATGAATGCTGTGGACTCCTGTAAGTGACGGAGTACACCCAAGCGAACTTCTGTCGTCTATAATTTTATTTTTCATTATACATGTATACCAATGATGTTATAAGTAAAAAAGTGTAGATCTAGGTTACTCATAAGAAATTCTATCTTCAAAAACGGCACACTAACGCACACATACATTACACGTCAAAAGTAGGATGACATGATTTAAGTAGTGCGCGTGAAAAAGAGATTAAACGTCAAATGCCAACGCGATACTCAGTATCATGTCAATTGGCAAACTTATAATGTGCCACTTTTTGACTGCATATAACCTTTCTTTTTTACTTATAACATCATTGATGTATACATCCTTTGTTGGAGATCCTAAATAAATTAAATAAAGATAAATATCTTAAGACAGCTTACACATAGCCGTCTTGTCTAACTAGGCAGAACTACTGACTCAGCTCTGCGATAAAAATGATTAATAGGGCAATAGGCTCTGCAGTAGAACTGTAATGCATTATCATGGACTTCAATGCGATAAAATTTTGCAATAATAACCTAGAAATTCACATTTTGAGGCCTAAAAAAAGCTTTTTTAAAAAAAAGATAACCGACTTCAAAAACTAAAAGCTCAAAAATAACTATTTCGGAAGTCGGTGGCAACACAAATCGACCGGCAGAAGAGAAGCCACCGACTTCCGAAATAGTTATTTTTGAGCTTTTAGTTTTTGAAGTCGGTTATCTTTTTTTTAAAAAAGCTTTTTATTTTTTACTTTTTAGTTTGAGTCTCAGTGTCTGACTACGTTTAAGGGTAGCTCTCAAAATAAACTTATAATCTTATAAAATGAAAACGGCTCTATGCGCGTGATAGTTAATGCTTATGTATAGGCATAGATACATATAATATTAGTAAATAAATATATATAATATTAGTAAATAATAAACCTATAAATAATTATAGTAAATAACAGTCTTAAATGTTACTTTTAAATTAAACGGACAGCCAACGTTCGAGCGGTAACAAATAAGTATGACTCATCACTAAGTTGTTTGTTACCGCCTATAAAAGCCCCTGCGCCGACCGATCTGGGTCATTCTTGTTTGAGACGTTGAACGGTGCGGAGCTCTCCGAGATTGTATATAAGTTAAGTATAACTTCTTGTGTATTGTGATAATGTTACCTATGAATATAAATTTAGATTATGACTAAATTTTAGATAGATTATGTACTATATTTTAGATTATGTACTATATTTTAGATTATGTACTATGTTTTAGATTATGACTATATTTTGTGCATTATGTACATTGTGTGGTTTGAATAATGTAACCGAATAATTGTAATATTTTATCGAGTTTAAAAGAGTGTTCATGGAGTTTCTTGCTGGCTCTTCTCCATTGGAACCTACTATTTTGGAACCAGCAAATAGCTTTTCGTTTAATTAAATAAATGATTTTGAATTTTACCTAAAGTTTATTTTATTTTAAAAATATGTTTAAAATGTAGTAAATAGAATGATTATTGATGATAAGCTGCTTTTGTTTTATATAGAAGGTTTAGTTTCAATGACAACTTAAACTTATAACCAAAACTGGTTTAATTACAATAAATGCTTTCCACATAATTTGCTTTTATGTTTAAATATTTAATTCTCCTTTTTTTAATAATCTAACACGCGCAACGTCACAGGATATCCATTAGTGTTATATACTAAAACCTTCCACAGAATGTTACAAAGACTTTTCTGAAAACCGCATCGAAATCGGTATAGCTAACCGCGAGATAATCGCGGTCAAACATACAATCGTCTTTGAAAATCTACAATCCAAGAAAGCAAAACGCGATCTATGCGGGCAACGTCACGGGATATCCATTAGTGTTATATACTAAAACCTTCCCCAGAATGTAACAAACACTTTGCTGAAAACCGCATCAAAATCGGTTCAGCCAAACGCGAGATAATCGCGGACAAACATACATACATACATACATACATACATACATACAGGTCGAACAGAGAACCTACTTTTTTTTTGAAGTCGGTTAAAAAGCTATAATATCTTTAATATTTTGTTCTACTAAATATTATAAAAAACGAAGCCAAAAATTCTGACCAGTCTAACCAAGGGGTATCGTGTCGCCCAGTTATTGGGATGTGGATGTCTGATAGGCAGTTGCTTCACGTAATACACTATCCAGCTGAATCCTGTTATGCTGGAAGCCGACCCCAACATAGTTGAGAAAAGGCTAGGGAGATGATGATGGTTATAAAAACTAGCGATTTACCCCAGCTTCACATTGGTGTTATAAATAATTGAAAAACTTGAAATAACGTACAATTAGATTCTAGAACGTCTAGACGTAAAAGAGGATTCCTTGTTTCATTAAAGTAAACAAACGTTTCCATAAAATAAATATTACACTCTTTTTTATTTTGCTTTGTATACCTACCTACGATATTATTACGTTTATTTTACATGAGTTATTTTTTTATTGCCCGATTAATCTATCGCAATAATTACCTATTCATTTATGACACACTTTTAAAAACTACTTATTAGTGAAATAAATTAATAAGCCCGCACAGCCGGTAGGTAGCTGTATAAAATTCAATTAATTTTACTATTATTCTCAGTAATTGCTTACTGTAAGTTAGAAACATACACCTTGTATTCAACTATAATTCTTATTTACTTACATTTACGGCCAAGGTCCCGTGCAAGATAATTTGACAGAAAAAAACAGCTTGCCATGCGCAATAAAACCAATAAGAAGCGCAATAATCGTAACACATACCTAATTTACTTCACAAACAAACACATTCAATAGAAAGGGTTTCAAATGTCTTGAAAATCCACAAAAAAATCTGACCATATTTTTTTAAATAAATCAAAACAAAAATCACATACACAACAATGTATAAAAACTATTAAAAAAGTAGTTTATTTGATTACATCCGCGTTGCTATGGTTACGGCAAGATGGCGCGCGCTCGCGCATGCGTACAGCGGGCCGGGCGGGCATAGACTGTCAGTTTACTTTTGTTTTGGCGCCAAAGCGATATCTCAAATGATGGTGCGCATTGGCCCGTGTGAATTCCTTCCGTGATTGCCCCGGAAAAGATTAGAGGCACTGAGGCATTTGATGCGGCATCCAAATTAGGACTACGATTTCGGCCACCTCTGTTCTTTTTGTTGTGCCTGAAATTCCTGTTGTTCGTTTTTAGGGTTCCGTACCTCAAAAGGTAAAAACGGAACCCTTATAGGATCACTTTGTTGTCCGTCTGTCCGTCCGTCCGTCTGTCAAGACCCTTTTTCTCAGAAACGCGTCAAGATATCAAGCTGAAATTAATATCACATACTCAGGTCTGCTATCTCTCAAAGCAGTGAAAAAATCAAGTTTCTAAATCAACGCAATAAAAAGATACGGCGGTTTACATTGCATATTTAGACATTTGCAAGGGAATCAAAACCTATAGGGTACTTCCCATTGACCAAGAATCATGGAATTTGGCAAGAAGCAAGGTCATGTAGCACAAGTAAAGGAAAAACTCCGAAAACCGTAAATTTGTAGTTAGTTCACATCAGGCGTCCGTCTGTCCGTCTGTCTGTCAAGAACCTTTTTCTCAGGAACGCGTCGAGATATCAAGCTGAAACTAATATCACATACTCAAGTCTGCTATGTCCCAAAGCAGTGAAAAAAACAAGTTTCTCAATCAACACAATAAAAAGATACGGCGGTTTATATTGCATATTGAAACATTTTCAAGGGAATCAAAACTCAAAACCTATAGGGTACTTCCCATTGACCTAGAATCGTGAAATTTGGCAAGAAGCAAGGTCATGTAGCACAAGTAAAGGGAAAACTCCGAAAACCGTAAATTTGTAGTTATTTCACTAAAAAACAAATTAACGGAACCCTCGTTGCGCGAGTCCAACTCGCACTTGACCGGTTTTTTCTTTTCACACCACACCTGCAGTGCGAGTGTTTCTTTGTCTTCTCTATGGTGATTGCAATAAGAACGATGCGAATTTCTATGTGTAGAGCTTCACTTGCTCTTTGCTCAAGAGCGTTCTAGAACCTAGAACCAAAGTTCTACAAAAGGGCAGCTACACCTGCCACGTAATAAAGAAAGACTTACCAGCACTGCATGCGAATCTCGGTAATTTTTGACAGCATACGATACTTTGGCTAGACAGTTCATCAAATCGCATGTTATACAAGACTGACAGGACAATCCACTTACTTAGATTTTCAATTAACCTCAATATCATACAAAATAACTCGTTCATCAGTCAGTCCTTTTGTCTAACAATACCGCGCCTAAATCTAAAACCGTTGCCCAATCGAAAGCATTGAAAGTATGCATCGATACTCATAGATCACATGCCATTTGAATCGAATAGAATCGAGATAAAAAAATATTGCTCTTTAATAATAACGTTTCGTGCATTGTCGGGTGTCCGACCGGATCCGATGTCGGTCAGACTGGACGGTGGGTGTCCGGGAGGTGGCCATGGGAGTAGTAAAAGTAGGACTGTCTTTTAATTAACTGGAATAATGGAGCACCGCTCGCAACAACTGCTTGTTTGATATGAGAAGTTGAGCTGGAATAGACCTTAAAAAGTCCGGTAATTTAATTTAATTTTTTAGTTTCTTATTTGATTTTTAAGGTCCTATTAAAGGTCAACTTCTCAATTCATTTACTAAAACTAAGCTCAATTTTTTTTTATTGTCATTAGACAATCAAAAAGGTACTTTGAAAGTCATTTGAAAGCACAAAATATTAAACTAGGCGCCCATTCCAAAATGTTGTTTCATAAGGAGAAGACACATTTAACAAACAATGCAAATAGTCTGTAAACCGGCAATATAATCTAACAGAAATTATAACATTACTAGCTTCTGCCCGCGGCTTCGCTCGCGTTAGAAAGAGACAAAAAGTAGCTTTACTTTCCATCCCTTCAACTATCTCCACTTAAAAAATCACATCAATCCATCGCTCCGTTTTGCCGTGAAAGAAAGACAAACAGACAGACACACTTTCCCATTTATAATATTAGTATGGATAATTTTAAAAAGTAATCAATATACGAGTATATCATTACCAGCTATCGTTTTAGTTTAAATAATTAACAAGTTGGAATTAGTCTACACTAAATTCATCAATGGTAAAAATAATTACCTATCAAATTTAATCGCGATACAATCAAAATTTGCCCTAATTATAGATGAAATTAACTTCAAGCTTTTACAATTATTCTATAAAAATAATGCTACTTTTTCATACTGTTCAATAAAACTTGGCAAGGAATTTCGGCAAAACCCATGGTTCTCCTACAAACTGGTACAGAGAGCAGATTCGTGAACAATGCCGATATTACGTGAGCTGGCGCCGCCGCCGGCTGGCAGACGACTCCGGGCGCCTAACTAGTTTTGTAACTTCATCCTCTGCTCCTACCTGGGTGGGCAGGCTTGAACAGAATGACGTTTGGCAAGTCGGCCCTGCGTGGTGTTTTTTCGCATTACTTTTTGGTAGATGGAATAATGGGGTATTCCTCGGAGCGCTCCTGTTTTGAAGCGCTCCTAACTAAGCGCTCCTAAAATATTCCGCCAAGCGCTCCTGTTGGGAGCGCTTAGAAAATCAAACTGAAAATATTATTATTTCATTCCTCGAAGCGCTCCTATGACGGATCATAGAGAAGAGCATGAAGTGTTCGTAACAAATTATATCGATAAACATTTCGACGGCTACTAGTTGCTTATATTAAACCTAGAAATAGCTAAAATAACTGAATAGTAAAACTAAAAGCTTTGATGAAAAGTACCAGGGTGGCAGAAATTGCCAGGAGGCAGCTAAATTATCTCATATAAATTGTACACCAACGATTAAAGTCGAAAATTATTTTGTTATTATTCACTATATCGATCTTATTATTTAGTAATTGTTTATAACTAAAATGTAGTTATAGATATATAGCAGTACATAACCTATAGCTATCAGGAAAACAGCAATGAACTACATAGAAGTAATTCCTTATGTGATACTACTCAACTTGTATAGTATAATAATATAGTTTTAATAATTAACTTTCATGTAATTCCTTTCTTTCATATCCATTCCAGCAATAGGTTCCATAGATTGATCACAAATTAAAACAAACTTTTCCCTTTTCGCCAATTTTTTAATAAAACAAACTTTTCTTAGTACACAACTTCATGTGACGTAGGCGCACTCGCAACTAATGAGTTTAGAAGACAAAAAAAATGCGTATTCGATGTAAACTAGTTCCGGAAATGCTCGGCTGCATTCGGAATCACTCAGTAACGCGACGTTTTAAAAAAAATACCTAACAATTATGGTAGTTAAACTTTAAAACATCGATATCGTTTCTTACAAATCCTTCATGCTCTGCCCTATGGTATCGTCACGTCATAGGAGCGCTTCGAGGAATGAAATAATAATATTTTTAGTTTGATTTTCTAAGCGCTCCCAACATGAGCGCTTGGCGGAATATTTTGGGAGCGCTTCGTTAGGAGCGCTTCAAAACAGGAGCGCTCCGAGGAATACCCCGGAATAATCTGTACTTCCTAATAAATGCGCAATAACACTTGGTAACATTGCTTCGACAGAGAGCAACACGTCTTGTCGTCGTGACTAGTGGTGAAGTATCAACCACAATTGGCAATCAAATTCGGGCTACCTATCAAGAGTATTTGCGGCCTGAAAAGTCATAGCTCATTAGAGCCACCCGGCACCCACTCCGCACCGACTCGCCTTATAACCGAGGAGATCCGGTGTCGCAACTGAGTTGATATAGTGAGCGCATGCCCATACAAGTCCATATAAAGAATACAAGCCGCAGGAGGCGAGTCGGTGCGGAGTGGGTGCCGGCCACCTTAAGGGTGGCGATTTCGTTATCGTTTAGGCAAGTGATGATGATGGTCATTCTGTCCGCAGTATACTTAAAAAACCCTAATGAAACTCTTATGGTATTACCGTGAAAGACCGATAAAAAGACAGACAGACACACACACGCTTTCCCATTTATAATATTAGTATGGATTTACCTTTGTGTAACTCCATATCGTAAGATAACCTCAAACCTTCAAACACGTGATTCGAGACACAATAGAAAGACAACAGCAGCCCGACAGCCAGCTGTCGGTTGGTCGTCGGAAGGTTATGCATGAATGATGATAAGGGAAGAGGCCTCTGTCCTGTGGGACAGGTATACGCTAGTTTATCATTATTAACGTTGAATACCATATAGCACCAGTAGCTTATTTGTCCCCTCAAAGGAAATGACTCATTACTGTGCTCATCCAAGACATCGCTAGATAACAAGACCTGTCATTAGAATTGTTTGTCACGGTTAGAAAACTTTGCAAGGATTCAATGGACTATCATTTTGATGAAATTTAGTTCTTGGAACAAGTTTTTAAGGCATATTTACTTGCATGAGAATGGGGATTTGTAATTTTACTGGGAGATCTAAAGTAAATTTCGGCTGAAGTAAATCTTAGAGTTTTCACAAAGTCAAACTCAGATAATTTCTTTGAGTTATCCATTTAATACCACTTTGGATTTGTCAGGGAGTCGGAAAATTTGATTAGATAATTTTGTCCTATGTCATTTCTTTACTTGGTGTTCAAGTAGGCTCCATACCTTATAAAATCGGCAGCAGCTTAGCAGTTTAGACGTAAAAATATAACAAAGACAGTAGCGATGATTGAAGACTAAGACTTAAGACTCCCAGAGCAATACGCGTGCAGAAGAGGTCCCATGCTTACAGAGATAGACTAAAAAAGTCACATAATAAAAATAATCAGGGTCCCGAAGGCGTCTTGAGCTTGGGAGAACCATATTGGTGAAATCATGAGACGACCATGTGGGTGATGTTTCGACTATACGGAAATTCTAACAAATTATATTGGACTTACGATTGCCCCATAGTCAAAATAACTGCGCCCGAAATTGCATTTGGCGTCCAATCTTGTCTCGACTAACCTAGATATTAGTGTACTTATCGTATACTTCCATCATATCAAGTTTAATTACATTACTATACTGATCAAAATATGTATTTACAGGGCTAACAGCACAGTTCAAATACCACTCTAGATCCCTTCGTCTTACTCCTTCGATTTCGAAAAGTTGTTACATTTAGCGTCTATTTCATAAAAGTATGATCCCGGCCAACTCAGCCGACCCACGGAGCACTTCGTGTGTTTTTAGGTAACACTCTTAGTGTTTAGGTAAATACATTATTATTCTCGTAAATATAGACCAACATAAGACCAATCAGTATGACAGCATGACTGAATGTTGATATATCAACGCACAGCCCATAAAACGCTGGTCCTAGAGGCATGAAACTTGGAGGGTGTGTTCTTTGTGAAAGTAAGTTGCAACTAAGTAAGGATTTTTGTTAATTCGACTTCTAAAGGGATAAAACAGTGAATGGAAGTACGATATCCACACGGGTGAAGCCACCAGCGGCAGCGTAAGCTAGTAAAGCATAGGACTAACAGGTATAAATTGTGAACCATTTATACGTACTTACCTATAAATTGTTTTAATTTTAGATTTACGTAACCTGTCTATCATAACATTCAAATACAATTCACAACTAGCTACCATGAATGAACCAATGACATTAAAAATAACGAGTTCTCATGAATGGAACCCACCCACTAAAATGTTATGCGCGTGAGCAAGTTACTCGTGCGTGACGTCACAAATCTACATGTTAGATCGAAGTGGTGCAGTTCGGTGGGCCAGGAAACGTGTAACTGATTAATTAAAATTAAAGAGAATAAGAGTGAGAGATAACTAAAAGGAGAAAGAAAGAAAAATAAATCAAAAATGCGTAACTCGTTGGCACTACGGCAAAAATAATAAAACTTAAAACTGTGATTAAGAAAACAATAATTATCATGATGAAAGGGCCACAGCTCAGCATAATGTCACATAACAACACAAGGTGTACCATCTGACGCTGATTTTCAGCTGAAACCCACGAGTGCCATTAGGTAAAATAACAAAACGTTTGTGTCCAAGATAGAACATAACTTGTAGATCAGGTGAATCATGTTCATGCTATCCATAAGACTGGTTCCACAAATTGGTTCAAACGTTAGATGTGTATACAGCAATGTAGGTCAAAGTGTGGAACCTAGGGGTACCCCGGCAATGACCAAATATCAAATCAGTTTGTTGAATACACTGCCTCTTATGGTGAGATTGTGGGTCCAAATATGGGCAAGAACCAATGTGACTTCATCACTTTTTATTTTCTAAACTTTTTCCGCCTTATTACAAAACAAGGTTTTTCTCTAAACCAGGTTTAAACCATTGAGCTGGGTTTTGTATTTCGAATCTTGATCGTATCAGAATAAGATTCAAATTACAAAACCTGGCTCAATGGTTTAAACCTGGTTTAGAGAAAAACCTTGTTTTGTAATAAGGCGGTTTAAGTTTGTTTTGGACATCCGATCATCCCTTTGTGCCTATCGACCTAGTTGTGTTCTAGTCCCCTTCAACTTCTTGATATGAAGGAAAGTGATAATTATGTCTTTTGTTACTCCTTCATTATTCTTTTCTAATGGCACAAGCATTACTTAATACCCAAGATTAAAACGTTGGGGAATTGGTGACTTCCGAGTTATATAAGTCCAGGTTTCCTCACCGATGTCTGTGATGTCCAAGAGTGTGTGTGTACTGGTCACTGGAGTAACAAAAGACATAATTATCACTTTCCTTCTTATCAAGAAGGTGAAGGGGATAGAACACAACTAGGTCGAAAAAGGGATGATCAGACAAAGGAACTGGGAGTTTCCAACTAGTAGTAGACTTAAATTATCTTTTAATTCAGCCTCTATACTTTGATCAAAGCATTTACCAGTAAGTACCTATATTTAACAGTATTTAACTACTAATTCCTCCGAGTAATAACAATAATTTTTAAACTGGACCAAAGCAGCCATTAAACTCGTCTCAGATACATATCTTCATTAAAAATCGTCTGTCAAAAAGCGAAATACAAATTACATCTCAGTTTCTGAAACAAAATCGTATAGTCACGAATATGTGATAGAGATGGCGATATACTGAGTTGTGTAGGAGTGAAGGAGAGGAGAAATATAAGCCTTTCGTCGCACCGACGTTCCCACGATATATTGTGTACTCATGTACTTATAGTTTTTAGTACATTGTTAATACCAGTAAGGTTGCCTTGATATTTTTCGGGTATTGTTCTTGAAGATAATTTGATTTTAACGTTGCTTTTTAAGACGGCTTTGTCCTGTGGGTTCTTAAGTTTGATTCCCGGGTTGCTAGAGCTCAGTTGGGTCAATTGGTTATTGCATTGGTTGCGGCTATGCGGGTAGTGTAGTGGGTTCGATTGCCGTACTTGCTAAAAATTTCTTTGGATTACTGGCATTTCGTTAGTAGTTGTTTGTATAATACGAGTTTATATTATTGTAAGTGCACCCACGGTACAGAAATTTCTTTTAAAGGTTGTTCCACATTAAAACAGCAACCATTAAAAGAATTAAAAAAAAACATTAGGAAGTTCAAGTACTGAATACTTTAGAAATGCACTTAAAGCTCTTTGTCCTTATTGTCATTTAAAAATCTTTGAAAGTGTTTGTGACGACAATAAATATTTTACTGAAATTCTAGTACACCAAAACCAAGTTAGATTATAACCAAAAATCGTTGACAACCACGAAATAGTCAGAGGTCTAACCTAAAAACATCATCTTTACAAACCTCATCTAAAGAACCATTGTTACCGGAACACAACACAACGACTTCTGTTAACACCGCAAGTAACACACCGTGATGATATTGTGTGAGCTACAGAGCAATAAAAACGGTTCGTTTTCAAAGAATTGATTCATAAATGTAGGCCGATTGGATGACGTAAAGCGTTTCTTTTATGCGGTTGGGTAAGATGTGAAAGAGTAGTGTGTTTGGGATTGTTTGATGTGGAATACGCTAGCTATACTTAAACCAAATTCCATAAATAATACAGATAAACAAACCAATAAAGGGGTAACCACGACTCACTTTTTACAAATCTTCTATTAGATATTTAAATGATTATCGCCTTTTTCACGCTATTTACTAAGAAATCCTACTGCAGCATATTTCACTAAAATCACTCAAATAACATGCATATTACTTCGTTATTTCGATAAACCAAGCAACGGTATTTTTACCTCTATTCTTTATCGAATTTAGCTTAAGTATAGACTACTAGTTAAATAAAGGTATCTAAAGATCCTATGAGATGAATGGCTGACACAGATTCGTGAAAAAACGATGTGATCCCTTCTGTTCTGCTTACGATATTGCATGGTGGGACAGGAATCTCAAGAGCCTTTCTAAGGGGGGTGCGCAGTCACTAATCATTATTATTTGTCAAAATATTGCACAATAAATTAATTTAAATAAAATAATTCCCTTGGTATATCTCGCGCTTCGCGTGGTTCGGCTTTCAGATTAGTTCCGTTATCAAGAAGAAATGCTTTTTATTATAATAATAAGGAAAATACCAAAAAAAGCGCAACTTTTTGCCGTGGTTGTTATTTTCGCTAGCTAAATTCGCCCCAGGCGATGTTTTAAAAAGGGCAAATTTTCTGCAAACTTCGGTCTCTTATTTTACTCCTCTGGCTGTTTAATTTCCACACATCCTTATTTTGTCGGATAAAATACGCAGATTTTCACAGCTTTAGGCCGAGGGGGCGTACCACAAGCCCTTATTAGTATTACTTTGATATTACTTTCAGTGGAAAAGAGACGGTGCTAGACAACGTGTCTAACGCTGTCACTTGCACACTCCTGCAACAGGACTAAAACAATCTTACTTTAAACGTCATGGTAAGGGGCAGTAGTCTGCTCTAGTACAGCTGATATAGCCAGGAAGATCACTAAGGACCATCACCTTTTGGTGCTTTATTTTTCTTTCTGTCCGGTTTCTTAAGAAACCACAAATACTTTACAGTCCCTTTTTAATAACACCTTTAAATAAGCCTTTCTCATTCCCTACTATTATTCCACAATTTAAATAGGAAATCAAACACCACGTACCGTTAATAAAAAACTACTCTCTCTTTCGAAAGGATTCCATTATTCTCTCCCACAAAAGATAAACAAAGAATCACGATGTGTACATTAATAACAGCGCACGCGCATTGTGCAATGAGAATTAATTATGGCGGTATGACGTAGCGTTTGTTTGTTTGTGTGCCGACAGATCATGGTCTTTTTGGTTTTTTGATGGGCTTTTGAGCTGTTTATTATGGGATTATTAATTAAAATGTTTGAGTTGGATTTTTTTGATGACAAACAACTGTACGTGAACAACCGTAGTGTCTTCGCCAGCCTGTTATTTATACAAGAGGTTGTCCGAGGTGTGTACCGAGATGTGACGTTTTCAATTCATATGCACTTACTTAAAATGTAACTTGGACATCACAGACATCGCTAAATTAAAGCATCATGACGAAACATTGACTTGTAATTAATATGAGTCAGAAATCGCCAATCCGCCTTGAGCAAGCGTGGTGATCAATGCCCGTGCCTTCTCTGTATGAGAAGAGGCATTTCTCCTGCAGTAATAGGCTGGTATTATTATTACACATTATTATAAACTACCGAATGGTCTTTCTGGTGTTTAGTGTCGATCACTGACATCAAGGTGCATTTTATTGTCATGCGAGTGCGGTTGCGGGTGCGGGCGCACGCAGTATCGCCCGCATAACAATGAAATGGCCTATAGTCATCTGTCATAACATTAAGCCTCACATCGTTACTATCTTATAGACCAGACACTTTTGTTTCCTATAGGAATTTTCCTTTAAACCGATTCTTTGAATTTGATAGTTCCATGAACCCATTTGTTCCACAAATTTAATGAATCAGAACCTTGTTTATTCGACCCATGATTTTATTGCCCCAAGCTTCCATCTTCACGGTAAGCTTTAAGGCCCGGTATCCACCAAAGCGGAGACGAGAGGAGACGTGTCGTAATTAACCAATAGAATATTGTATTGTGCTCAAGCTGAACGCTGAGCTGTCAAAATGACGCAAGCTGATTGGTTGTAGGACACATCTCCTCTCCTCTCCGCTTTAGTGGAGACCGGCCCTAACACCATAGTAAAAGCGTTAAAAAAGACTACTTATGATTACTTGTTTTACTACAGACAATGAACCTTTTAAAAGAATAGTGGGGTGGTATTCTTTACTAATATAATAAAACTTAAGAAGCAATCAATGCTTATAGCTTCTTAGAATTGAATGCTTTTGAATCCATGCTATATAATATTATCAATGCGACAATACTCTGTCTGTCTCGCTTTTGCGCCAAAACTACTGAACCGATGTTAATGAAATTTGGCCCAGAGATAGTCCATTGCCTGAGAAAGGACATGGGTTAGTTTAAATTCCAAAAAAATCACGGGAACGGGAACTATCCGGGTAAAACCGCAGGAACAGCTAGAGTAAAATAAAGGTTTAATTAACACATTCATATTTGGAACGAAAGAACATAATTATTTAAAATCAGGCGCTAAATAGCTGTAATCATCACCAAGAAGATGAACTTCTCCTCCTTATCATGGTCTCATGATGATGATAATTTTATTACAACAGAAATATTAACATTGCACGCGTCATTACATAATTTTAAGTCACCATCATCAAATGAATTGTCTCCACACAATCAATTTTATAGCGCTCCTAATTTCTCCTTTTATGGGAAAAATAAAAACTACCATTCCAGCCACAATCACAGAATTCTGAATTGTAATGTTTAAGAAATAAAGGTCGGTATTGTGTAAGAGCATTTTGGTGTAATTCGATGGGTGCATTGTCTTAGAAGAATTTCGTTGATAGAGTGGACGATGTTACAGATTTGTATTATGCCTACTTCGTTACAGCTTCGGTGAGGACAAAATGAATCTGGTCTGATTAAGACTTCTATTTGTAAATACTTTTATTTCTTCAGCTATAATATAATTTGTGTTATCTCAATCATTTAAAGCCTTTCAAACATATAGGTAACCTTCTGTGAAACTATTCATCTACTAACAGCTTGATCCCGCTGCTTAGTCTGAGTAGAAGTCAAGTACGCCATGAAATAAGCCTATGCTTTCCATGAAAACTTTATTCAGCTAAGCTGTTAGAGAGAAAAGGATATTTTATTATCAGACCACTGCTCGCAGAGAGTTAAGCGTCGTCCTAATTCGTGGGTTAAGAACTAGAGTAGCGTAAGGGCAAAATGACAACTTCTCAGGAGAGCCGAAAAACAACTCAAATTTACCTACCGTTATCTTATAGCTCTTTTAAGGCAAAATCTATAGTAGTCAGAATTCTGTTTATTACTAATAATAAAGCTTTACATATCTGCTATAAAATAGTATAACTTTTTGGTCAAACAAAAAACGGTATCATATTAATAAAAAATATTTTTCAAAAACTGGTTGACATACGTCATTTTGGCTGTTACATAAATTCAATAATGTATTGAATGCAACGGAACTTTCGTTAAAATGGCTCTAAAAACAATAACAAAAATCTTCTAAAATTAATAATCTCTCGTGGCTTCTTTAAGAAATGTACTCAATTAAAAAATATTTCGTAGTCGACGCTAAAAGTTTTTTATTATTATTATTACAGTATTTGTGAAATAAAATATATTATTATTTAATTTCTATTTAATTTCAAGTACCCATAGTAAACTTGCACACCATGGTAGTTGCTATTTTCACCTACTTACTTATATTAAACTAGCTGCCTCCCGCGGTTTCACCCACGTTTAAAATGTAAAGGGTTAACAACCCTTACCACTTAGGGGTATGAAAAATCGATAGTACCTAGCCGATTTTCAGACCTACTGAATATGCATATAAAATTTGGTAAAAATCGGTGAAGCCGTTTCGGAGTAGTAAGGTAACTAACATTGTGACAAAACAATTTTATAAATTAGGTACTAGCTGTTCCCCGCGGTTTCACCCACGTTACGTTAGATTTTTGGTTACTGCCTCGCTCCCGAGGGACATAGCGTGATATTATATAGCCTATAGCTCTCAGGAATAATGTAGCTTTCTGTCAGTGAAAAAATTTTTAGAATTGAATCATGAGATCCAGAGATTACCCCCTACATACAAACTTACAAATTTTTCCTCTTTATAATATTATAGTATAGATTAATAAATGTATAAACTTAAATAGGTATTCACTTAATTATTTGATACTGATTCAAAGTATTAGCGAGCTCACTTTTGTCATGTACCTTTTGAATGTCGAAATCCGTATCTCTATGGTGATTTAGCGAATTTAAAATCTTCTAAGTTCTTGTATTTTTATTCATCTACACTGTTTTTAGCACTAAAATTTATCAAATTTTAGATAACGGTTTACTGAAAAAAATGCGTGGAGTCTAGGATGCTAGGCATTCTGTTAAGTCCGTCTCATAGATCGGCCAAAACTGCGGAATTCATATTTTTTGCTTGATCTAATTAGTAAAAAAATACAAAGATATAGAGCAACAAAGTACCGGAATTACAGTGCAGTTCTGCAAAAATTGTACCGAATCGGGACGTCACGCGAAACTTCAACGCAGTGTATCGTCGTCATTTTTCGTTTATGAGAAAAAAGAAAAAATACGTGTCCAACATTTTTTGATAATCTAACAGACGGACTAATTACATTTGCGAGACTCCCCGTGTTGTCTTATCGCATTATGCAACCGGCTGGGCCGGGCTAAAGATTTTGGAGTCAAATTAACGTACAGTAGTATTACACACGAAAGTGAATTAGACCAACAGAGATTTCTTACGTGCTAAAAGAATGTATTTAGCTTTTACACTATTCTTGACATAAAAACTGACTGCATTACTCTAAATATTCAGTGCCATAGTAGCGTATCCCAACCTTACGTTTTTTTAGCAGGGAGAAAAATGACGGAAGCGTACGAAACAAGGACTCATAAGCAGTAACGTTACGGTTTACGTTTATTTGGCACAAAACAACTAAGGCTACAAAATCAAACTTTGTCCCATTCGCTCTGTAAATCGAGTTACGATCGTTGTGCTCGTAACTTTTTTGACAAAATAATGTTAAAATTATTGTATGTAGAAACACTTCATTTTGGCACTAAACAAATATCTTTTATTTTTATACGTTATTGTTGTACTAAGCAATCTATACACTACATCGTCCCAGTTTTTTGGCACATAAAAATATGGAGATTAAAAAAGCGAATGGTGAAAAAAAAATTTTTTTGGATTTTTGCCCTTACGCTACTCTAGTTCTTAACCCACGAATTGGGATCGATCGTACGATGGCGCGATGCGTTTTTCATCTCACGACGACGATCAAACGCATCGTACGATCGTTATTAAGCATTTCATGATCTCGTATAATTATTTGCGAGTTGCTTGCGAGGTTCAAATAGGACACTCTGATGAAATCTGTATGTTTGAACTCATCACACTACGAGAACGCATCGCGCCATCGTACGATTGCTCCCAATTAGGACGACGCCTAACTGTTTACACACAATTTTAAGACATATTTATGGTTTTAATAGAAAAGGTAAATATAAGTGTTCAATAGGCTTAGGCAAGGTAATATTGTCTATATTATTTTTTATCTACATTATTGATAATATTAACGAGGCAATCACTCAGCAAATAAATATAATCCTTGGACAGACTGTCCAATCTACACAAATAAAAAACTCTTTGCCGATTTCTGTGTGTTCCATCACATTAATGTCAGGTTCCTATCATCTTTGCGGTCATTACACAGATTGGCCGTCTTCACGTAATTTCTTTTGTAATCCACCAGGAATGTAGGGAATGGCTTAATGGGTCACTCTCGTGGGAGGGGAAGGGAAGAGTGACCCGAGGGTATGAGGTCCTGTGTCGGGACTTTGATCTTTGTAATTTTCTTTTGTTTTTTCAGAACATTACTTTGAGGAATTTCTTCTGTAGGCTAGAGATGCTTGATTGGCCTGTTGGTCTAGTGGTGGACTCTAATTGATAAGCCGGAGGACGTGGTTTGGTTCTCATCTAGGACAAAGTATGATGATCTTGATGGTTTGTTCTGCGTCTGGGTGTAATTTATTTACACTAAGTACCATCGAGTTGCATATAAATTTCCATATACCACAAGGGCTGGTTCGAGGAGGCGGAGTGGGTGTCTGGAAGGAGCCGGGCGAGACTTTATTCCGGCTGTGTGAGAGTATAGGCTAGAGAAAAGAAGTATTTATAATTATGGTTTAATTATTAAAAAAAATATCTGATGACTTGTTGCCATAGTACAGGGTCAGCCTAGTTTGAAAGCAAATGAGTTGTATCAAGGTATTTATTTATTATACATTATTCTTTTGCGATGCTGACTCACACTTGGCCGCTTTTTTCATACATGGTCCTGCAAAAATACATACTCTCACTGCACATTCATTCCCAAGCTCCCGGCACTAAAACAATGTGTGTATAATATAAAACACGTTCTCTCGATGTGTTCCCACGGCGCGGCGTCGTGTCTTATGACGTGATTACGAATAAGGATGTGTTTCGGATCCGGATTTAAGAATCCGAATTTGATAAATGTGATTTGTGAGGATGAATGAAAGGAGGGATACTTGTTACTCTTTCACTCAAAAGCTACGAAAGAATTATGTTGTATTTTTTTAATTTATTTTTTTATTCAACCTATAATTACTGTCTTAGTGATACGTAAAAATATCCTTTGCTTCCATTGCCCTCTATGCAATCCGTTTCCGCAGAAGACAGTTCGTAATTATAACAATATATCAGTTTCTTACGATTAAGGTTTTGAAATAATTTCGAATTTTCCGATACTTGCGGATAATTTTGTTTGTGGTTATAATATCTTTTTAATAGACTGCTCACCCATTTATCCGAAACTTTCACTACTACATTTTCGTTCGGATATCCGAAACTATCGGTTCCGTTACGGAGCGCCACAGCATCCATGATTACGACTGTCTGTTCAGGCGCACACACGACACACGATCTACGAAGATAATCTGGTAGTACATAAGTACATACTTTCTCTATTACTGAATCGGTAAGTAGGGCACTTTTAACGTTGTTTTTATGTGTAGCACTATAAATGTGATAGCCTAGTGGTTAAGGCGCATCGCCTCTTATACAAGAGGTTGTAGGTTCAGATCCGAGCAGGTAACAATGTGACTTTTTCAATTCATAATGTACAATTGTAAAATGTATATATTGGACATCACAGACATCGGTGAAGGAAAACATCGTGAGGAAACCTGGACTTGTAGTTAATATGAGTCCGAAATCGCCAATCCGCCTTGAGCAAACGATCAATGCTCGTGCTTTTTCTGTATGATAAAAGATGCCTTTGCCCTGCAGTGGGACTTTAACAGGCTGGTTTTGCTATAATTGACGGGCCCTGTTGGTCTAGTGCTCAGTGGCCCTGACTGCTAAGCCAGAGGTCGTGGGTTCGATTCTCACCCAGGACAAACTTTGTGTGATGAGCATAATTGTTTGTTCTGTGTCTGGGTGATATTTATCTATATTATGTATGTATTAAAAAATTATATAAGTATGTATAATTATCAGTTGTCTGATTACCACAACACAAGCTCTGCTTAGCTTGGGATCAGATGGCCGTGTGTAAGATGTCCTAGGATATTTATTTATTTATTATTTATTTAATTAATCATAACTGTGAGAAGTACTAGCAAATAAATATATTTCCGCTAAAGATCTACTTAAAGTTTCGCTGTAATCTTCCTGTAAAGAATTACAACTTGCTTGTGGTACATTTTCCACTCCGTAGATTCGTAAATAAATGGTTGATGACACAGATACACGAGTGTATAAAGATTCTGTTATTATTCGGACATACTACGGATCCATAAAAGAGTTTGGGTGTGTCAGAAAAACCATGGTCATACCTATGGAAACTGGACGGTATGCTTGTTCCAATGGAGAAGGCGATATGGTTGCAAGTGTCGTGGGTTGGATTCCTAGCCAGAACAAAATATTGGTTAAACTTACAGGTTTTAGCTCTGATATGTTGGTTTATTTGTAAACTGCCCCACAATACAAGAGAAATATCTAATTTGACGAAAAAGTAAAAAAAAAATCATTTTGTTGCTTTCAAAGTCGCGTGCAAAAGCTAATATTTATCAAATATTTCAAAAAATCAAAGCACTATGCACTACCATTTAACTAAGAGCCCATCCCATTTAATACCACCAAGGTATTAACAAAAATACTTGCCGCCATTAATAACAATTATTTTCGCGTCCATTTTGATTACAGCATCCATTTTGTATCATTCATTCCATACCGCACATCACGTTTGAAATGAGCCTCATTTGTCATCACTAATCGTCGGTTTGATGTCCAGATTATTATTATAATTACTGTAATTACGGCTCTCTAATTAAATTATGTGTGTGAGATGAAAAATGAGATGTCTAGAAGATGAATAATGCGAATATGTATACCAGGGTACAGTTTTTTATTTAATTAAAAGATTTGCTGTTCTTAAATATAAGTAAATTAATAAAAAAATAAAAATTGGCATTGTAAAATATTATACCTACAGGTACAAAAAATATTTTTTTGGGTATAGGTTGAGGGGTTTCCCTAGTTTTAAATTAGAATTTTAGAATTATATTTATTGGAAATAGAAAATAAAAGCTTGTCGCCCTCGCACTTATTGCTGTATATAAAAATATTTTATATAGCGACATCTATGTTACTTTAATGAAACTAACAAAGCGCCTTGTGCGACCGTGTACCACGGACTGCATCAACTATGCTCGTGCATAGTGCAGACCTTATGTCAATAGTTTCAAGAAATGTTTCTAGATGGCGCTGTAATAAAGTTAACTATATTACCAAATACCTACTTTGATACTAATACAGTAACATCAAGATTTTATATATTTTTTACTTAAGTATATGATAACTATCCTTAGTTAGATTTTTGAGTGACTGCATATTTAAATAAAAGAGACATAACATTAATTAAATAGATACACACGTAAAAAATACTGTACTTACCTCCATGATAATTATGGTGTTTGGGTGTTTGACTCCATAGCCAGAGGAAATGTCATCTTCTTGAGCTATTTCAATTTTTTTAACCATCGTTTTACCTGCCAAAACAAAGCAAAAACGTCGTTTTCTAAAATTCTTTCTAATAAGACATACATAGGTTACTAACATTACGCTATGACCCACGGAAAGCAGAACAGTAACCAAAAACTTAACATATCGCGGGTGAAACTGCGGGGGACTGCTAGTAAATGTAATTTTGCTCTAGTGTCGTCATGGTCACATCATTAACCAACATAAATATTGTGCCAACCTCATTGTCTGCTTTGAATATATGTTCAAATAATGATGTCCTCAAAATCATGATGCATTGTGATGATTTGCGTTGTAATGTAAATAATGACGCACCGACTATGAATCACGTTTTAAATGTTATTGGTTTAATTCCATTTATTTTCACTATTCGTACTTATATTATAAATGCGAAAGTAACTCTGTCTGTCTGTCTCTTCTTCACGCCTAAACCACTAAACCGAGTTAAATGAAATTTGTACAGATATAGTCTGGGACCCGAGAAAGGACATAGGATAGTTTTCATCTAACGAGAACTATTATTCCACGCGGACGAAGTCGCGGGCAAAAGCTAGTTTATAATATTGTAAATAATTTTGTGTGCGATTGTGTGGTCGCAAAAAAACTTATAATTGTTTCTCTAATTACAGGATTAATCAAATTAACTACCAGACATTTTAATAAAATTCTAATACACTATAATCCCCGTCAAATAATCAGGTCTAAATCCCAGGGACAATAAAAAAGAAAATATAATACCACTTAGTCCCAAAAATATTTGTAAACCGCTTGACTTACTATGAATCACGTTTTAAATGTTATTGGTTTAATTCCATTTATTTTCACTATTCGTACTAATATTATAAATGCGAAAGTAATTCTGTCTGTCTGTCTCTTCTTCACGCCTAAACCATTGAACCGAGTTAAATGAAATTTGGTAGAGATATAGTCTGGGACCCGAGAAAGGATTATGTATGTGTAATCTTTTGTAATTTTAAGTTGTATTCTTCCGATCTATTTCACTTTTTTTTCGCTTTTTTTCATAGTGCACCTGCCATGTTATCTCTGCACCTCCCTGGGTAGACTGGTAGAGAATGCCTAAGGCATTAAGTCCGCCATTGTACATTTTTTATGTGCATGAAGTATAAATAAATAAATAAATAAAGGACATAGGATAGTTTTCATCTAACGAGAACTATTATTCCACGCGGACGAAGTCGCGGGCAAAAGCAAGTTTATGATATTGTAAATAATTTTGTGTGCGATTGTGTGGTCGCAAAAAAACTTATAATTGTTTCTCTAATTACAGGATTAATCAAATTAACTACCAGACATTTTAATAAAATTCTAATACACTATAATCCCCGTCAAATAATCAGGTCTAAATCCCAGGGACAATAAAAAAGAAAATATAATACCACTTAGTCCCAAAAATATTTGCAAACCGCTTGACTGTGAAAGATTAATTTAAATCCTTACATATCAATAACCCTCGTTTTTATTACCTCTATAATCTTTGTTTACCGCCATTTTTGACAATAGACCATAGCTTAGCATCATAGAGGGATAATGAGGCGCCCATCATAGACAATTTTTTATTTTTTTAATACGTGACCAAGCATACAGGGGCGATTATTTTTAGGGGGTCGGGACAATGATGTCAGTGTTTCGCTTTTTTAGGGGTCTGTAGTCAGTGAGATGGTCTAGGAGTGTGGATGGTCAGTCTTTAATGTTTTGTTGGTTCTGTTGAAAATTTGTATCAAGTTTTTTGCTGGACTATTATTTAGCGCATTTTCGGAGAATATACCTAATTAAAAAATGTAATAAATATCAATATATTTTCTTTTTGTTTAAAATTAAAGTGAGTGCTACACCTAAATACAAAAGTTCTAAATGTCTTTTAATTTCAATAGAAACTATATAAGCAGTACCATAGACACATTCTTTAAGTATTAAGCGCCTTACTAATAAACGCTGCATAAAGTTATGACAGGTTTATACGTCAAAAAATGTATAGTTACACAGGCTTTATTCATTGCATAACTTTACACAGTGGTTATTAGTAAGGGCATAAGTCTTTAGTAAATAAAATAACTTTTAGCCTTTTTTTTTTTTTGGGACAATCCCACTACACTATTCCCAACCACTGCAACTCCTGAAAGCCAGAATCAACAGTGGAGTCCGCCAGAAAAGCGCCGAGCAATGAAGCTCGACGAGTCCCGGAGAAACGATACAACTGTCTTGGATCCCGCAACGAAATTAATCAGAAAAGAACAGCGGAGGAGTAAGAAAAATATATATTTTCCACTTCCCTCCATAACAAGCAGGAGACAGAACAGAACTAGGCCGATAGGCACAAGGGGGCGATTACAACTGGGAGAAGCCCAGATTGCCTAGCACCACGGAATTGGATCTGTTAAAAATTAATGGGTCCTAAAATGTGAGCTGTTACGATTGATTCCAATAGTAGGTATGGCAAAAACGCTTGAACGCACGGAAATTGGTTCTGGTTTCCACAAGGTCCGTATAATAAACAACACCGGATGTTACCTGTAAACTATCCAACATAACATTGCGCTCATTCTGCCAAAGAATACATTCCCATAGGATGTGATGTGCAGATTGTTCGAATTCACAGTTCGATGAGGAACATTGACACAAAGGCGAAGCAACAAGTTTGAAAGAATATAGTTTACTTTTAAAATTGCCATGACCTGTGAGAAATTGAGCAACGCAATGATCAACCTCCAACCATGTCTTAGCCAGCCGCTCACGAACGGATGGAAAGAACAGATGAAGGTGACGGCCTTTCATGGAATTATCCCACCTACTTTGCCATTCGGATAAGAGTTCTCCCAGACTTCAGTCTGCGGTTTAAATAATCTAGAAATTTTTATTAAGGTCGCGTTGTGGTATAAAGTCAGTGTCCATGGTTTCCCGCGCGGAATAGTACATTGAAGCACGACGCTGTACCTCAAGATCGACTGGAAGTACACCTGCGAGTACCGGTAGGGCTTCAGTACTGACCGTTCTATACGCTTTGCATAAAAATATCAAAGCCAAACGTTGACTTTGAAGTAGTTTACGTCGTACCGCCCCTATTGTGGCCCTATCGGCCCAAACAGGTGCACCGTAGCATATACAACCTAAGTAGGTAGCCCCGTTATATAGTTTTTAAGTTAAAAATGATAAACCCCAAGTTGCTTTAGATATTCTCGTTAGGGCATAAAAGTTCCTTTTAGCTTTTTCACCTACTGTTTTTATATGATCAACAAATGAAAAATTTCTTTCTAACACCATGCCAAGATAGCATACAGCTTGCTGTTTTTTGACGGGAACGTTATTAAATTTAATACTAGGCCACGATTTAAGATTGCCTTTTAGTATAAGTTGATATGTTTTTTGCGGTGCGAAGGTAAGACGATTACGATCACCCCACTGTGATATTAAACGTAGGCATGTGTCAGCCAAGTTCTCAAGTCCGGCTCGAGTACTTGACTGAATGAGCAGTAGGCCGTCGTCCGCGTAACCGGTTAGGGATCAGCCGCTTGGAAGCGGAATCGCGAGAAAATCATCAAAACCTAGATTCCATAGATAAGGACCGATAACAGAGCCCTGAGGACATCCCATAGTTAGTGTTTTACTCACAGAAAAAATGTCCAAGCTTAAGTATCGCGGTTCCGTTAAGAAAGTACGAGTAAATGAGATTATAGATGTTTTTGTAGCAACCGCGGGTTTTTAATTTTAGCCTTGTGGGCGACATTTTAATTGTAATTATGGGTTAAAATGTACTTTCTACTTATATCTAGGCCAACACTGACATCCCTTATTTCGGAATCGGATCTGGTTTTCATTCATAATCTTTGACAGTTGTTACGGGTAGCCAGAAGCCAGAAAGTCTGACTATCGAGTACTGAGTCTAATCAAGGCATATCGGATCATGTAGCAACTGGGTTGTTGAGGTCTGATAAGCAGTCACTCCACGTAAACACTGGTATTCTTCTTAATCCGGTTAAACTAGAAGCCGACCCTAACATAAATATTTTATACTTTATCTACTGGATGAAGTCGTACGCCGAAGTTAAGCATTGTCGAAGATAAATAAATTCTTGGCATAGTTCCAACGAACGGTATTGTTTACATATCATTAAACCATTCGTTTAATTTACCGTAACGGTAAACTTCGTAGCGTCGTAGCTGATCTCGTAGATCGTCTACGGGTGCGTAGCAAGAATACTAATCGTAGCAAAATAATTGTCGAATAATAATAATATAATACTTACTTACTATTCATTTTATTGACCTGGTTTCTGAATACTAATAAATAGTACCAGCCTATCACTGTCCCTCTGCAGAGCAAAGGCACACACGAGAAATAGATTTATTCCAGAAATTTGCACCAACAAATAAAAAAAACTCGACACAGTGAGGATTTTTGGAAAAATAATTAACAATCCCTAACATAGGTAGTTGATTAAAAAATATTTAATTGTTAAATGTTTAATTAGATAACTAAGAAGTTATGTCAATATTTGACTTTTATCATAAATTGTTTGGATATGGATCACAATAGCAAAAAATATATAATCAGGCGGACTTTAGGCTCAATTCACACGTACCACAACCACACCACAGCGACAACCACACCACAACGCCGCGATGTGGTCGGGCGTAAATTTTGTATTGAAAATGAATATTACAATTCACACGCACCACATTTTGTGGTTGTTATCGACCACCTGTGTAATACGACTACATCGCAACCACATCGCGACGGCAACGCGGCGGCAGCGCGGCCACATCGCCACTACATGACGTCCACGCGCGCCTAGCTGGCCTGCGCTAACCTCATCGACATTTTGTGGCTACCACAACGCAGCTGCAAAAAGCCGCTGCGACACTATTCACACGTAACCACATCTTGACCACATTTTGTCGCTGCGACGTGGTGTGGTTGTGGTACGTGTGAATTGACGCTTAGTCATTGGTTGGATAATAAACAACATCCAACCAATGAATAAAGTTGGATACAAATACCTATACATGCTTTATGTTAACAAGTATATCTTCATGAATCCTTGATAAAAAGTTTCTTTGAAAGCACGACTCATTATTGAAATTCGCACCCAATTAAAAGGTAAAAAATTACCCCCCAATAGATAAGCAGGGCCTTGTATGACGTTTGTTAATCCGTATTGTCTATGTTCTTGTTTATGGTACAGTCAGCATCAAAAGTCGATGACCACATTTAAATTTTCAAAATCGCTGTACACCGTATAATACCAAAATCGCTGAACATGACAAGCACCAGAAATTAATGATCATCATAAAAGAGCATAAGTAGGTGACCATCACTTTTCAAAAGTCGCTTAACAAAGTAATGGTAAAAATAAGCATGACAATCTTCGTCTCAAAAGTCACTAAACAAATTTTTGACAAAAATAGCATACCATCGTTCATCTCAAAAGTCCCTGAACAGCATCAATTGTTTTTTAGGTTTAATATGTGTGTGTGTGTACTCGTATTTTTGTGACGTGACATTAATATAACATTAGCGGGCCATCCACTAACGTTCATTCCTGCCGGAATGTACAATCCTTACAGAATGAACGCCAGTGGATTTGCAACAACGAGAAAGAATGACGGTATTAAAATCCCACCATCCATCCCGTCGCGACAATCCTTACGGAATGAAAACCAGTGGATTTGCAAGAGCAAGAAAGAATGACGGTATTAAAATCCCGCCACCCGTACCGTCGCGACAATCCTTACGGAATGAACACCAGTGGATTTGCAAGAGCAAGAAAGAACGACGGTATAAAACCTCGCTACCAGTCCTGTCGCTACTGGCGCGACGCGCGCTGTGATCAAGTTAGTGTCTGTTTATAAATATAAATATGTTCTGCCTAAGTGTAGGGCCTGAGTGCCCGCTCAAATCGAGCGTCTAGCAGGGCGGGGCGTGCGGCGTCCATATCAAACAGATGCATTTACACGTAGGTGTCCTGAGTGGCGACCTAGTGGCGCGAGAACAACTTGCACGCAACGCCGCACGCTCCGCTCAACGCTCCGCTGAAAGCTCTTCACTCAGTTCGTACACTAAGGCATTTTGATGCAGGGTGATGATTGCCATGATTACACTTGATACCAAAACAACCATTTTATATTGTTCAGTGACTTTTGCAAAAGTGATTGTTGTGTTATTTTCGGATGTTATAACGATCAGCAATTTTTGACAAAATGGTGTTCAGTTAATTTTGAACTTTAATGATGTTCATTTAATACTGGCGCCTATCTTGTTGAGCGGTTTATGGATGATATAGTGTTCAGTGGTTTTGAAAATCTGAATGTGGTCAGCGACTTTTGATGCTGACTGTACATGAACATAGTTCACGCATGGTTTAATTTTTGTGTAATCAAGCATACCAGCTTATCGATGAAGGTGAGCAGGGTCCAAATCATTATGTATGTATTATTTCCTTTGCTAATATGGGTACATTATGTGTATATTTCCATTATGAATATTTATTTTATGAATATTAATAATTGTATAAACCAGGTGCATTTTTTGAATCTGCAAAACTTTTCAGGAGGCAATTATGTTAGTGAATTTCGACCCGAATCCGTTCTCTGTCTGGCTGTTTCTCTGTCTATTCTTCACTCCTAAACCACTGAACAGATTTAAATAAAATTTGGTACAGATATAGTCTGGGACCCGAGAAACGTTATAGGATAGTTTTCATCTCGGAAATCCCCCGGGAACAGGAACTATTATTACACGCGGGTGAAGTCGCGGGCAAAAGTTAGTTAACAATAAAATGTGTAGGTATTCTAAAAAACCGGCCAAGAGCGTGTCGGGCCACGCTCAATGTAGGGTTCCGTAGTTTCCCGTCCGTCACAACAAGTGTACCTACTTATAAGTTTAAAAAAAGGCTATTTGTTACGTTGACATACTAAGTACGCAAAAATTATTTTGTACAACCTTTTTCTCTTTTTTTGTACAAAAACTGTTCTTTCTATCAAGTTCAAAATAATTTTCCTAGAAAGTCCTTATAAAGTGTAACTTTCCAGATTTTTTTCATATTTTTTAGACCTACGGGTCAAAAGTTAGAGGGGGGGGGGACGCTTTGATTTTTCCTTTTGGAGCGATTATTTCCGAAATTCTTGACATTATCAAAAAATGATCTTAGTAAACCCCTATTCATTTTTAAATACCTATCCAACAATATATCACACGACAGGGTTGTAATTAAAAAAAAAACCACTTCCCTATTTACATATAGGGGGGCTACCCTAATAAAACATTTTTTTCCAATTATTATTTTTGCACTTTGTCGGCGTGATTGATATACATATTGGTACCAAATTTCAGCTTTCTAGTGCTAACGGTTACTGAGATTAAGCGAGGACGGACGGACAGACATGGCGAAACTATAAGGGTTCCTAGTTGACTACGGAACCCTAAAAATGAATTAATGGACTAATTCTTTTTTTAGAATACCTACACATTATCAAGAAATTTTGGACACAAATCCCTTTTTCTGTAGGTATTTAACAGTCCTATGTTTCTGTCCATAACGAAAGTAAAACGTTTACAGGCTTACTATCTGCTTCGAGAGGCACGGGATGTTGTAGTACAAATCATAATGTATTTCCTTTACTTAGAAAATACATACTTATTAAATTGAAAAAGCCTTATTGGTCTGATTCCAACCCGCAACTTCATGCATAAGAGATAGGCGCCTGGGACACTTGGCAACTCCGGAACAAACTCAAACTCAAAACTATTTTTTTCAAATAAACCATTTACAGGTACTTTTGAATCGTCAAGGTGTCAGTCTGTCAGAAAAATGAAGCTAGTTGCTCGTTCCAAGGAGTAGGTCTCATGGAGAAGAGCGAGCAAGAAACTCCATGGACACTCTTTTAAAAATCAATAGATTACAAAAATTTGGTTACATCATTCATTGTAGAATTTAAAGTACTATGTGAGAACAACGTAACAAGTCATAATGTAAGAAGAGATATTGTAAATTTAGGAATCAAAACAAAATTTAAAATAACTGTGGCAGCTAAGAAATGACCAGTCTCAGCAGACAGCGCCCGTTCACGGACATGACGTGTGGATCGGCACCAAATAGCTCAACCATTTTGAAGGGAACCAAATGATCCAACACACACGCCACCGTCAGTGAGACATTTGAGTGAGCATGACAAACTCCCAGCTGCCAGAGTACATTCAGTCAATGAAAGACAGAAGAAATGCAAAGAACACACACACACACAAGAACAAAAAGCATAACTACTAAAACTTTAAAACCAAAAAAAACTATTATGGAAACATTCTAATCCCAAAAACTCGAAATAGCAGCAAACAGACCATTATTGACCATCATTTATGTCCATACGGGCAATGCTTGCTAATCCGACACGCCCTCAGGCAATCGCAGTGACAATTATCAGCTATCACTATTTTACGGCTTATGATTCTACCCATACCCTTTATGTAAACAGTATGATGATATTCTATTGTCGTGAACAAAACGGTACGCCCCCTACTGGGACGGGCATTGAGTATTCTGTGTAGAAGCGAATCGCGATGATGGAATACAAAGATTTTACGAACGTAATAAACATTTGATATAAATCGAATGTTGACCGGATTTCGTTTTTAGCATTTTTTTGCTTTCAGTATTCTTATTGGTAGCATTATTAGAAATGTATGTTAAAGTGTCTGCTTAAAGAGCTTGTTCGATAGACTAATTAAGTAATGACTAATGGACTAAATTATTTTTTTTTTTTTTATTCTAAATTTCTTTTTTTCGGGGTTTTTATCCACATGGATACGTCAACCCCATTGTGACTAAATTATTGTTGAATCAGAAAAGGTCCTGCTAATTCGCATATTTTAAACATCATTACTTAACTTTTTTTTAAATTAAAAATTTAAAGCATTTATTTCACTTAGACCAGGTCCTTATGAATTTTCGATTTGTCAAAAAGTTGAAGCTTCCTTGTTCCAAAACGTAGATCTTTATCGAGAAGAACAAGCAAGAAACTGTTGCTTTAATATAATTATATGTTAATTAATTTACTCTTCAAACATTTGTCACATGTGATAATTTAACTACACTAAATCGCATTTCATAAATAATAATCATAATTTAAAATAATAATTATAATTTTACATAAATAATAATTTCTAAACTGTCAAACTACGATGAAAAAATAGAGACGGAAAATAGCTAAGTCAAACTACGTGCTAAATAACGTTTGTGTGTGTTTGCCTTACAGTTAACGTCGCTTCTACACGAAATTCTTATTCTATGTCCCCCAGAGCTCAGCTGAGCCCTGCGGGCGAATATTCTTTTGTCGTTAGACATATGACAATTGAGATTTTGGGTACAAAATATTTTTGAAAATCCCTTTATTTTGTGTGAGTTTGCTGGTCATGGTTTTTGATATGGGATAAGCTGGCTCGCTTTGACAATGAACCGGATAATCAATCAACGTGGTTTTAACTAGGACAGAACTGGACATGAGTGGAACATGTTGAGTGGTTTATGACCAATAACAGCGGTTGGCCGTTGTTTATCAATTTATTTTTTGCACATAAATGTTGTTAAAAAAATATACACAAAATAGTTCTAGATGCAAACATGCACAATGTTAGGGCACATCATCATAAAGATAAGATAAAATTATTCAAATACAGTGACACACATAAATCAAAAGTAAAGTAAAGTATGGCATATAAAATAGGATTAAATGATTAAAATTACACCATTATTATTTTATAAATTAATTAAGAAATGTCAACACATTCTATGTTGTTCATGTAGGGATAAATTATATTTTGTTGGTCTACAGGTAATTGAAATAGGTCTAGGTTGTCTGTCTAGGTACTCTTGTGAAAAGAAAGTGTATGTTTTCAAACAACAAATACAAACGTGTCCTCAACATTTTATATGTTAGTTTTAGTTGTTAGTAGCTTATCTCGAAGATCATCGGTAATGGAAGCCATCGTAAGGGGCTTATAAATAATATAAGTTACTTATCACCAATCTACGTATTGAGCAAGTGTGGTGATCTTAAGCTTATACCTTCTCTATATGAGATTAGCCCTCTACCTATTATTATAAACCATTGTTATTCAAAGATGATCAATCTCAACTGGCATGGCCTGTATATCGTCGAAGACATTAAATAAACCTATTAAACGACTATACTATTAAATAAATATAATAATTACACGTATAACTTAATGGCACCAGATGGGTCAAGACCCCAATAGATGACACTATGTCCATCAGTCTATGACATTGTCTATGAACCATAGACAAGAAGGGGTTGCATGCTTGAGTTAAGGGTGATCGTAAGAATGTATAGTGGTTGCTTACACTAATTGAAACGGGGGACCAGGATTTTAAGGTTGTGGATAAGGAATAGTATAGTTTCCTTTTGGACTTTTAAACGGATTTTTTTGTCGTTTTCATTAATAGGTGAAGAACAATAGGTAATAAAGAAATTTGATATTTTCAAAGATTTGTTACACCCGTGCACAACAGGATGGGACGCTAGTTTAAAATAAGTAATGAGTGTCGTTAAGAAAAAACAATATTGTTTTCGAGTTATTTTACAACTAGTTATAATATTGCGTGTAGCATTGCATCAGAATTAACCCTTGGATTACCGAAAGCGCTTATCTACGTTATCTACGCGAGGCACAATTCTTTTTAATTGTTTTTTTTTAATTACGGCATACAAGAGGTGAATAGGGATGACGACAATATAACAAAATGGCATTCTGTTTAGTAGGTCTTGTAGATCGGCCAAAAATACGGGACACGTATTTTTTGCTTCACCAAAATAATAATAAAATACAAAGATAAAGAGCAACAAAGTTCTGGAGTGGGAGCTTTTAACGCCACCGTAATGCAAAAAATTGTATCTGATCGTGACGTCACGCACAACTTCAACGCACTGTATCATCTTCATTTTTCGTTTACGAGAAAAAAGAAAAAATACGTGTCCATAATTTTTTAATAATCTCAATGACGGACTAATTACTTTTTTGTCGTCTCGCCTATTTTTATATCTCGGGACAAGTCACACACGGTCATCTGATCCCAAGCTAAGCAGAGCTTGTGTTATGGTAACCAGATAACTAATATACTTTATAAATACATACATATTATAGATAAATTACACCCAGACACAGAACAAACAATCATGCTTATCACACAAAGTTTGTCCTGGGTGGGAATCGAACCCACGACCTCCGGCTTAGCAGTTAGGGTCACTAACCACTAGACCAACAGGCCCGTCTATCAAGCAGATAGTCATAAAATAAAATCACATTTACCTACTTACTTCACTACATAGCCTAGAATAATTCAAAGGGAAGGTTTCTATGTATATTGAATTAAAGAAAACACGAGAATTTCTAAGATTTGTAACACCCGTGCGAAGCTCCGTTCGGCTAGCTTTGTAGAAATATGATATTTTCATATCCAGTATGCTCTACTCCACGGTAGAGTTCACACGTGTGCGTCGAACGGTTCCGTAAGTAATTATTAATTGTCTTGATATCCTCAGATAAGATAGAGTCATCGACGATACCCTTTAATTGCATTTTAGGGTATGCCACAGACACTGAACATGATAAATTAGTTTTGTTGTCCAAAATTGAGGGACACGCATCTGTTGGCCTTGTAATGGGTTTAAAATGTAGCCATTTTAGTTTAAAGTAACGTTTTATTGGGCTATTACCCGGTGTGGGTCTTGCGGTACCAGGAGAATGTATTTTATAGTTTGTTTACTATCGGAAAGCTAATCCATGTAAGTATACACCGGAAAACTGACATAATCAGCCTAAACAAGAACTGACTTTTTAGCCAACAACTGGATTGTGGAGATCAGATAGACAGCCGTTCTACGTAAAACACAGTATTCAGATGGTTCCAGGCAATTGAAGGAGCATGGGTGGGTTTTAGTCATTATTCCACTGGATCCAGAATATCCCGGATAGGCTGGAAGCTAAAAAGCTAATAGAGTTGGGAAAAGCTAGAGAGATGAGGGGTTCCTCAGGATCCGAAATGTACAAGACCAAACTGACTGCTAAGTGTGACGTTAAGTTTTCACCTCCCTGTTGGTTACCATAAGGCTTATTAACGTAAGTTAAAACCAATATGGACCTGATGATCAGAAACCGGGTCTAGTGGTTAGTGACCCTGACTGCTAAGCCGGAGGCCGTGGGTTCAATTCCCACCCAAAATAAATCTTTGAGTGATGAGCGTGATTGTTTGTTCTGTGTCTGGGTGTAATCCATACTAATATTGTAAATGGGGAAGTGTGTCTGGTTCTGTTCGTTTCTGTTGTGTCTGTTCAGAGCGACGAATTTACTTGATTTTTTACTCTTTCTAAAGCGAGCAAAGCCGCGGAAAAAAGCTATCAAAAATGTAAATATAGCACAAGCTTAGTTTGGGATCAGAAGACCGCATGTGAGTTGTCCCAGGATATATATTTATCGATATCAGTAACTACAACCCCACACTGTTTCGTCGCGCTTGTGACCAGACATACATACAGAACACTTGTAAATCAAAAGGCAAAAACAGATGTACAATGTCCACCACCAATGATGCACGACGAAGGGGGTTTACGAATATTAACGAGTATTTACGATGACACACGAACATGCCCGAGTTCGCCCGAATACATATTAATGAGGTGGCATATTTGCGAATGCTACTAGGAGCTATGGGGCAATTGTTGTTTTACCAGACAATGGAGGAATGCGTTTCAAATATGGATGATATTGCAGGGGGGTGCATACGTGACTGGGCAATTGAAAGAGTTCTCTGAAATGGGTTTAGTTTTTCAAAAGTGTAGCTTAGTTCACTATGCGTAAAAAATTGAGTACCTATACTATTTTGGAGGTATGAGAAGCAGAGTGTAAAGTCTCTCATCCTCCATTGAAAAGGAAGGATCCTCCTACCAAACGTATCCGTGTCTAATCGGGATTATATACTAAAATCGTGGTATACTCTAATATCGCGATGTAGGATCGTCAGTCGTCACATATTCGGCGATAGTCGCCACACTGTGATTGGCCTATAATGTTTGAAGGGTTCCTAATATAATCGGAGAACTTAATCCAAATTTAGAATCAATCCAAAGAATTCATTCAACATTATTTTTAGTCGGTTAAAAAAATGATCGATTTCTGAAAGAGTGTTTTAATTTGCAGCAAGCTATTTGAAAGTTACACGTTTTCTTCGTATTCCGGTTTTATTTTTTCTTAAACTATTTACCAAACAATTTTAGTTTCGTTCAATTAAAAAAAAAAACTCAATTTATCTTTGTAAAACAAATGCACACGTAAATAATTCTGCTATAGTTAAAACAAAAGAACATTGTTTCAATTGTTTTATGATGCAAATATGTAACAGGTTCAGAAGCACGGATGTTACACAATGTTACATTCAGACAGTCGCTGTCTTACTGCCATACTGTCTGCTGTGAACGTGCATAGTTGACAGTTGTACACAGAGTAGGTACTGATTTATACGAGTATGTTATAACTAGTTATACCTGCGACCACGGCTGTATGATTGTTAAACCTAAAGTATTTTTGCCGATCACCTTGTTTACAATCTAAACATAAATTATATATAGTGCATCTTTTTCTTTCCATTTCATGAAGAAAAGGACAGAAGATAAAACATTACTTAAGACCCGTCAAATTAAAACATGACCACTAAAAATACGACGATTTACTTTAGGCGCTGAGTAATTTGACAGGACTAAACAAAAGTATCTTCTGTCCTTTTCTTAATCAAATAGAAAGAGAAAGATGCACTTAACTTAAATTTAGTTAAGATTGTGAACAAGGGAATGTGTTCCATTAACCTGATCTTTTAGAAACTCTCTTTTCCTATTTTACCCATTCGAGATCCTTCGAACACACGTGTTTTAGGCACACACAATAGAAAGACAACAGCAGCTCGACAGCCGGCTATCGGTTGGTCGTTGAAAGGTTAAATTTACAAAAACCGCTTCTTAGTAAGTCGAAAGCCATACTACTGACTAAAATTCATGTTTCTAGTTAAGTAGTTTCGGCTATGCGCTGTTTACCATCATATGTTCCTTTACATATAAAGACTAGGTTTCGCCCGCGGCTGCGCCCGCGTAGGTGTCGAACTTACAACCAGTATTTTACCCCTTTAGGGGTTGAATTCCCAAAAATCCTTTCTTAGTGGATAAAACACTATTTTTGAGTTTTGGATTACGTAACGATATTTATCAGAAAATGAGAGCGGAGCAATAAGAAAAACCAAATTATTTCCTCTTTTCCCTATTTAGCAGACAACAAAACAATTGAGTTTTCAAGCACAGGATACGATTACAACTGAAAATGCCTAGCACTACGGGAACAATTTCTTTCTAGAAATAACCAATTGATTCAAAATTGCCTTTTAAGTTTAAAATTAGAATATTTCGTACTCGTTAGAGCACGGTAACGTGACTCCTGCGCACGGTACCTCCGCGCATGCGCTAACCCTTACTGCATAGCAAATTAGCCGGTATGCCACATACATCTGTTCTTTGTTGGTACTCGCGTGTCGAGAAGTGTTTAGGGATTTTGACAGTTAGAAATAAAGTTATATTACTTAAATGGAGACTATGTGTTTATCATAAAGGAAACAAATAATAATAACCTCTTTAGATTTTTTCAATCTTTAAGTATTGTTTAGTACTCAACATTATAAATGCGAATGTTCATTTCAACATCCAGATCGGTGCACCGATTTGAATGAATGAAAATATAAAAATAGTAGCCCACCGATATCGGAAAAAAAATATAAAAAAAATAGTAGCCACCGGTGTCGGAAAAAGAGTGCAAGCTACCCGCGGCGGTCAAGGCTCCAGAGAGAGAAACCTCCTAACAATGCGAGCCGTGTCCAAAATCAAGCCCTTGATCTAGCCATCAAACGAGAGCCTCCTTAGGTATTGGTCCAGACTCTTGGCTATTAATCCATTGGCAGAAACAATTATTGGCATAATGATCGCTGAGTCCACATTCCATATCGACAGTAATACACATAATAATTAAAACCACGATTTAAACTTCTCTTCGACACTTTTGCGCTCAACAGTACTTAACCCTGAACCGCGCGGTGGGTATTTTGATCCAACTTAAGATATTGCATATTTACATATAAAATTATCGTTTGGTACGTGCTGTCTGTCCGTATGTTTTGTAGTGCGTAACTACGTAACGTACCACTGGTCCCGTTTTACAGTTTTATAGGAAACGGTCGATTGATTTTTATATGTTGTATTGGGGTATTTTTATTGAGAGCTAAGTTGTTATTGGTAGCATTTAAATAGGCAATTGATGGGCTACTGTGCTTTTGATATGGGGTTGACTTTATTTTATTTTATGGGGTGTGTAAATAGGCTACTTGTTGGTTTGTTAAATTCAAGGTTTTTAGTAAATTGTTTACGATGTCTTGCTATTGAATATCAAGGTTTAAAAAACTGGATGGATGTTGATGATGCACAATTAGCTTAAATATAGCACGTATTTGCAATCGATTTTTTATAGCGTTTGTATGAATTCTTTGTTTTTGATGCTGACATACGATAAAATTAGCATAAGGCTTGAAATATTTAGTTTATGTTTAGTTTAGTTTGGTTTTATACTATTTATTGAAATGAGAAGTAATGTTAAAAATAAAAGTAAACTTCGCCCGCTCGACTGTCAATCACACCAGACACCGACAAAGTCACGAATTCTCATATTCTCATATTCTTTATTGCACACAATAAACATAAAATATAAAGACAAAGCAAAAAATACAAAAAAAAAACTTATGTACTTACAATGGCGAGCTTAACCCAAAAATGAGTTCTCTACCAGCAAACCAAAATCTTGTAGTGAGAATAAAAAATTAACCTTTATAAGTACTTCTTCAAAATTCAACCTATGTCAATAATTGGTTTAGCGGTTTAGACGTGAAACAAACAACCAAATAGACTCTCGCATTTATTTAAATTATTATGAATTAGACTAACCAGCAGTTGACAAAAACTCATTTGCATACAAAATTGCAATAATTTTTCGCCCTTATTATCCAATTTGTTCATAACGCGTGCAACTTGCAAAATAACTAACAAACCATTGTTATTTCAATATCCCGATTAACCCCACACGCCACTGAGAGCACTGACCATAATTAGACCACAAAATTCGTATTGAACATATCCCATTGTGATCAAAAATGGACGCAGCCGTATCATTATTTTAACAAAATAATTAGGTTGCACTTAATATTTAAACGGTCAGTCAACTGCAACAATCGGGCATTGTTGCAAAGTAAATAATTTATAGAATTAACAATAGGCACGTGCTTAAAAAATATGGGATTGGGATAAAAATGCTCGCCGCTCGCGTTTGAGGGTTAGAAGCATCTGCTTGTACAACGCCGTGGACATTACACTTGATGTATGCTTGGATTATGAAAATCTTGTTGTTTATTGGGAAATAAATAAAATTGGTATAAGACTTGGTTTAGTGGATTTGGGGTGCATTGCTCTGATAATGGAATTGAAATAAAACTAATTCTGGTTTTTGTATTGAAAGCAGAGTGTTCTAGTGAACGTTTGTTAGTTCTATTTAGCCTGCGGCTGGATTTAAATGTTATTGTATTTTGACGGGCCTGTTGGTGTAGTGGTTAGTAGCCCTGACTGCTAAGCTGGAGGTCGTGGGTTCGATTCCCACCCAGGACAAACTTTGTGTGATGAGCATGATTGTTTGTTCTGTGTATGGGTGTAATTTATGTATAATATGTATGTATTTATAAATTATATAAGTACGTATATCAGTTGTCTGGTTACTATAACACAAGCTCTTAGCAGAGCTTAACTTGGGATCAGATAACCGTGTGTGAGTTGTCCCAGTATATTTATTTATTATTATTTATTATTGTTTTACTAACTGTCCCCGCAGTTTTGTTAGATATTTGGTTACTGTTCTGCTAAATAAATTAAATAGCTATAATATACATCCGTACAAACATCCACAAACATATGCAATAGTTATTAGTTTTATCGAGATTAGTCTCAAGAATTTTGCATTTTAAATTTTAATTATTTACGAATGCCATGCAGCTTAAACTCTGTTGAAGATTATTTTGAAGACTCAAGTTATTAGAAGTGAGCTGCTTCAGGACCTACAAAGCTTGCATGATTTCAAAATTAATGTATTTTTCATCGATATGAAACATAATTCAGCGTGGTGAAGTAGATTTTGTTTCATTTTATTAGTAAACTGCTATCAAATCCTACTATTATTATAAATGTGACAGTTTCTAAGTATGGATGTCTGTATGGTTGTTTCTTATTCTTACATTTACGCAAGATTTATTCTAGGATTTTGGTAAAACTCTTGCAAGAACGAGAGATTGGAGGCAACGACTTTTTTCTAACTGGATTTCTCACAGTTATACAGCCTTAAAAATATATTTTTTTACCAAAAACTTGTCACTTAAAGTTAAACCTATGTTATTAAGATATTTAATAAGGTACTATTATCTAAATTTCCCGTTTGACTCTTGACTTCTTAAAACATTTAAAACTAAACTAAATTACAGGTTAGATAACAAGAAATAATAGTGGTTTAGATCTGGGTCACGCTTGACGGTCACAGGGCTGTCCGGAATGAGAGCTAGCTAAATAATTAACCTTTCATCGACCAACCGACAGCCGGCTGTCGTCGGGCTGCTATTGCCTTTCTACTCTGGCTCAAATCATGTGTGTTTAAAGGATTAAAATGTTTAAGAAAAAGCATTTTATATGAATGATTTCGATTAAAAAACATGATAAAATACCTATAGCGATGCACGCACTGAAAACAGTCAAGTGTGAACTGTATTTGCACATAAAGGGTTTCTTTCTTATGGGATTCCTGTAAGCTATAATTAAATCAAAGTGGTATTAAAAAATCAATACTAAGTGTTTGTGTTTTTTTTTAATAATTATAGGTATATTGATATATTTCGGTTGGTACTAAGTCTGTTTGTTACCTAAGGCCCGAGTCACACCGGAATGGCAGCGGCCGGCCATCGGCCGCCCGCGGCGCCGCGAGGCCGCCAGCGTCGCTAGAAACGAAAGGCGCGCGGCCGCACGCGGCGCCGCGGGCGGCCGCTGGCAGCCGCTGGCGGCCTCGCGACCTTTTCAAGCTTTTCAAGCGATACTAGTCTTTTAAGTATGTAGTTAAAGTTTTAAATTATTTCACACTGAAGGTGCCCGCCGCGCCGCTGCCGGCCGCTGCCATTCCGATGTGACTCGGGCCAATCCTTCTAAACGGTTGAACGGTATTTAAAAATATATAAGAAACCACTAAAAAGTTTTCATTTAACCCAAAACTTTAGAATCCTATGCTTCTTACTATTTTCGCTTTGCAAAAACACGCCGCAAAAACAAATGCCAAAACGTATTTCATGCATTATTTATCATTCGTAGTTTGGCAGAAATATATTTCTTTGGCCGCTCCATCTTTCTTAGACGTTACACATAACTCCTATTTATTTTCTAATCGTGAATGACGAATCTTTTACCTAATGTGTTATTTATATGTATTACTGTTATTCCATTATAACGACATAGGTAGTATATTAATTCATTAAATATGAACCATAAAAACTGAACTGGAATTTAAAATTACACATACTAATACATACTGTATTATGAATTATCCCAGTGGTGCAGCAAGATCCACTTTAAATGTTATGTAATAATTAAAAGTTTCAAGCATGTTTGATTTACCATTTTAGCTGTTAATAATAATAATAATAATAATAATATTCATATAATAAGACAGAAGAGTTTGATTGGTTAAGCGCTGATCTTAAAAATTGCAATTTTAAACATTATTTTTAACTAGTAAGGCTTTAGTTGAACTTCACGTTATGATTTCGAACCTATTCAGAAAGCTAACACCTCATTAAATTACAAATACTATGACTATGACTATTAAAATGTGAACATTTTTCTTATTAATAAATATAAGCAAGTTCAACAAATTCTTGACAACCCTAAAAAATAAACAATTTGTCTCAAAGACAAGAAGCGTCCTTGTCGTACAGTTTGAGACACTTCGGTCAATTAGACCGCGGCGTCATTCCCACGGCAGTAATGGGAATTATTGTGAGAAAAAATAGTCGTCAATGGGAAATTATTTTTTGAGGGTTTTTTTACCTCTGTGTAATTGGTAGTTGTAATTTTTAGGTATCTACTAGCTGTCCCCCGCGGTTTCACCCGCTTACAATATAAAACTTTGCTATATTATACTTTAAACTTTCGCGTTGCATATTTATACTTCACTACATAACGGGATTTAAACGCGCACATACCTTTTATTTGTTTATTGCTTGACGTTTCGGCAAGGTTACACCTGCCATTGCATAGTGTCGCCGGACAGTCTGCTTGTGACCATTTAAATCCCGTTATGTAGTGAAGTATAAAACTTTGCTTTCTGCTGTCTGTACTTATGTATGCTTATATCTCAAAATTTTGACGCGGTTTTTTTAATAGATAGAGTAGTGCAAGAGGAAGGTTTTAGTGTATATGTTAAATAGGCAATGTGTATAATCCGCCATTGTATAGAATGCCTAGGCATTATATATATTGCCTAAAACTTTCAGGCAATGTGTATAATACGATTCATTTCATACGTTGCCTGATGCGCTTTAGGCATTTTATACAATACCTAGTTGTATAAAATGCCTAAAGCGCATCAGGCAATGTGTGTAATGATTATGAACGACCACGAGAAGGAGGCACATGTTTCTATTATTTCATTATGTCATTTCTATTATTACTTTTAATAATTAAATGGTAAATTATATTTCTCACACTTGACTTCACATTTTTAATACCTACATAATATGAAACCTTTTTAGAAGATTTTTAATTTATATTATTTAGAGTAATGTTTGTGTTAAATTAAAGTTTAATAATGTTGATTTTGAATGGTTTAAACCAAACTTTACCTAAGTATTTTTTGATTAATATGTTTAATTTGATAACGTAGCGCATAGATTTTGTGTCGATTACTGAACTGAACATGATTGTGAAGATATTTAAGAAAATAATCGTTTTCAAATCAAAATTCTATAATCAAGTGGTAAGAAATGAACAGGGCGACTTTCTGCAGCAATTTTTTGGTGCGTTGTAAATGTAAATGTTTATCCGAAGGCAACTGGAGAAACGCTCTCTACGCAAAAACTCGTATGTACTTAGGCATACAAACCAATAGAATACATGTCTTATCGCTGTCTGATAATGGAAGTCGAAATTAGGATTAGCTCTCAAAAGATCAGTACCTATCTAACTAAATCGTAGAGAAGAAAAATCGATTACATACATTGCCTGTGCTTCAACTGGCATTCTATACAATGCCTAGGTATTTTATACATTTCCTAGGTAAAGTGTAAAATAGTTTAAACATTGAACATCATTTCATACATTGCCTGAACGACCCCGGCATTCTATACATTTCCTAGGTATTGTATAGAATGCCTGCATTGTACACATTGCCTATAACATATACAAGGTGTATTTTTGGTATTGCTCAACCCGCTAGGAGATGATTCTACCCATGAAAACAAACAACTTATGTTATGGAACCAACTCTAAAATCGCGAAAAAAATATCAGCTGTTTCTAAGAAAAGTTCAATCCCCTCTGACTATAATGTATGAACCAGCTGATATTTTTTTCGCGATTTCAGAGTTGGTTCCATAATGAAAGTTGTTTGTTTTTATGAGTAGAATCATCTCCTAGCGGGTTGAGCAAGACCAAAAATACACCTTGTATAATAAATAGATATTATTGCTTAGAAAAAATGAGATTTTTAAAGATTTGCTAAGTGAAGCTGGGACGGGTCGCAAGTGTGAAGTTTAACAATATTACTGTAAACGGTGTTAGTATGTGGCCTAATGACAAACTGACGAGTCATTTCTTGCAAGTGCCTGCTTACCTACTGTCCTCAATTAGTGGTACTTTTAGTGTTAAGTACCACTTTCTGTGAGTTTCACATTCCATAGTAACCAGTTATGTTAGTATCTGGCCATTAGAGGTCATCCACACAATAGGTGTACCGTGGCAAATCGAAATCAAAATAATTGAAGATCTATGATACGATCAAATATCGAATCTATAGGTACATCTGGTAATCTATGATATACAGGGTGTCCCACGGCTATGCCACATGGAGGGAAAGTACCTTAAATCTTGTATATAGAACATTTTACTGAAAGAAGACATAAATCAAATAATTAAATAGTTGGGCCGGGAATCGAACTTGTTCCACGACAAAAAATAATCACCCTGTAGTTTTACCATACCGATCGAAAGGTTTCATCATAAGGATTATTTTTTGCTAAATAACACAGTGTCACAAATAAAAGAAAGACCGTGAATTTTAAAATTTGATGTAAAATTTTGTTCAGAAAATTAAGCTTACATTGTTGTTAGGACATACAATTGACAATCATAACTACTTATTACTAATTAATCTACCCACTTGAGTAGTACGTATCATTTAAATAAATAAATATCCACCATATCAAGACCAAAAAATCGCCAGGGAACGAAATAATCAAAAGTTATCACTTTGTATTCAAGAAGAAGGGACTACTTTTGAGCATTTGAAAAATTGACTAGTTTTGTATTAAAAATGTTAAAATTCATGGTCTTACTTTTATTTTTGACACTATGTTATTTAGCAAAAAATAATCCTTGTGATGAAGCCTTTCGATCGGTAGGATAAAACTACAGGTTGACTAATTTTCTCGAGTAACAGGTTCGATTCCCGGTTCAACTATGTAATTATTAAAATATCTATGAAAGCAGTTTAAAATGTTTTCAAAATTCAAATAATGTCTTCTTTCAGTAAAATGTTCTAACTACAATATTTAAGGTACTTTCCCTCCATGTGGCATTGCCGTGGGACACCCTGTATATAATTCTTCTGTGAGTGTGTATGTCACTGAACTTCTCTTAAACGACTGGACCGATTTTGATGAAATTTTTTGTGTGTGGTCAAGGGGATCTGGGAATGGTTTAGATTCACAAATCAACCCGGCAGATGGCGCTGATTGCTTGCAAAAGCATGTGATCTCGAAAACGGCCCTACCGATTTCGCTGAAATTTGATATGTGGGGGTTTTCGGGGACGAGAAATCGATCTACATATGCAGGACAACGTCTGTTGGGTCCGCTAGTAATCTATCAAAAAATCTTTTATTCTTTATTAAAATCAACTTTTTTTGTAAATAAAACACTTAATAATATTTCTCTGCCCGTATATGTTTGCAAATCTCCAAAACAACACAAGGATTTTATTGCAACTTTCACAAATAGTTAAATTAATTTAAAATAGTTAAATTACAAATAGTTAAATTATGCATTCCAAATTTCCTAAAAATCTTTTATTACTCCTGGTTTCCATGTGAAATTATTAATGAACTCTAAAACTTCATTAAAATCCGCTCAGTTATTAAAGAGTTACAAACATTTTACTTTTTTTTTACATTTACAGAATTAGGAGGGTTTTATTGACCACTGTGACGAATGAATTAGAATGCTTGCGCTCGCGCACCCTCCGTTGATCGCGTAGGACAATAATAACGATGTTTGATTTTCGAATAGTGGTGTAGAACACGTCATATTTTATTTTGATTTTATATTCTGGACTTAAACATTGATAAAAGTACATAAAGATTGACTTTCCCCCTTTTAGAATTTCTAAAGAGTTTTCACATTGTAATACAGCAACATAAACATTACATTTTTAAATCTTTTGTTGTAATATTGCCAGAATCACGTAATACAGATAGTTTTAAGACTCCTTACGCGAAAACCTAAATACTACGGACAATTTTTGTAAAAGTTCTATACTATTTTGAATGTAACCTCATTGGATTTTCAATGTTATATTATTTTTAATGTGTTACTGGCCTTTTTTCGTCTAAAAAATTAGAAATGCCATTTGTGATTCTTTTTTATTATTTCTTATTTTTCACAACAAATAATAGCCGCTACCTGTTTTTTTTTTTGGATATAACGGCTAGTGAGTAATTAAGTTTGAAGATGTGAAAACTCTTTAGTAAGTTTTATTAAATTGGTAAAACCTATTTGATTATCATTCTAAAAAAAATATAGTTTGTGAGGATCCGGGATGCATACCTATTTTTTATTTTTTCACACAAAAAATATTAAAAGAAAAAAAATTGAAACTTTACAAAAAAATTGTTATCTATACTTGTAAAATGGTGAAAGGTAAGCCCAAACCGCTGGTTATAGAGACATGAAACTTAGAGGGTATGTTATGTTCTTTATGAAGAGTTGGTATCCACTAACTATGGGTTTTTAGAAATTGCAACTCTAAGGGGGTGCAGCGGGGTGCAAGTACATCATAATAACGAATACGCTTCAAAACATTTGAATATTAACCACGCGAGCGGATAATGACCTAAGATATGAAAAACTAAACGCTGGAGAAACCGCGGCGGACAGCTACTATTTCAGAAACGCCTAAATACTTATCAATCAGAATCGAATTGAATGAAATAACGACACAACCAGTACGCCATTTTTTCCCAATACGCCACTCAAGTTCGTAGTAAGGGTGCGTCCATTCATTACATTTAATTTATTGGGCGTATCGAGAGTTCATTACGTGTGGTTGATAATTTTGTCCCCATGTGTAATGTTAACCTGAGGCGCGATGCGGGCGGCAGATGCACTCAAGTGTATTTTTAATGGACCGCCATCGCTTTTAGTAACTAGAAAGTGGTTTAATAAAAATGAGTTTTTTTTGGAATATTGTTTGGTTTGGTAGTTGTATTCGGTTATTATTATAATGATTGATCTGTTAGCATCGTAGTTGTAAGAGAGTAAGTTTGTATCTAACATTAGTATTTAACATTACGCTTCGTCCAAACGGAAGCGGAGCAGTAACAAAAATACATCTCAAAATGAGAAATGCATCTCATATTGTGGCAATACATAGGCAGATTGTATAAAAATGGACGGACAGAGCCGCAGAAAACCGCTTGTATGCAATAAATTGTAAATGAAAACGCAGCTATAATGTTCTCATTAGTGGCTTGAATCCTTTTCTTCGCTTTATTTCTGGCGTATTGCCAGAAAGCGCTTTTCAACTTTGTAAGGTTCTCCCACTTTACTGCATGCGCTTTAAAGCGTCATTGCTTGTGCGATATCGTGGCGACAACATCATTTACTGTAGCGTTTATTTTACAGAAACACATTCAAAAGAGAAAGTGTTTGGTAAAAGTAAGTGAAGCTTTTCAGGAAAATTCCATATTTTTAACCAACTTCAAAAGGAACTGCTTACTCGCGGTGGTTACTACTGTGCTCTCGTAGGTTCTTGCGTGATTTTATAAAGCCTGTAAGAGCCCTTATCGGCAAAAGCAAAAATGTTTTTTTCAATTCGATTTTCCACGCTTTTTAGGGTTCCGTAGTCAACTAGGAACCCTTATAGTTTCGCCATGTCTGTCTGTCTGTCCGTCCGTCCTCGCTTAATCTCTGTGACCGTTAGCACTAGAAAGCTGAAATTTGGTACCAATATGTATATCAATCACGCCGACAAAGTGGTAAAATAAAAATTCGAAAAAAATGTTTTATTAGGGTAGCCCCCCTATATGTAAAGAGGAAAGTGTTTTTTTTTTTAATTTCAACCCTGACGTGTGATATATTGTTGGATAGGTATTTAAAAATGAATAGGGGTTTACTAAAATCATTTTTTGATAATGTCAATAATTTCGGAAATAATCACTCCAAGAGGAAAAATCAAAGCGTCCCCCCCCCTCTAACTTTTGACCCGTGGGTTTAAAAAATATGAAAAAAATCTGGAAAGTAGAACTTTATAAGGACTTTCTAGGAAAATTATTTTGAACTTGATAGAAAGAACAGATTTTGTAAAAAAAAGACAATAAGTTGTACAAAATAATTTCTGCGTACATAGTATGTCAACGTAACAAATAGCCTTTTTTTAAACTTATAAGTGGTAACACTTATTGTGACGGACGGGAAACTACGGAACCCTACATTGAGCGTGGCCCGACACGCTCTTGGCCGGTTTTTTTTTCGTGTTTGACACGCTAATTTCAAAAAAACACTCCAAACAAATAAACTCTTTAGGATTATAATATTAGTATAGATACTGGCTTATACATAATTATACACGGCACAAAATGGAGAATTCTTATTTTAAGTGTCAGATATTTATTTATTTATTTATAATAATAATAATAATAATACTTTATTGCAGACGTAAAAACATCCATAGATTGTTAGTGATACATTGAATCTTAGGAACTATGTTAGTAATTTACCTATTATTAAATGGTACCGACACTATAATTACTTTGATTATCCTAAATGAAGGCTAACCCAGTGCCTCCAGATAGGACTTTCAATATGTACAGCAATGACCCTTAGGTAGCTGTTGGGGCTGTCCCTAACTCTGCGCATCAGCGACGCTGCCCTTTTTCGAATTATGGCATGGTAGCCATCTACTTGAGATTCGGCAAACATCGCTGACGCACTACAGTGTCGGGGCAGCCCCATCAGCACCTGGAAGGCATTGTTGTACTGAACTCTCAGAGTGCTTCGGACTCGCTGCGTACACTTGGCCCACAGGCTGCAGGTATAGAATGATTGGCAGAAGGCCCTAAACAATGTTGTTTTTACTGCCTTAGAACACCTCGCAAACCTGCGAGCCAACATGTTACAGCGAATCGCAAGCCCCCTGCGCTCTCGTTCCACGTCTTGATCATCTGTCAAGTCCTCATTAACAATATGACCTAGGTACACAAACTGAGAGACTCTTCTTAGAGCAAACCCTCCCAGTGTAACGGGCGGTACACATGACGTGTTCATATGCCCCGCCCGGAACACCAGTAACTCACTCTTCTTAACGTTATACGTTAACCCATGCGAGCCTGCGTACGCCTCACACACACCTAGGAGCTTACGCAGGGCGCTGATTGATGGGCTCAACAACACCATATCATCTGCGTAGCTAATGTTATTAACCATGTGACCGTCTATGGAGCAGCCTACACAGGTGTTGTTGAGCTCACGAACCAGCTCCCGTACATAAATATTAAATAATGTTGGAGAACTCAGTCCGCCCTGCCTAACTCCACACTCAAGACGATAAGCGTCCGAAAGGCCTTCTCCCCATCTTACAACATTAGTCTGGTGTGAGTACCAGTACTCAAAAATACGGGTTATACCCTCCGGCAGGTTATTTTCTCTCAGTTTGGTCCACAGTTTATCATAATTGACCAGGTCAAATGCCTTCGAGAGGTCCAAAAAGGCGGCATGGACAGGTGTTTTACGCTCGGTATAATACTTGACGGTGTGCTTATTTTATTTTTTTTATGGGTTTGCTTTATTTATTTATTTATTTATTTACTCTTTATGCACAAAATTCATGTACAGAGGCGGACTTAATGCCTTAGGCATTCTCTACCAGTCAACCATCGGTAGTGCAGAGATATTATGGCAGGTGCAAATATAAAGTAAAAAACAGATGTTAATTATTACAAAAAATACAAATTAATAAAAATACATATATACGTACTAAAATAAATAAGCAAATATATATTATGTAAATGAGCCTTGAGTTTCCGCTTGAATGCGTAACGGCTAGTCGCCGTCCTGATATCAAGAGGAAGCGCATTCCAGAGAAGAATGGCCTGAATGTTAAAGGAAGAGTGAACAAAGTCGGACGAATGGGAAGGACAAAGCAAAAGAAGGTTGTTAGAAGAACGTAGATTTTTAGCGTGCGAAGAGCATAGATATTGGAAATGAGACAATAGATAAGAAGGTGAGGAGGGGGAGTTGAGCAAGGAGTAAAGCGTTGTCAACGCACGCATATTTCTTCTCTGCCGAATGGGCAACCATTTAAGTTCGGACCTAAAATTCGACACATGGTCATATTTTCTTAAGTTATATATGAATCTAATGCAATTGTTAAGAATCCTATCTTGTTTATCCAGCAAGGCTGCGTTCAGGTTAAAGTAACACACATCACCATAGTCGATTAGAGGGAAAATTAAGGTCTGCACAAGCATAGTTTTCGTTCTAACAGGCAAAAAGTTTTTCAGACGATATAAGGATCGTAAAGTGCCGTTATATAAAATAAAAATTAAGTTCCAGTATTGATTTGAGTGTTTTAATTTTTTAATTTAAGAATATCCTAGAAGTATTTTTCTTTTCTCGTACTTACTAAGTAAAAAACCACCGTTAAATCTTTGCACTTTTTATTCACAGAGCTACTTAATACCATAAAATGTTTTATAGTTACTACCGTACCACACCATATCTAAAATCAACATTTGTTAACCAATACAAACTAATTCTATTACGATTGTACTTTTAAAAACAACTTATTCAACAGGACATTAGATACCATACAAAATAAAATATTCAATTGTCCCAAAAGCAAAGCAAATTGTTTAAGTGTAGGGGTTTCTAAACCGGTTTAAGAAAAGTTTTAAATGGTACTTTACAAATGGGAATCGGATATATATTCCCAATGACAATAGAAAATGTTCAGAGCTATAATAGAACTTGATGGACACACGTTTAATTCTATTGTTGGTTTTGTAATCGTATTCCGTAGTTTTTTTTTTGTAAAAAAGTTGATTGAACTACATTTTACAAAATTTTGCATTTTTAAACAGACCTTAGTAGCTTATTTGATAATTTCTGCACAAAGATGATCAAAAAGATCAATTAAATAAGCAAAAAATATACAAAGAATAAGCAAATAAAATTTTTTTTTTTTTTTCTAAAAATGTTGTCCCGTACACGTCAAAAGGGAGAGTTAAAAGTTAGTGTTTTATTACATATTATATCAGACAGATAAACAGACACCACGTGTACAATGAAAAAAAAATACATTACATATTAAAAAAAAACACAAACATTAAGACATTTCTAAAAACAGAATAAACATATAAATGACAATTTTAATATAAATACTAAATAAGTACATTTGTAATTAACGTTACCACACGTGTCACTTAAAATAAAGGTACTTTGAATATCTTAATAAAGATTCTGTATGAGAATGGAAGCGCAATGCAAACACCACAAGACTTATCTCAGTTAATATGCGTCAAGAAGACGAATCGATTCCCGATACACTCGCCATTTATCAAAACCTGTCTGAAAGTTAACGCTACAACCATCCATACACATTCAGAAACCTACACTTTTCCAAGCACTGAAAAAAATACATATTTCAACCATTATCAGTTAAAAACTCACCATTTTATACGGTTGGGAATTTTCCCAAATGAAACGCCGGAATGGGAAAAGTCGTGTCATCAAAAATGGAACGAAATGAATTTGTTACCCGACAGCCCATCAAGTTAGCTGTAAATTGTACGAACTTAAAAACCCAACAGCACTCTGGATGGTAACAAAAAGGGACTTTTTATTTGAAGGTTTGAAACATAATATGTTAGACAGAGTTTTTTCATTATTATTTTAAAATTAGCCCACAATGTCCCTCAGCTTGGCAAAGGCTTTTACTCTTTTATTCAGTCAGTCACGATATACCGTTGGCTCGCTTTCGTGGTCTACCAAGGCCCCGTGCTGCCTTTGTGGGAAGGGAACCCAATGTTAAGTTCCTTCGTTTTTTTTTTATTTGGGAAAATAAACGGTTACACATTACAATATGGTTAAGAACTTAAAACTAAAATGGTAATATAAATGTATAACCAACAACATTTTCCACATAATATAAAAAAGTTAAACTAACATGAACATCGTGCGATATAAAGTACATAGACTATAATGTATGAATAAATGTTAAAATAAAACTAAACTGAAAGTTATACATGCAAAAAAAAAGAGAAAGAATTAAATTATGGTTTCAAATTGTTCGTTTTGCGATAGACATGTCCATTGTCTAACGAGACCTATTAAAGGGACTACAACCGACTACTTGTTTCGACCTAGAAGTCGAACAATAGGATATGTTATAAACATAATTTACAAAAATCAAGCCAAGGAAAAAAATATTTTCTGGTCTGATGGCCGTATTTAAACAATAGAACATATCTAGCTTCTGCCCGCGGCTTCGCTCGCGTTAAAAAGAGACAAAAAGTAGCCTATGTTACTCTCCATGCCTTCAACTATCTCCACTTAAAAAATCACGTCAATTCGTGGCTCCGTTTTGCCGTGAAAGAAAGACAAACAGACAGACAGACACACTTTCCCATTTATAATATTAGTATGGATATAATGTTACCTTCGAGTATATAATATGAAGCTAGTACTTCCAAAGTTTGCGTGCGGCAAAAGTTTTGAGTGGTCGATGTATGTTACTGTAAAAGCTCTGACATTGGTAATTATGCCAAGATTTCCTTTTACAACCTCTTTAATCTATAATTGTTTTATGTATCTACCCACTATTACTCTTTTTTTTTTAAATTCTCTGTACGTTTGTTATTTTGTTATTTACACTTGTATTCTAGTTTCTCAGTACCATAACCTCTATAATGATCTATAATGAAATGGGAAACTGACAAACTGATTGTCCGACTGTTGATACGTATATCAATGCACAGCCCAAACCGCTGGTGCTAGACATGACATGAAGGGTGTGTTCTTTGTGAAGAGTAAGTAGCTACTTAGAAAGGATTTTTGGAAATTCGACCCCTAAATTGGTAAAATAGGGTCTGACATCCTCGCGGGCGAAGCCGCCTGCGAAAGCTAGTCTTGTATTAAAAACGAATATCCCAGTCCGACTGATATTTCCTAACATTAGCTTAAACAAACACAAAACAATGAAATCTTTTCCTTTATTATAAACGAATTAAACGATTTTTTTGTGTTCGATTTTTGGTTACTGCTTCGCTCCCGTGGGACATAGCGTGATATCATGTAGCCTGATGTTACTCAGGGATAATGTAGCTTTCTAATGAAAAAAGTTTTTGAGTTTATTCGTTACATACAAAAATACAAATCTTTCAACTTTGTAATATTAAGTATATACCATTTAGGTATGGTAAATTCTAAGATTTACTAATATTAGGGTTGCTACCGTAACATACGTAACTTTTTATGTGGCTTCATGTATATAGGAGATCGGAGTAGCTTTATAGTGTAGATATTGTTTTACCTGACTACGGCAAAGCAAGAAAGGAAAGATATGTGTTTGAACTGTTCCTTCATAACTTCTAAACTACTTCATAATTTCACAAATAAGGTATTGTTAAAGGGTCCTAAACCTTCGAACACAATAGAAAGACAATAGTAGCCCAAAGCTGGCTGTCGCTTGATCGTCGAAAAGTAATTAGAAGTTGGTTATATGCAATGTGGCGTCATAAAAATCCAAGATGGCGGCTGACAAACGTCAAAGGAGAAGGTACGAGCATTGAACTTGATTAATCAAAATGGATTGGCGATTTCAGGCTTATATTAATTACAATTTTCTGTGTAATGATTTATCACGACATTTTCCTTCACCGATATCGGTGATACCCAAGATAAACTTAAATGCCCTTACTAATAATCACTGTGTAAAGTTATGTCATGAATAAAGCCTGTGTAACCATATATTTTTTGACGTATAAACCTGTCATAACTTTATGCAGCGATTATTAGTAAGACGCAAAATGTACAAGTCATATTTATACTTATTTAACTTGTACCACCATACTACTCCACCACGCATAAAGTTGTAAGATAGCGGACTTAGAGTGAGCGGTTTTAGTATAAGCGAATAGGAAATTTCGTTTTGATCGTCATAGGGCGTGTTGCGGAATAGTTCTAATAGTTACCGCGGCCCCGCAACATAAAGGGCAACCGAAGGAATAAGGGTGGGTTTTAGTCAGTAAAAGTCTGACACTCCCTCCGCCCCGCCCAGGGCGAGAAAATTAATTTGATGGTTTCCCCATAAAAAATGGTCTTAGGGCATTTTAGTGAGTTACCTAGATAAAAGTAAATCCCTAAAAAAAAAAAAATCTATTTACTACTGTTGCTGTGGTCCGGTTTCGTTTTCATAACGAAAATTTTACCAAAAAGTTAAAGAGAGAGTTAGTGTCCAGAAATAAATTGCTACATGTGGAGGCTTGTAATTAGCTATTTGTTAATATGTATTAATTAATCTGTAAGACTTCTGTGAAATAAAAAAAATATCTTACACTAGGCAAATCAATTGAAAACTAATATTTAATAGATTTTTAGCATATAACTTTTCTTAATTTTCACATATTACTTTAAGAAAAACACAATATTAATTTATTTTATCGCTAACGCTAACGCTACCGCGCTCACCGAATCCTAACCATAAAAACGGTAGCGCACGGCGACATGTGGACAGTTTTTAATGACCATAATGACTGATGGCCTGACGGATGAACTGATGAACGACTGATGGGCTTTTAAACGCGTGTTCATGTACCACTTGTACTTAATTATTTAATTTCATTCAATTGTTTGGCGTGTGCCTTATGTCAGCTGTAGAATTTGATGTCAAATTAATTTGGAGACGAATTATGTTGTGCATTGAAAAGTGTCATTTTTAATATGGTGTTTTGTTTTTTATGTTTTAGTAATTTGCGTGTTTTTTTTTTGGGAGTGGGAAATCATCAAATTACTGCTCCCGTCCTGGGTGGCTCTCGACGTCTACGCCTGGGTCTTAGTCCGGGGCAAGAGGCTCGTCGTTGCGTCTCGCGCGCCGCCGCTTCCTTCCACTAATAACTGCTTCGCAGAAGGAGGCGGCGGCGGCGGCGTAATTTGCGTGATGATGTTTGTGTTTTGGTTAAAAGATCTTTCTTTTATGATAGTGACTTCTATACTAACATTATGAAAACGAAATATTTGAATGTTTGTTGGTTTATTAATTTTATTTAAAGGGCTTTGTCACATATGCAACCAAACTTAACAAAATGCAAAACAATCTTCTGTTCTTTTACATAATTGAGTATTATGTATTAAAACTACAGAACCTATTTTAAACTTTCTTTAACCAGTACTACGTTATCAACAAGTAATATTTATACATACTATAACCACATCGAGCTATGTTCAATGGGAGCGAAGCAGAAACCAAAGCTATCTATCTTTAAAATAATAGTAGTTTAGTCGTGTTTTTGTACCAATACGGCTTTTTTAAGCCCGCAACCTTATTAGCAGATTTGTAATCTTACGCGCCACACGTATATGAAAATATTTACAAACAGTCGTATAATAGGAATAAAAATAACACAATTAAAAATAATGAATTCATATTTGCAATAAAGTAGTCATAGCAACCAATAGGGACGCAGTATAATGGTGCTGCCACACTACTGTTAAAAATGTTTACTATATATATTGAGTTTACAAAAACAATATAAGAAGGAACTGTCATACTTATTATGTTGGGCAGTGTTCGATGGATAAATAGATGTTTACAAAAAAATGATTACAAAATGTTTTATTTGTTAGCTAACGATTTCGTTTTTTTTTGTTTGGATTCAGGGACATCTCATTCACGGCGGTCTGATCCCAAACTAGGCAGAACTTATGATATAACTATTATTATTTTTATATAGTTTATAATTACATGCATATTATAGCTAAATTACACACAGACACAGAACTAACGATTCGTCCTGGGAATCAATCAGGGTCGCTAATCACAAAACCAATAGGTCAATCAAAAGTTAATTCAGAAAATGTTTACTAATATTTACAAACATTGTCAATAACAGTGTAGCAGCAGCATAAAATTGCAATAACGCAATATTAGCACGCCGCACGTGCCAGATCGTAGATAGCGTACAATTATGATTGTCACAGCTGGGTGTTGCATGCTGTTATCGTAAATCTGTTCAATTTGTTGGCCTGTGGTTTGCGAATATGCTGTGTTGATTGAATTTCGATTTTGGTAATCCCTGCATAGTATAAAATAAAGTTACTCTCCGCTGTCTTACTGTCGCTTGTATGCTTAGATCTTTAAAACTACTGAACAGACAAAATACACTGACTCAGACACAGAACATACAATCATGCTCATCACACAAACTTCGTTTTGGGTGAAAATTCCATGCCCTCCAGCTTTTAGCAGTCTTCGTCACTAATCACTGGACCTCAAACATACACAAATATTTGTGTAGAAAATGTTTACAAACATTGTCAACAATAATGTGGCTGCACCATAACACTTGCAATAACGCAATATTAGCACGCCGCACGTGCCAGATCGTAGATAGCGTACAATTATGATTGTCACAGCTGGGTATTGCGTGCTGTTATCGCAAATCTGTTCAATGGCTGAACTGTTGTTTGTTGGCCTGTGGTTTGCAAAAATACTGTGTTGATTGGCGGTTGATTTATAGATAATGTTTTTGATATACGGTTTTGGTAATTTATCTTACTATTATTATATGAATAAATGTGAATGGTTGTGAACTTGTTAGGTTGAATGGATGGGTGGATTGGTTGTTACTCCTTCACGCAAAAAGTAGTGAACGTATTTTGAACTTTACAGTTATGTAGCTTAAACATCGGATTAAGAATTAGCTACATAACATCAAGTTATGGCCCAAGGGACTAGAACAGTTATTAAAAACTAATATAAATCGGGCGAAACCGTGGGATCAGCTTGTAACCGATCATTTTCATTGAACTTAGTTTTAAAGGCTAAAAAAATTGAGAAAATTGCTCAGAGTTTGAAAATTACTGAAAACTTACCGACTACTTTACCTCCCAAACTCGAAAGCAAAACCGCGGGGAACAACTATTTAACAATAAAATCTTACTACAATATTAAACGAAATCTTATTCTATTATTATAACATTAAAGAAATTTTTGTTTGAACGCACTAATCTCAGGAATATCTAAATGAAATATTAAATCTAATCGAAAAAAATATTTTTGAGTGCGATAACCCTTTTATCGAGGAAGGCTAAGGAAGCTTTAGAACATCACGCTATGGCCTATGGGAGCGGAGTAAAGTCAAAAGACAAAGTCAAATTCAAATTGTTTATTTCAATTAGGCCATGGAGGTACTTTGGAACGTCAATTACATTTAAAAATAATTGATTCTAGTCGTCAATTCCAAAAGGTTGTTTTATGGAGAAAAATAGGCAAGGAACTCCATACGTACTCTTTTTTTTTAAATAATTATGTTACAATCAATTAGTATAGGAAGATGATTACATTAGTAACCAAAGATGTGGGTGAAACCGCGAAAGGGCACCTAGTTGAATGTATAAATATGTTTTATATTCTTTGTAAATGAATTGGTTTGATAAATCCGTACAGTTTTGATGCCACACACTTGGAATTTCTAGTATTGTAGATGCAAAAACAATGTTACAAACATATTAACTCACATACACGCTTAATACATCAGACTAAAAAATACTAGGCTTTATTAATAGGGGGGGTGAAATAGGGGAGACTAGTACATATTCCACATAGTCGAAGCCACAGGCGATAGATAGTTTTTGGATACCTAATGCGTTTGATAAATACATGATAGAATATTTATAAAATTAATTTATACTCTAAATTAAACTTACATTTTCACCTTCTTAAGACTTTTTCAACTATGCTAGGGTCGGCTTCCAGTATAACAGGATGCAGCTAAATACCATAGTTGTTTATTGTTTTCCAACATTGTTCATCATCCATCGTTTTACATAGAGCGACTGCCTATCAGACTTTCACAACCCTTACTGGGCGACGCTTAGCTCTTGCTAACTAAGACTAATCAGACTTTCTGGCTTCTGACTATCAGTATATAGTTATCATTAAATACTTATGACTTACGAAGAGCGACTGCTTATCAGACCTCCATATTTCCGAAACTGGGTAAGGGTAATACGATACCCCTTAGTTTCGATTTTAATTCACAAGTATCGAATAATAATTTTTAATCTAGTTTATTTTTTCCCCAAAATACAATATTCCCGATAGCACATTGTGTTACAAACAATGAATATTTAACTAAATATCAAAACAATACGACATGTGCATGTTGGCAACATGTCTAAAAGCTCGCTCGCCCCTATGTTGGTAATAAAATTGCGTAATGTTGGATGTTGATGTGTCACATAATTATTATGTTGGTAATACGGGTGGCAGATGTGCTTAGATGCAAGTACCTATGTTACTTTGTAGTGTAATTTTGTAAGTTTAGAAAAAAAAAAGGTAAAAAAAGGAACAATGGTAATTGTACACTATTGACCAATACATATCGTTATTAAAGTTTGGGCTATGCAGGCTCTGCGTAATTTGGAATCAGACGGTGTGTGAGTTGTGCTAAGATATTTTTATCAATTCGTAGTCACAAGTAAACACACTTAACGAAAAATACTAACAATTTTGTAGTTGGCACATCTGTTACATATTTTCGAAATTCATCATTTTTGTTTGCACTTATAATTCCTAAAAATATACACCTTCCCCCTTTTTTTTGGAGAGCGTGTCAGACTTTTACTGACTTAAACCCACTCATTTTGCCCTTTATGTTCCGGGGTCACGGTAACGATTATAACCATTCCGCAACCCTGGCAGGCATATACTAAACACCTTCCCCGTGGCCTGAAAAAACCACCTCAGCTTTGCTGAATTATTGCCTACATCGGCGCTTTCTGTGACGAGGTGTATCACAGTACTGCGTATTATAAATATTTTTTATAACACATTTCATCTAAATCGACCTCCAAACCTACTTAACTGAAATAAGTTCAAGTCCAAGGTGACTTGAAATCGTTTAAATATTTAAACTTCAAACCGACTTCTTGACTATCGATTCGACTATATCTGGAGTAGGCACGAGACTTCGTATTATCGTTACAAACTACATAATCATCTTTATTTGATCAGCTGGTTAAAGATTAATAGGTAGACTGTGTTTGTTACACGCGTCTGATTTAGTCCTACCTTTTAACGACCAAGCGACAGCCGGCTGTTGCGCTGATATTAATAATAAAATTAAGTAAAAGTAAGTTACAATCTAAATAGTACTAAGTTAGTACTATTTAGATTGTAATTAATAAAAATCAATAATAATAATAATTGTGAATTAATAATAATAGTACTAAGTTAGTACTATTTAGATTGTAATTAATAAAAATCACAATTGTATATACTTTATAGTATAGTTAGTACTACTAACTATAGTGTAGACCTGCCTGATCTAAGTTAGTAAAAAACCCGTGTTTAAGGCAATCCTTTTAGTTTAAACTTAAAATTAAAAACAAAATAAAATTAGAAGCTAAAATGAATTGTCTATTGGTGCCGATTCTCTTGTGCACAAACTAACGTAAATTTAAGTTAAGTGCATCATTCTCTTTCCGTTTAATTAAGAAAAGGGCATACATTTTGAGCTAAATAATATCGTTTAAAAGGAATCGATATTAGTAACCTAGATCAAGCGATGATATGATAATTTGTTTTTTCCATAATTTGTTTTATATATCGACAAGATAATCTTGATCTATTAAAGATTTATAACCGTAAAAAAATTCAACAACCAATTTTATTCGTAATTAGAACAACAAAAACTAACACTACTGTTTGCTTTGTCAAAGGAAATTCATTCTTATTGCGTTGATATAAAGGTGAGGACACTGCCTGTATTCTTAGCAGATGTTCGGTCAATCTATCGATATTAGACAAGGTTAGTTATGCAGTGAGTGTAGTCTCTATGTGGTTAAAATTAGAGACTATTTTCCACTGCCACAGTTGTAAATAAAATATGGTGAAATTGATTAGTGATGACAAGTTACAAGATCGAGAGCTGTTAACATTTTTGTTTTTATTATCGATGTCAGTAAAAGGGATGCATATTCACGCTTTTTTTCATGTTCCAGTAAGGTGTAAAGTTGTAAATGTGAATGTCAGTATGAGATGTATTGATAAACGAGTCTTTTGTGATGGATAAAACAAACATTAATGAACTATTTTATTTAGCTTTTGTTATCCATACTAATATTATAAATGGAAAAGTGTGTCTGTCTGTCAGTCTGTCTGTATTTTTGTCTTTCTTTCACGGCAAAACGGAGCGACAAATTGACGTGATTGTTTAAGTGGAGATAGTTGAAGGGATGGAGAGTAACATAGGCTACTTTTTGTCTCTTTCTAACGCGAGCGAAGCCGCGGGCAAAAGCTAGTAATATATAACAGACGAAATTTATATGTATAAAAACATTTTTTAATAAGATTCCCATAAGGAAAATTAACTCTTATTACTCTACTCTTCTCTACTCATATTAATATTTTACCACTTCCTCGTGTAAAAGGTTGTGGGTTCGAATCCGGGCAAGTACCAATATGACTTTTTCAATTCAAAATGTATGTACGTTCTAAAGTTAGTCTTGGACATCACTGACATCTTGTGCCTTGAAAGCACGTAAAGCCGTTGGTTCCGGTGGCCATTCGTAGATTTCTGACAGTAGTTACGGATAGTCAGAAGCCAGAAAGTCTGACCAGTCTAACCAAGGGCGGTCCTGTCGCCCAATTACTGGGTTGTGGAGGTGTGATTGGCAGTCGCTTCACGTAAAACACTGGTATCCAGCTGAATCCGGTTAGGCTGAAGGCGATCTGAAAAAAATAGTTAGTAGGCTAGGAAGATGATGATGATTTCATAAGTTCCCAAGCTTTTTCCCAATTATGTTAGTCTTGACTTAAAATCTAACTAGATTCAGCTGTTGTTTCAGCTGATTCAATGTTTTACAAGGAGCGACTGCCTATAAGATCACAACCTACTTATTTTACGTGATACCACTTAGTTTGAATGAATGCAAGAAATTTTGGCTGCTGATGCCATAAAGACTGTCAAATGTCAACAAATGATCACCGAAACGTACGGATTTATGAGTTTTCCAAGGTATGGGGTTTTTTTTTTTTTTGGTGAGTGGGAAATCATCCAATGACTGCTCCCGTCCTGGGTGCGGCGGGAGGGCGTGTCAGACTCTTACTGACTAAAACCCACTCATGTTCCTTCGATTGCCCTTTATGTTCCAGGGTCACGCCCAACTAACAATTTAACGTCGTACAAAAGTTTAGGAAACGTTATCATAAAACCATTGATCGTAATATCTAAGTTGTACTAACGTTATAATAACGTTTACTAAACGCGAAAATGGCCCCAGTTATACGACCAACATTATCGTTTAATGGACATACAAAAGTCGCAAGATGACTTCGTTACGTCATTCAAAAGTCGTATGAACGTGATGGAATTACCACTTTCGTCGCGCAGAAGTCGCATCATAACTTTACAACGGCTCGTTTGTTGTATTGTCGTCATACAGGTGTTTTTGAATGACTAAAACGTTTTATTTGAGTCAAGGAATGACACCTGTAAGACTTCTCTATTTTTCTTGTTAGTGGCATGTGTTTGGATTTGATTCGAGATTAGAGTGCAAAATAAATAAGTACAAGGTAATAAAAGGTTTATTTAAGTTATATTATATATTTCGCTAATAACTGTATCTGTCTCTTATGGCGTTTAGTTCGAGTGGGTATTAAAGTTTTATGATTATGAGTATTTATTTGAAATTTTCATGCCCCCTCTCAATTTTGTGTTTAAATGATTATATTTTTATTAATAAAAATATATTTATTTCTAAAAATGTAGGACATGTTGCTTTTGTCACACACTTATCTCTTTACGACGTTGTAAAGACATAAATTCGTATTAAGGTTATTTCAAGACCATGCAATACGCCATGACAGCAGCTAGCTATTAAGGTTCCTCATAAATTTAAAACCCTTTTCATATTGTTCACAGTAAAAGTACAGTGCTATAGTGTAGTATGAGCTTTCTATTCATAATCTCAACAAATTAGCTTTTAAAAGTAAAATAACGGACTGGCTTATTACACTAGATTATACACAAATTGAGGATTTATTCAAAACTGCTTCCTGATCCTGACTTTGATTTAGAGATTTTACTTGCACATTCAAGCACCCAAATCACACACACGTACTCCACATCACACACACACACTCCACACCACACTCTACACACCTTCACATACCACCTGCCTGCATGATTTTTTTTTAAATTATTATTTTTAATTACATTGTTATAGTTTTGCAAAGTTATAAAGTCTAAGATTTTATGTATCAATATGATTCATGAATCACATCGTCTTCAGTGCAACAAAATGTAATGTGTAGAACTTTTACTAGGGGGCCTGATGTCCTGACATACAAGTTTTTGAAGTGAAAACTTCTTTAGCGGCGTTGAGCACTTTTTCTGTAATGGGTATAAAATCTTAAACTCGCGTCAGGACACGTGACCCTGATCGAAAAAGCGTAGGACGGATGGATAGTAGACAGCTATAATCAAGTTTTCACTTCTGCCGGCACTCCCGGAGTGCAACCCGTCTTTTTTTTTAAAACTTAGTTTAGGCATCAGTCTTCCACAAATTAATAGATAAAATTGTATCTGTAGACTATCAATTCATCATATGTAATTTGTGGTAAGAAATAAATAAATTATCTTATCTTATCTTAGTGTCTTAGTGTCTTAGTGCAGATTTCAAATATTTAACCATTTTTTTTTTACTTTTCTTTTGTAAGTTCCACTACGTGTTAGTCTTCTCCACGAATTTTTACCTTCCATTTTTCGTAGCAAATTTAATCAAACGTTCCGTAAATATGGCGGCCTAGACGTTTTAAAGTCAAAACCTGACTTAAATGCGACTACAAGTTTGATTAAAGTCAGGGCATGACAATAAACAGACATCATCAAATATATTGGTTATATTTACGTAAATAAATAAATAACAGCGGTCAATTGGAGACTCTTAAATGACTTAGTGGTCCAAGTCATTTAAGAGTCTCCAATTAACCGCTGTAAAACCGCATAGTGATAGTTATATAAACGTCACTGTGAAAACGTCTATACAACTGCTACATTACATAGATGTCATATAAAGGTTTTTCAAAGACCTAATTTAGTTAGCACAATACGCTTAATGGACTATAACGTTAGTACGACTATAGCGTTGTCGTACAAACGTTTTAGCTAAGACTGTAATACAACGTCGTTTAGTTTAGTCTTACCAACGTTGCTAAGACCAGCTTATTATGACATATGTGTCGCACGACTAAAAAGTTAAATTAAAGACGTCTAAAGGACCTCGTAGTCATCTCACTATCATTATAAGACTGCTATTCAACTTTATGTCGTATAAGTCAAGACTTATATGACGTTTTTGTTTGTTGGGCGGTGACTACTATACACATTCCGCAACCCCGGCAGGCGTTGGCCCTGTTAGGCCCCTTCCTGTGCTGACTCCTTCTCTTTGAGGCGCGCGTGGAACACTAACCCGCCGTCGACGCGGTCCTGGTCCTAGCCGGGCGGCGAGCTACCCATCGCTCGCCATCCGCAGAACCGCGCCTACGGTGGCCGGTAGTCGTCTTGCGACTCTCGACGTCTTCGCCTGGGTCTTTGTCCGGGGCGAGAGGCTCGTCGTTGCCTCTCGCGCGCCGCCGCTTCCTTCACTAGCATAACTGCTTCGCAGAAGGAGGCGACGGCATCCCATTCCGTCTCGCCCCGCAGCATGGCCTGAACCAGCGCCGGGCGCGAGAGGTCACCGCCGCCGATCGCCTCTACGAGGACACGTCTATGGTCCGCCCATGCGCGGCACACCTCCACCGTGTGCTCGACCGTGTCCTCCAGGCGACCGTTGCTGCAGTGGTGACACCCAGGCGTCGCTTCCGCCTGAATCCGACACAGGAAGGTATGGGGTGTCATATCACCAACTCACACACTCCGAAAAACTCAATAACACTGACCGACACGGGAGGAAAGTAGGACTCCACGTTTAGTCGCGAACCACGAGACTAACGACTCCTAGTTAAGACTGAGAAATAATTTATTTTGCACATCTGACTGTTACATAAAGAAAAAACAAAACCTATCAGCTGTTTCACATTCTAAATTCTCTCTCAAATAAATGTCGCTACAGATTATCGTTTGAAGCTCACAATTCTGTTCTAAATAATATACGCTTCAAAAATATTCAAAGAAAGTCTCCTTAATCCGAAGTCCGATTGTATTTTTTTTACACTGATTGCACAAATTGTTCGGTATTTTGTCCTTAGAAAAAAAAATGCAGCTGACACACGTGCCATAGAAGGAATTTCGCTCCAATTTTCTTTGTCACACACCCTCGCATCAGAAAAAATAAGTTTCGATCCGAATTCATAATTATTTCTTTTCTTAAACCCAAATACAAACTTACCATTGCCTTTGCGAAATCCAAAATGGCGTCCACTTCATTTCGGAACGTAATTTTTGCGATTCGAAATTTAAAATTGCTGGACGTGGATTGACATTTCATAGAGCTCTCAAATTTTACCACAGAATAGTGTAATGTTGCATGCCAATTTAAACTCTTTTCCGTTACAATAAGGTGGTGGTGAACTGAATTAATATTTTTGTTTTCTTATTATTCACCGTAAGATTATGTCCGGTATTGTTAACATTTACAATTTCACAAATGTTAGCTGACAGTAACGTGTGGATTTATTGCTTTACAAATGTTCTAACAAATCATTGAGGACTTGAGGAGCCATTATATTGAATTATTTGTATGTGGAAGGAAGAAAATATTAGGTAACATATGGAGTAACTTTTAGAAAAAAAAATGACTACATTCTGGTCCAGTATTATTTCTATCTCGGCAATAATTATAAACATAATGAGTAATACTGCGTACAAAAGTTAAAAATAATGCGAAGAAAATAAAACTATTTGAATTACAAAGAAGAAATAAATCAATATCTTAATTTACAAAAAAACAGATAAAGAAATAGTTCATCCAATAACAAAATTGCTTTTACATTTATTAAATTAGTTTAGATCTAGTTCTCAGAAATGTCTCGAAAAAGGGCAAAAGCAAAATATCAAGTACTTTAAACAGTTCAGCCAGTTCAGTTTAGCACAGAACAGTCATTTGTCTGTTTGCCCTTGCTTTGGCCTAGTTCTAGTTTCAAGCAATTGTTCCTACCATTCATCTTTAAGAAATGTCATAGATATTAAAAAAAAACACAACATGACCTTAAAATATTATTATTTGAAAAATATTTTGTATTTATTTCTGCGTCGGGTCCTGTCAAAGAGTAAGTATACCACGCGCTTCACCTGGCCTAGTGATGTACCCATAGACAATTTGTTCGATAAATATTTAATCTATGTTGTTCGTCCGGTCGGAAGGAATCCTGTTCAAATATAGAACGCGTTGAATATTTGTTGCGTAACATGCAGTTGGAGTTATGAATTTTCACTTTCAAAATTCGAATTTTTGTTTGGTTTCGATAAGTGTGCAGTCACGGAAAAAGTAGTTATCGATTATTTTATGAAAATTTTAAACGGAAGTAAAAAAATGCTTTTTTTTTGCATAATTAGGCATGTGTTCTTTACGTTCTTGACATAATTTTTATTTTATGTTTGTTTAATCACCTCAATGAAAATAAAGACTACTCTAAAATAAATCAACAACCCATTCGTAATAACTATATCGATAAATAGTATAATATCGATACAATACACATCACTATAGCTTCTAACAAGCATTCAACCGCATTTCGTCTCGCAAATACCTTTGCACAAAACTCCTTCAAGATATATTTATTCCGTTTCAAACAAAAGAAGGGTCTCGGCAGCTGATTTCGTTTTTTATAATAGAAATACCGTTCTCACCTCTCTTTTAAAACTGTATAAAATACGAAAACCACCCTTATTTCTTAAGAAATAAGGTAACATGTCCAGTTATGAGACTGCAAAATAATGCTGCCATACAAAAAAATAGTACACGCGTTCAAGAATTAGTACTCAAATTACTTGACTCCACCATAAGAGGTCTTATTACTGAAAAGGGTATTGCGGTACCGCATTGTGGAATTAAAAATAGTGTAAATGTCTTAAAAAAAATAAAGGAAGTGGGTTGAAGTTTGTCCAATTTTGACAGCTAATCCTGACATTTAATTAGTGGTGTTACTAGAAAATTAAAAGAATATTTTTACGTGTGGCAGTAATTGGGCCATTGAGACGGTTAATTAAAAAGGTCGCTCTTTGTGTGACACGTGACCAAATCTATTAAATTTCCGGAATAATTTTAACGAATAAGTGTGTTTTTTTGACTCATTCTTCTGCTGTACTTTTCTGATTAATTTCGTTGCGGGATACTGTGGGATCCAGTATAGTTAATCGTTTTCTGGAACTTCAACGAACTTCATTGAGTTTCCGCGTATCCGTGAGCATCTCTATTGATTCTGGCAAGACATTAAACTTAGACTAGAATTCTGACATTTAGGAGTTCTCTTGATAGCAAATACTTTTGAAACGTATCTGGTTAATGATTCTGTTTACTGTCTCGATCTACATTTTTGTATTATATGAATAACCTCTAGCTTTATGAGCTGTAACTAAAATATGAGTATTAACCTTGCCCGGCATTCATCATTCTCTTAACTTGCTTTACAATTGTAAAACTTATGTAGTGACATAGTCACGGAAAGCACATAATTATTAGCTACACAACGGCACAGATTCAATAGTAATCCAGGTATTGTAAGTGGACAGGCAGCATCACCTAATCCGATCGATTGTGACGTAACGCCAGATAGAAGGACACAGTGACTGGTAGCGCCGGGGGATTAATGTGTTACCTGGTTAGCTCGTGTGCTATTCTGACCTACATCTGTACTAATATACACTGGAGAGTTCGTTCGTTAGTTTGTTTGGTTGGTTGGTTCAAGACTTTCTCATCTTTTCTGGATCTTTGGGACTACAGGTGGGTTACCATGACGTTTAAATTATTCCTGTTCCAGAGTGCGCTAGTGACAACGTTATACACGTTGTCTAGCGCCGTCTCTTTCCCACTGAAAGTAATATCTAAGTAATACTGCTATAAGGGCTTGTGGTAGGCTCCCTGGTTCGAATAGGCGAGACGAAGAAAAAAAACAAATCGTCCGTCAGTTAGATTATCAAAAAAAATTTGGACACGTATTTTTTCTTTTTTTCTCGTAAACGAAAAATAACCACTATACAATGCGGTAACGTTTCGTACAATTTTTGCTGGAACAGTGACTTCAAAAGTGACTCCGGAACTATAGAAAGATTTAGAAGCAACAACTTCTATATCTTTGTGTTTTGTTATTAATTTGATCAAGCAAAAAAATACGGTCGTGTCCCGTATTTTTGGCCGGTCTATCAGACGGGCTTAACAGAATGCTATTTTTTTTATGTTGTCGTCGTCTTTAGCTGTAAGTCTTCCAAAGTATTAGCTGTAAGTCTTCCAAAGTATTAAATAAATAAATAAATAAATCTCTATTATCCACAAAAACGTGGACGAAAATGACAGCCACTCTCTCATAAAATGAAAATAATTCCCGTTTTCCTAGTTGTAAGTAAATACGCTTAGATCTAAGAAATGCCAAATCAATAGATAAAAGTGATTCAAAAGAAAAGTTTATATGTTCAATACCTACATGCATATTGTAGAAAAGAAAAGCCAAGATTTTCAAAGAATTGTAAAACCGTGCGAAGCTGGGGCGGGTCGCTAGTACACACGGCTACACATCAAGCTATACAAAACCAGTTTTAGCTGACCTCGCATTGTGAATGTTTTTTGTACATTTAGAAGTCAGCTTATACTGGTTAAGTATAGCTTGATGTGTAGCCCACCGTACCTTATAAGATATGATAGTGTTTATCTAGACAGAATGTGTTCCAGTTAGAAAAGCTACCGATATTTTTTCTGTTAAGTTGTCTTTTGTTTTGCTTATCTCTCCTTCTCTGAAATGTTTCTTGTACTGCAAAATCAAAGGTAGTTTTTAGATGTGATTTCAATTAAAATATACGTTCTAAGTTTATCAACATCATACAGACAGACCAAGTTATCTGTGAACTGAAGGGTGACACTGTCGATTCAGCGTTGCAAAGAAAAAGAGACAGAGTATACTCAAATAAAGTCAAATGTATGACTAAAATGTCATGTCAGCAGTAGTTCCAATTTTAGCCATTTGACAGATAAGTTGGTAAGACAGTACATCACACAGACATATCGGCCCTCTGTTTGTCTCAGTTGCCATTTGGCCTTTGACAGTCGTTTCGGTAGCCAGAAATCAAAAAGTCAGACTATTAGCCGAACCGCGGGATACTTGTCGTGTTACCCAGTATCTGAGTTATGGAGATCTGGCAGACAGTCACTCCACGTAAAATATTCAGCAGAATCTGTGACATTGGAAGTCGACCCTTACATGGTTGGGAAAGGACAAGCTAAATTTAATGAAAAAGATTAATTGTTTTTATTGTTCTGTTTTATCTATGTATTGCTTTTTTACTAAAGCATCAGTCCTTCTACTTCGGGTAAAAAAGAGGCAGAGATTTTTCTTTACACGCTCCGATTAAACATTAAAAAAACCGGCCAAGAGCGTGTCTGACCACGCTCAATGTAGGGTTCCGTAGTTTCCCGTTCGTCACAATAAGTGTTCCCTCCCACTTATAAGTTTTAAAAAAGGCTATTTGTTACGTTGACATACTAAGTACGCAGAAATTATTTTGTACGACCTTTTTGTCTTTTTTGTACAAAAACTGTTCTTTCTATCACGTTCAAAATAATTTTCCTAGAAAGTCCTTATAAAGTTCTACTTTTCAGATTTTTTTCATATTTTTTAAACCTACGGGTCAAAAGTTAGAGGGGGGGGGACGCTTTGATTATTCCTTTTGGAGCGATTATTTCCGAAATTTTTGACATTATCAAAAAATGATCTTACTAAACCCCTATTCATTGTTAAATACCTATCCAACAGTATATCACACGTTGGGGTTTAAATTAAAAAAAAAATCACTTCCCACTTTACATATAGGGTGCTACCCTAATAAATCATTTTTTTCCAATTTTTATTTTACCACTTTGTCGGCGGGATTTATATACATATTGGTACCAAATTTCAGCTTTCTAGTGCTAACGGTCACAGAGATTAAGCGAGGACGGACGGACAGACAGACAGACATGGCGAAACTATAAGGGTTCCTAGTTGAGTACCGAACCCTAAAAATTAAACAATAACTAGGAACAAATATCACACATACATCACTTACCACTGATCCCTTTTTAAACATTTACCCTCATTATTATTTTAATTTAACATTATGTTCGTATTTAGAACTTCTGTTCTTTATAAATGCGCACACGCACGGTTGGACACCGCGTTCTCTTTTTAAATGTCATCCTCTAAATGCGTGTCATTTTGTTGCGGACAATGACGTCATCATATCGATAAAGTGACAACGTGGACAGCCCTAATCGTGTTACCAAAATGTCATTCAATTTTTTTAATAATAGAATGATTTTTGTTCTGTTTTTTTTTTCTTGTTATTGAAGAGTGCATAGAGGCTGTGATAGAGGTCATTGCAAAATGGCCTCTATTGTCTTTGTCTAATTAAATATTGAAATAACAATAACTGATTTTCCGTTGCGGTACAGTATTTACCATTTTAATAATTTTTTTTTTTTAATATTCTTTCACGCTAAAACTATGCACTGCAGAACTATAAAAAAACCTGCAACTCTTTCATTTTAATTTCTCAATTCACTAATATTATAAATGCGTAAGTAACTCTGTCTGTCTGTCTGTGGGTCTCTTCTTCACGCCTAAACCACTGAACCGATTTGAATGAAATTTGGCACAGATATAGTCTGAGACCCGAGAAAGAACATAGGATAGTTTTCATCCCGGAAATCCCCCGGGAACGGGAACTATTATTCGCCGCGGACGAAGTCGCGGGCAAAAGCTAGTTTAAAATAAATCTAATCATATCCTTTGGGATAAAGCTGACTCCAACAGACAAACAGGCAGACCGACAGCATAATGTAATAAATCTAAAGTTTTTTGGTATAAATGCTGTTTAAACGTCCTAATCTCTGGAACTATGATTTAACCTGTTTTATATACTTACACATTTGATAGGACATAGCGTGATGATAATTATATAGCTTGTGTTACTAGCTGATAACATAGCTTTATATTGAAGAAATACTTGTTAAAGTTGGTTCAATATTTTTAATATATTACTCATTGTGACACTATGTTTTTTAGCAATAATTAATCCTTTTGATGAAGCCTTTCGATCGGTAAGATAAAGCTACAACAGGTGATTATTTAAATACCTAAATACAGTTTAAATTATTTTCTTAAATTCAAATAATGTCTTCTTACAGCAAATTGTTCAATTTACAATATTTAAGGTTCTTTCCCTCCATGTGGCATACCGTGGGATGCCCAGTATAGGTATATCTATTACAGAATGATTACAGACAATTTAATCTTTTCAATATTAGCTTAGTTATAAGTACACAACATCCAACAAAAACCATCTTCAGAGGATGCAAGTCCTTCAGATCAATACACTTAATAACATTTCACAGATAAGAATCTACCTTCCGACCTTACTACACAATACGTTATATCAATCGGATATCGATACTATCGCGACAGAGGAAATAGAATCGATTATAGGCGAGTTACTCGATTGTGGATAAGGGTTGCATTCATGCTCAATTTATCGATGTTATGTGAACTGTTGCTTTGATATCGATACCTTTTATTTGTGCTTGTCTGTTAGAAGCAACTTAGTGTGTTTTGTATTTGGTACTGATTGTGAAATACTGCACGTGGATGTAGACTGTACTAAACCTACGTACACACGTGATTTCAGACAGAAAGAAAGGCAATAGCAGCGCGACAGCCGGCTGTCGCTAGGTCGTTGAAAGGTTTGTAGTAATCTTCCTAGGTGAATTTAGGTAAGATGAGTTTCAAGTGCCAAAGAAAAGCCACCACCATTACTGGAACTTAGCAATTCATAAATTATATCTAAATTGAATCTGGACTGTTTACTTACATGTGCAAGACAATACATTTTCTCAGTGATATCAGTGTTGATCAAGATAAACTTAGAAATTACTTACATATGGCATTAAAGAACAAATCCATAGATTATGTATGCTATAAATAAAGTGTTATCAACAAGGCGTGTTAATCTTTTAAGCCAACAATAACACTTTAGGACGGATCCGTGATATTCGACATGGATCTCATAATTACGTTTAAACAGACTTGGAGGACGTCGTTTTTATTAATTATTAGTACAAAGTTTTTGTTTTAGCATTAAACCTATAATTACTGTTGATGTGCCTTTTGAGTTCGCGGTAATTCGCAGATGGTCCCGTATTAAATATTTTTAATAATATTTTTTCCACTAAAGAGCAAGCTTGCTCAATGTTAATGGGATACTTTACATTCATTTATTCATAAAACATAAGCTTACAGTTTACAAACCAAGTCGCTTATATCTATACTATAGGTGCAATTCATTTTAATTACATATGTATTATACTTTCCTAGGTTACACAATAAACTGTTTTTTTGGACAATCCTGCCACAATCCCAACCACTGCAACTGCTGAAAGAGAATCCAGAATCAAAGTTCACCAGAAAAGTGTCGAGGTATTGAAGCTCGTCGAGTCCCGGGGAAACGATTTAAACTGTTTTGACTCCTGCAACCCAAGAAAAGAACAACGGAATAGTAAGAAAAATTACATAAATTCTAGTTCCTTCTCACGACAGAATGTAATCATGTATATAATTAATTGTAACATATTTATTTTAAAAGAGTACATATGGAGTTTCTTGCCCATTCTTCTCCATATAAGCAACTTTTTGGAATAGGCAACTAGAATCAACTATTTTAATGTAATTGACGTTCCAAAGTGCCTTCATGGTCTAATGGAAATAAACGATTTGACTTTTGACTTACTTTTAAACTTGGGCTGTTACAAAGAAATTCCGATTGGAAAAACCACGTGGTCTTACCACGCTACCGACGACGACAGAAGTAAGTCAACGATAAGTATAACACTGGTACTATTGGGTACTTACTAGCAGGTGGTACCTATATAGTTAGGGAGATACTACATGGGTACACGTCATATCAAATATTTGAACTAGGTTTAGCGACTGTTGTCAAGTATTTGAACAGGAAATTGTAATATAGGTCATGAGGTTCTCCATCAGTTCCTGCCTACCGGAGACCTATATTTATGAATAGATTTTATTAAAGGAATTTCGGACTTCCTAAACTCCTTCAAACCAACCAAACATTCCATGTTATAAAACCTATACCTACTAGTATTTTAAACTGAAGAAGCTGTTTGTTTTACAGGAACTGAATCTCAGGAACTGCTGGTTTTTTTAATTGAATAAATATTTTAGTAAGGGCAGCCCATTAACCTTTCGACGACCAAGCGACAGCCGGCTCTCGCGCTGCTATTGTCTTTCTATTGTGTGTCGAATCACGTGTGTTCGAAGGTTTAAAAAAATCTTCTCGTGTTGAATATCACAAACGCTAACCAAGTAAAATCGACGGAGATAGCTCGTAATTACATACTTTTATTATTATCAAATTAGCATAAAGCATAACAACATAACAAATTCATTATTAGAACGAACATGCACAAAATAAATAAATCGGTTCCACGTAGCCGCACAAGCGCAGCTTTGCACGAAGCATACTAACGTTTCATATAACAGTCCTTTTAACTAGGAAGCCGTGACGACCAAAAAGCTGTTTTAGAATAATAACAAAAAGCAAGCGATGGAATCATAACATTGCTGCTACTTATAGCCTACAAAAAGTTGTTTTATTTCTTACTGATAATAATATACATATTATAATAGCAATGACACAAGATTTCTTGGATTTTTTAAACTTATTTTTAGTCTAGCAACTCTCTAGTTTAAAACTGCACTTGTGATTCTTAATTTCGTATCACGAGTGTCAGACTTCATTCAGAGTCAGACAGAAGAGTCGAAGCTGATCCTCTTAATACTAGCGACTCTAGGGTCAGGCACTTGCAACATTCGAGTCTGACACTAGTAACAATGAGTAATGTAATGAGTAATGTAATCTAACAATTACATTACTCTAGACTGACATTAGCCACCGACAATCGAATCAAATAGTCTAGATTTTTATACAGTGACAGTAGTCTAACAGTCTCAAAATCTCCAGACTGACACTCGAGACTTGAGTCGAATCTGTCCAATACTCGTGAACTCGTGTCTTACAATCGTAACCCGTGTCTTAGACCGTATTCAGTCCTCTCCTGACGGTCAGGACTGACGTCGGTCTGCTGTAGCAGAAGTTGGTTTCCATAGAAACCACACGAGCATTCAGAGTACGTCAGGTGGAGAGCACTGCAAACCGCCTAACACTCGTAACTCGTGCCTTATACGTATTTATTGTCAGCCGTCTGTGTCCCACTTCAGGGCAAAGGCCTCCCCTCCCTCCTTCCACATGTCCCTATCTAGTGCGGTTTCAGGCCAATCCTTGTGATATCTATCAAGTTCGTTCCGCCATCTCCGCCTGGGCCTGCCGCGTTGCCGTTTCTGCTGTTTGGGATCCACAATGTGGTTACTTTTGCCCAGAGCTCTTCTGGTATGCGACAGATGTGACCAGCCCAGTTCCATTTAAGTTTGGCAGCCGTGTGCCCTACATCCGCAATTTTAGTTTTGGAACGCAGTATCGAGTTTCTTATGCGATCTGCGAATTTAACTCCTAAGATACTGCGTTCCATTGCTCTCTGGCAAACCCCGAGTTGCTCTCTGGCAAACTTTTGACGCTTGGTTAATGACCACGTCTGCGCTCCGTAGGTGGGTGAGTAGGTGCATTCTGCCCACCTTACACGTAACTCGTGGCTAATTTACACATGTCATATCAGTCATCAAATGTCACGCCCGCTATTTTAACACCTGGCTTCACCTGGCATTTTTTTAACATAATCGTTTGAGACCCTTTTCAATCAGTTCCGTTCGGTGACGTCGTGTATCCGTTACTTTTTGATTTTATGGCATAATTTTAATGATCGTTGATGAAGGTCGAATGGTTTATGTTTTGGTGCAAAATAAAAATTAATTTTAGAATGTCAAATAATTTTGATCACGGTATTGTCACCGATTATCGATTAGTAAACTTTTAGGTAATCTAAACTGCGGCTTTGTATGAATTTAACTTTGCTTTTTGATATTTACACACAAAATGGACAATAGACAATCGTCTATAGACAAAGCCTAAATAATATGTTGCATGTCTTAGCTGTTTATATTATAATACGTTTCAAAGGTTAGCGAAAAGCTAGATTTCTTCACGATTTCACAAACGGACAGAAAGGCCTATGTTCATCAATAAATAAATAATTGATATCGAAAAATGTTTAGTTTATTTTATTAACCTTTCGGCGACCAAGCGACAGCCAGGTATCGCGCTGCAATTGTCTTTCTGTTGTGTCTTGAATCACGTGTGTACAAAGTTTCAAACTGGCAAAAATAAACGATGATCAACTATTTAAAATATCTCTATCTCTATTTTAACTGTTATAAATCTACAAAACAATGAAACGAACACTTCAGTAAATCACTGAGCCATGCAACCGAAATAAAAAAAAGTTATAGCGTCATCGTAGACTCGTTAACGTGGGACAAACTTACACCATAATCCCCTAAACCAGGCAGGTCAGGGGTCAAAACATAGTTGATTTATTTGTGAGCATAGACCAGGGTAGGGTCTATGAGTATACTACTATTCGAAAGACCAGTTTTAGAAACTTCTATTGGTTTGGAGTGTAATAATTTCTTTTTGAGTTGCTCGGAGGGAATAGCTTGTAATTAGTTGGATTTAGAATTTTATTTTTATTTTTCTTTCGGTTATGTAATGCTATTTAGTCTTATCGAGAGGTAGTCATAACGCTTCTAACCCATTTCAATATAATTATTGGACAAATACGTCACTTAAAATTTTGAATAAAATATTAATTAACTACTAGCTGTCAGTACCGTTAGGTGGCGCAAGACCGATGCATGTGGAAATCTTTGGGGAGGCCTCTGTCCAGCAGTGGACGTCTATCGGCTGATGATGATGATGGTACTGTAGAGACTCCAGCTGATATTGAAATCTTTTTGGATAGACTGTTTATATGGACCGTTAATAGGGATGACGACAACATAAAAAAAATGGCATTCTGTTTAGTCCGTCTGATAGATCGGCCAAAAATACGGGACACGTATTTTTTGCTTGATCAAATTAATTAAAAAATATAAAGACAAAGAGCAACAAAGTTCCGGAGTGGGGGCTTTTGACGTCACCATCCTGCAAAATATGTATCTGATCGTGACGTCATGCGCAACTTTAACGCACTGTATCTTCGTCATTCTTCGTTTACGAGAGAAAAGAAAAAATACGTGTCCAAAATTTTTTGATAATCTATCTGACGGACTAATTACTTTTTTTTTTGTCGTCTCGCCTATTAGATGAACTATTTTTTAAATAAAGAATGACTTGACAGACCGTATTGCGGAAAAACAGACACAATGAAAAAAAAAAATTAAAATGAAAAAAAATAATAATAATTAACGCGTAAAAGTCGTTTAATTGTGTCGATTAGTTATTTCCTGTTTAGTTGAGGTCTCACTGACCTCTACAGTGCTATTAGTTCACTTACCCTTCTACTAAAGGTCTTCCAATAAGTACTTGAAGCTATTAAGAATGAAGAGAAACGCAGGTGTCTCAATGACCAGTCATCGGCCGGATATTTGACAACTTTGACAGTTTTTGTATGGGAAATGTGTCAAAAGTTTGACGTTACACGTCAAAAATCGATCATTGAGACACGATTGTAATAGCAGACTAGGGCCCCAGTGCAACGGTAGATCAAAGACATTACTTCTGCTGGACTCGGCCTTCAGCAATAAGTAAATAAATATCATGGAACAAACCACATCACACACGGCCATCTGATGCCAAACTAAGCAGAGCTTGTGGGTCTGAGATTAAATCAGCTTTGAGCGTTCTCTGATTGAGAAGAGGCCATGCCCTGCAGTGAGAAAATATAAGACTGGTACCATTTATTACAAAAATAGGAATTTTAACTTTGGTTTGTTGTATTTATTTTGGTAAAATCCGATACCGAACTGGTATTTTCTGTTCACTGTAACATAATACTCTCGCAGCTAAATCACTGAACAGATTTTGATTAGTACGAAGTAAGCTAGAATCCCAAGTAGGGATGAAAGCTACATTTAAATTTAGGGGTGTTGACTACATCAAAAGAATGACATTCTGTTTAGTCCGTCTGCTAGACAGTCCAAAAATACTCAATCAAATTAACAACAGAATACAAAGATAAAGAGCATCAAAGTTCCGGAGAGGGGGATTGTGACGTCACTTCTCAGTAAAAATCATACAAAGGCGTGACGTTTCACGAAACTTCAACGCACTGTATTGTCGTCATTTTCTGTTTACGAGAAAAAAGAAAAATACGTGTCCCAAATTTTTTGATTATCTAACTGACGGACTAATTACTTTTTTTTTGTCGTCTCGCCTATTGTAAACTGACTGACTGATTGATTGACTGTTGATATATAAACGCACAGCCCAAACTACTAGTCTTGGAGACATGTAACTTACAGGGTGTGATCTTTGTAGGAAGAGTAGGTAACGTCAAAGAGTAAAAAGATCTTTACAAAAAAAAGATAACAGACTTCAAAAACTAAAAGCACAAAAAGAACTATTTTGGAAGTCGGTGGCAACACATCAAATAGACCGGCAGAAGAGAAGCCGACTTCCGAAATAGTTATTTTTGTGCTTTTAGTTTTTGAAGTCGGATATCTTTTTTTTGTAAAAAGCTTTTTATTTTTTACTTTTTAGTTAGTCTCAATGTCTGACTACGTTTTAGACTAACTTTCAAAATAAAAATGTACGTTTTTCTATAAAAATTGAGGAGTTCCCTCGATTTCGGCATGATCGGATCCTGGACCTGATGACAATGGGACCATTTGGGAAGTCTACCCTTTCAAACAAAAAAAGAATTGTTCAAATCGGTTGGTAAACGACGGAGATATGCGCGAACAAACATAAAAAAAATATATATATATAAACATCCGAATTGAAAACCTCTTCCTTTTTTTAGAAGTCGGTTAAAAATATATCGTAAAGGAGTAAAATAGGGGATGAAAATTTCGATATCCACGCGAGCGATACCGCGGGCGAAAGCTTTTAATTTATATAAAACCTGTCTGCTGTTAGAAAACTGCAAAAGCTTTTTCTTATGTATTAGTTTAACTGCACCTAACTGCAATATTTATTTCAGTCTGTTTCCACGCCTAGGCTGTCATAAAATATTTAATAACTTGTGTCTGGAAAATCCTTACATATAGAATCTTCAGGGAATTCAAGAAGATGAGAATTGTATCTGTTCTGATCTTAAAATTGCAGCTTTCTTGATTGTAATGCATTTTTTTTCGAGAATGCGGCTGAAAACATTACTTTTAGTACGGCAATCAAGGACCAAACGATGAAGAACTGCCACGATGTATTGAATGCTATGGCCAAGGAAGAAAACAAAAACGTCGCATAAATGCCTATTTTGCCGCAGTAGTTTGTTACCAGAGGGCCTTGAATGAGTTATTTTTTGACGTAGATTAGAGAACCGGTACTATTGAATGTCTTAAACATCAGTTTTAAAAATACTCGAAATTTTCAAACTAGTTTTATTGACAAACAAACGTAACTTTATACACTCAAATTCGCAGTACTAACAATTCCTTCACTGACCCCTGAATCGCAAGCAAAACATTTTCTAACAACAATGGCGGCTGAAATCAAGTTTCGTTCGCTAATTTCCCACTTCACTAAACGCCATTGTAACTTCAAATTAAATGTAAGGCAACGTACATACGTGCGATCTCGGAACTCCAACCAACCCTTAGTAACAAACTAGCTCCTCAAGAATCGAGCCCGTAAATTCCCATAACGACGATGCATTGTTGACGAAAATAAATCAACATTTACATGTAAAAAAAAACTAGTTTGGCGGACCGGAGAAAAAAATAGAAGGGCGCAAGGCATTGTCGTCTTCGCTCCGTTTTCGCACACGGAAGTTCCCGTTTGAAGAATACGCATTTTATGATAACAATGCAACAATGGCCGATTGACAATAGGTTAGAATGAGAGCAGTTTCTTTGTGCAAGGAGCAGCTGATCTGCGCTTATTACTTTAACTTAGAAATGCAAAGACGTAACGGTGATTCAATTTTTCCGAATTTCGAGCTCCAATTTTGGTTGAGTTATGCAATTGTGCACCCACCTTTAGTGCCATCTGCCTCTGTTTATTCCTTTTTAAATGTTTTTAGGGTATTTTTATTTTTATGTAGATCTTATTTTTTAGAATGGACAGTGTGATAATAGGATGACGAGGAAGTTAACTTTTTAAAGTAAAGTGCTTTGTTGAAAGACGAGGAGGCGCCCGGTCACTGGGAATATTTTTATTTTCACATGTTCAAATGAAAGAAGTGTAACACACACACCTGATGTAACGCAAAAAGGATCATGGAATTTTCAGGATACCCTGAGCCCGTTTATCAACATTGTCTAACAGCTAAACCACAAAATTACAACATTACACTAGAAGATGAGAATAATAAATGTCTTATTACAATTAGGAAATGTTAAAACTGGACCTAAAATGTCTCGTAGTCCTTTTAAAACAATATCTTCTTCTTCTTCTGCTTCTCAGAATGTTCTCCTATCATGCTCTCCACTATGTTCTTGATGCGGCGATTCTAGTCCAGGTCGGCTTTGCAGTCTTTTTGATATTGTTTGACGATGGGTTCCTGCCATCATCTCATTGGCACACATGACCGCTTAATTCAATTCATTATAATATATTTTTTTTTATTTCAATCACGTATTTATTTCAATTAAACAACTTCTAAATTAATACAAAAATTACATATACCTCTTTCAAACCAAATAGGTATTCCAACAATTTTAAAGCTTCTCTTTTTAAATTTCAAATTCATCTGTAACAGCGAACAAAAGACAAGTTTTTTCTCAACATAAATGTAATTGACGGGAACGGCCAATAACAAGTCAGTTAACCCGTTGCCGGCGCGTGCCAGTCATCTAGACATTAAACTTGACCATAAATAGACATATTTATTAGTTGACCATTTACCAGTACAACCGTTGGCAGATGCAGCGTAGCACGCGCCTAACCTTTGGAAAATGTCAAGTTTTTTCAATAAGTATCATTTTATTAACTTCACTATCTTTAGCATACCTTGAAGTCGATTTAAATATGTCTTAAAAATGATAAATAAACTGTTTTAATTCGCTTTTTACTGCAACGGTTTGTTTTTAATGTGTTTTGTTAACTACTTAAGTACAGTAGGTAAAAGAAATATTAATGTTTCGTATGGGCAATAATTTTTTATAAAAATACACGGAAAAGTACTTAAATTTAAATTCGTAGTACTTAATTGTCAATGACAACCAATTCAGACCACGTTTAAGTAGATTTAATACACTATTAAAATTTCAATAAAATGTTTCAGTTATTTGAAATCAGTAAAATAACACAGAATTTATTAAAGTTCAAACGTCTCTTATAATGAATTTTATATGGTTTATATATTCTAAACGTTTTATAAGATGTGAAAGCCCACGTTAGTAACCGTTTTACAGCCAATCAATCTAATTCACAGGAAATAAAAGTCCCGAGACAGGCCATTAGTGGCAAAAGAATTCAAAACAGAGCATAAAAGATTTGTTCTCTAATCCTTACTAACCCAATTATCACATTACACACATAAATATTTTAAAATATTCAAATATTATTTGCATCGATAAAATGCATTAGAATAGTGTTAATTTTTTTACAACTTTCATTTTGCCAACTTTATTTTATGACGTTCGACTTAACCCGGCAGCGTAAGGGTTGAAGTCGTTTGAAAAATTTTAATAGACTAGAATGAATATATTGGTTTATTTCGTCCATCTTTTATAACGATTATTGGTGGGGCGTTTTCTAAGATCAGTGTACAAAAGAAATACTGCTTCATATAGATAAAAATGTTTTTATTATTTTTTTTTCTCTTGTGTTAAAAAATCCTACTGTCACCCCTCTCTAATGTGGGGTTGGAGATTATTTTTTTAAATGCTCTCTTCCGTGAATAAAAAACGTGGGTACGTCTTGGGAGATAAAAAAATATTTTTGTTTTTTTTTTGGATGTAGGTACTGACTTTTCTAGTTAGGAAATGATTTAGATCTGTTGAAATGCACTGAGGTGTAAAATTTTTTAATGGTAATATTTCGTATTAATTTAATGGAATTTTTGTTGCCAATATAGAAGGGGCTACGTCAATATAGAAATGAATTGAACAAAGTACATTATGACTAAAGATCTCAATTTATAAATCTATATAAATAAAAATTAATCACCGTAATGTACGTAAAAAAAGTGAGTGAATGAGACAGATGAATTCAGTAGTTCAGCCCACGAATGTTAACTTCAAACATATCATCTAAAATTTTAACAAAAAAAAAATTAAACACAAAAAGCACTTCCATTTTTTTATAAAAAAAATCCAGCATTATAATAATATGTTGCACCCATAGTTATTTAGACTATAGACTCCTTACAGAAAAAACCTTTAATACTACGTCCATATTTGGAAATTCTACTTCCATTTTGAATAGAACCTCATTAGATCTTCTTTGATTTGATTTATTATTTAATTGTTCCTGGCCTTTTTTCGTCAAAAAAATTAGAAACGCCATTTGAGTTTCTTTTTTATTTCTTATTTTTTCCAACACTTAATGGCCGTCACCCATTTTTTGGAAAATGTAGGCCAGTTTTGAAGGTAAGTTTGAGGATGAAAAAACTGTTTTGTAAGTTTTATTAAATTGGTAAAACCTTTTTGATTATTATTCTAATCTATATTATACTTAATATTATAAAGAGGAAAGATTTGTAATTATGGATTTTAGTATGTAACAAATAAACTTAAAAACTACTGGACCGATTTCAATTTTTTTTATTAGGAAGCTACATTATCCCTGAGTAACATAATATCACGCTATGTCCCACGGGAGCGAAGCAGTAACCAGAAACCTAACATAACGCGGGTGAAACCGCGAGGAAGAGCTAGTAAAATTATAAATGTCAAAGTTCGTGAGGATAATTGTTACTCTTTCACACAAAAACTTATCTGCGTTTTGTTGAAACTTCACAGATCCATAAAATTTTAGAAATTTGCAACGAAATTAATACTTACTTATATTTCGTTATATTGCAACATTCATATAATTATAACTTTATGATTTTCGTTTATTTTTTGCTTATTTATCTTATTGTCTGATGGCAAAGCAAAAATATTGTTCATATAATATATCATTTGCCAATGATGTCACAACACTCGTGAGAAACATTTTTACAATTTCTTGTCTTAATTTAAAAATCACTCAACTCAGAAAATAGAAAAAAAACACCATCACCTGATTCAAAAATGAAACCAAAACTGGTAATTTTCAAGTTTCATTTAGCTGACGAGACCATTAATTTAAAATACATTTGATGACGAAATCAAACCCTGATGAAATCAAAATAAACATGGTGATTAATATAATTGTGGGAATGAAGATAACTCAAAATTGTTTAATAACTTTTTTATTACAAATTTAACCAGTGTCATTTTTCCATAACAACTAGATATAATAGAAACATCAGCTGCACTTAATTAACACTCCACTGCAAACGGTGCGCAAGCGCAAAGGTCACACTTGGACGTTAAATACCAATGGTGACCTTTGTTTTTGCGCAGCACTTGAGGGTTATTGATTTTTTTAATGAAGGACGTATGAATAATTTGTGGAAGGAATAAATTCAAGTTGGACAGGAATTAAAAGGTGCAGGAAATTGCATCATGCAATGTCTAGGATTATCATTTTGTTCAAAGAAAAATTAATGGAGACATGGAAATGTTATAGATATTAAATGACAAAAATAAGGAATTAATTATAGCGTGGAATAAAGACAACAAAAAACAATTTTGCTCGTCAGTTAGATAATAAGGATTTTGGACACGTATTTTTTTTCGTAAACAAAAAATTACGGCGATACAGTGCGTCGCGTGACTCTACGCCTAGGTTTTTTGAACAGAAACGTCACTAGCCAATCCGAAACTTTGATGCTCTTTAAATCTTTGTATTATCTTATTAATTGGATTATGTGAAAAATATGTGTCCAGTGTCCATTGATCACCACGCTTGCTTAACAAAGATTGGCGATTCTTTACTGACTTCATTTTATTTTGTTTAATTTTTTTACGACATGGTACCTAAGGTCCACTGGCACAACCATTCAAGAAACTATTACGACAACTTTTTAAGTAAACTTTGATCATTACTTGTTTTATGTTCGCTAGGTATATCAGACAAATTTTTTGAATTAGCTGTTCCCACGTTATTATCCACCATAGTTCCCGATCTAGTGAAATTTTTGGGATAAAAGCTATCCTATGTCCTTTCGCAAGCTATGGACAGTCTATAGCCTGAGAAAGGACATAAGATAGTAGTAGCTCTGTACCAAATTTCATTTAAATCGGTTTAGTAGTTTTGACGTGAAAGCGAGACAGACTGAGTTACTTTCGCATGTATAATATTAAGTATTGATTTTAACCCGCTGTTGCCAACGTGGGTCGTTTTTACTTCAGCAACCCTCGTCGTTGGTAGATTTGTTATTCCTTTTTTTATATGTCACAATCATCACGGGCCTGTTGGTCTAGTGGTCAGTGACCCTGACTGCTAAGCCAGAGGTCGTGGGTTCGATTCCCACCCAGGACAAACTTTGTGTGATGAGCATAATTGTTTGTTCTGTGTCTGGGTGTTATTTATCTATAATATGTATGTATTTAAAAATTATATAAGTATGTATATCAGTTGTCTGATTACCATAACACAAGCTCTGCTTAGCTTGGGATCAGATAGCCGTGTGTAAGATGTCCCAGCATGGGCGTAGCCACACTGGGGCAAGCTGGGGCACTTGCCCCACCCTGGCTCTAACCTATTAGGTACCTAACTAAAAAAAAAAATTATAACAACAATCATTTTCCGTAAGAAATTTATACAATAAAAAAAATAGTCGACAAAAAAAAAGTGCGATCAAAACAAAAAGCGCGCACGATTGACCGAACGCGCGCATCGTAGCAGCTTTTTGAAACAGAGCCGTATTACTGCAGATAAATACACACATCTACATGGTCTAGGGATATTTCAATTAAACCTCAATAACTATAATTCTATTAACTTTTTGTTAAGACATCTATACATTAAAATTAACCTTGTTTAATAGCCTATCTAATCCATACTAATATTATAAATGGGAAAGTGTGTCTGCCTGTCTGTTTGTCTTTCTTTCACAGCAAAACGGAGTGACGGTTTGACGTGATTTTTTAAGTGGAGATAGTTGAAGGGATGGAGAGTAACATAGGCTACTTTTGTCTCTTTCTAACGCGAGCGAAGCCGCGGGCAGAAGCTAGTCTGATAATAAACTTTAAGATAAAGTATAAAATTTAAAAGAAACTTAGAAGAAGAGGAAAAACTCAGACAAAATTTAAATCTTGACTTTATTTTTGAAACATCAATACCTTAAACGACACAGCTATTTTGTTTATAATAATTGATGAAAAGTTTTATAATAAAACGCGGGGCAAGCTCCGCACCGCGGGACCCCTCCTGACGCAGAGTCTCCGGCTCCAGATCGCGGAGGGCGTGGTGAGCGCTCTGTTCCCTTCGCGGGGGGAGTTCACTCCCCCGCTCATGGCTCCGTCACCGGCGGTGTCCGATGCGGACTGCGACGACGACGACGACGACGTTCCAGAGGTGACCGAGGTAGAACTGGGAGTGGCGGTGCTAAGGCTTAAGGCCAAGAACACCGCCCCAGGACCCGCGGCCTACCAGGGAAGGCCTGGGTCTTGGCCTTAGGGGCTCTCGGGCCTCGACTAAGGGGGCTCTTTAGCGCATGTTTGGAGGAGGGCCAGTTCCCACTTCGTTGGAAGACCGGGAACCTAGTCCTTATACCGAAGCCGGGGCGTCCTGCGGACTCTCCGTCCGCATACCGGCCCATCGTTTTGCTTGACGAGGCGGGCAAGCTCTTGGAGAGAGTGATTGCAAGCCGTCTCGTCGAGCGACTGATGCGGGTGAGGCCGGATCTGGCGGACGGCCAGTTCAGCTTTCGCAGAGGACGCTCCACGGTGGACGCCATCATGCGCGTGCGGGCCCTCACGACAGGGGATGCGGTGGTACAGGGCAGGGTCGTCTTGGCGGTGTCTCTTGACATCGCCAACGCTTTCAATACCCTGCCTTTTGGGGTGTATAGGGGCCGCATTACGGTTGTGATACCGTAATGCTGCCCCTATACAGTGCGATGCGCATGCGATGCCTACCTCTGTCGTGTGGTCGAGGCCTATCTGACGGACAGAGCCGTTATCTACCCCGGTCACGAGGGAGTGTCGAGTCGACGAGGGATGTCGTGCTGTGTTCCACAGCGATCGACCCTGGGACCGCTCCTGTGGGATCGGGTACGACTGGGTGCTCTGCGCCGACCTTCTCGAAGTCGTCAGCGTAGTGTGCTACGCTGACGATACGCTAGTCGTAGCGCAGGGAGGGTTGTTCCAGGCAGCGGCCGACTTAATATTGAGAGGTGTTGCGACAGTCGTGGAGAGGATCCGGCAACTGGGACTTGAGGTGACCCTGCACAAGTCCGAGACCATGTGTTTTCATGGCTCTCGGCACCGGCCACCTCCGGGGTCTCAGAAAGCGGTAGGAGGGGTTCACATCGGTGTCGAGTCAACGATAAAGTACCTGGGACTTGTCCTCGACAACCGGTGGAACTTCACGGAGCATTTCCAACGTTTGGGCCCCAAACTGGCGAGGACTGGAGCTGCCCTCAAACAAACGGCTCCTGCCCAATCTCGGTGGCCCAAACGCCTCCTGCCGGAGGCTCTACGCGGGGATCGTGCGGTCCATGGCCCCCTACGGGGCTCCGGTGCGGGCGCCCAACCTAGCCACGGCTCCGGCCCGGCTTCTGAGGGCGTCCCAGAGGGTTATGGCGATTCGCATAGTGCGGGGATACCGCACGGTCTCCTGCGAGGCGGCGTGCCTCCTTGCCGGCACTCCGCCGTGGGATCTGGAGGCAACAGTCCTTGCACACACGTAAGAGTGGCGCGTACCGCATAAGCGAATGGCATGTACCTAACGAGATCTCACTCTCGGATCATAGGTATATCTGCTTCAAGTACAGTACCCGACGAAGTAGGGTACTGGTAACAAGGAGGAACCCAAGACACACTGACTGGAACTCCTATTTGAGAGACCTGAAGGTGGAACTCGGGGACCCCAAAGGTAAGCTAAACTCAGCAACAGACGTTGAATTCGAGGCGGAGCGGATATCCGAGGCTGTGATGAGCGCTTGGATGAGGAACTGCCCCGAAAAAGAAGTACAAGCAAGGAGGGAACCATGGTGGAACTCTGACCTAGCCAGGTTACGGAGGGAAACTAGGGCCACCTTTAATCAGGCTAAGGCTATCAAGAATTTCGAGATATATGCCAAAAAGCTAACGGAATTCAACAAGGCCGTACGAAAGGCTAGGAGGCAGTCCTGGAGGAACCACTGCGATAGCATTGGCAACATTCCAGATAGCATGAAGTTATCCAAGGCTATGGCGACTGCTAGGGTAAACCCATTAACATCCATCAGGGATGAGAATGGCAAACCAACAGAGTCTGGGGGAGACACCCTTGAAGTGATGTTCAGAACGCACTTTCCCGGCTCTTCCACATACAAGGACACGGCGGACTCAATAAGCTTAGATGACATTAAGTCAAAAACAACAAAAGCCGCGAAAAAGGTAGTAGGGTCTAATGGAATCAAGTGGGCCCTGGAGGGCTTTAAGCCATTCAAGGCCCCGGGGCCGGACGGAGTTTATCCGGTCCTACTACAAAAGGCGGGGAACATACTATACCCGCACCTTGGCAGACTATACAGAGCCTGCATCGCCTTTAGCTACATACCAAAGGCGTGGAGGCAGGCGAAGGTAATCTTTCTTCCCAAGTCAGGAAGAACAGACTACGAGGACGCTAAGTCATTCAGACCTATAAGCTTGACATCGTTTTTCCTGAAAACTCTGGAAAAACTTGTAGACAAGTATGTCAGGGAAGGAGCGCTGAAGAAACAACCGCTCCACAGGATGCAAAACGCATATCAGCCTGGCAAGTCGACGGAAACGGCGCTACACCAGGTGGTTAGCCGCGCCGAAATGGCGCTAGAGCGCAAAGAGATTTGCCTAGCATCCTTTCTGGATGTAGAAGGCGCGTTCGATCGGACTACCTTTAGAACGATACGAACAGCTGCAGAGAAACATGGCATAGACCCCACCATATGCGACTGGATGGACAATATGCTGAAGGGCAGAGTCATAGAGTCAACACTGCTAGGCGAGACCAAAAGGGCACACGTCACAAGAGGATGCCCACAAGGAGGCGTACTCTCACCAACCCTCTGGTGCTTGGTGATAGACGAACTGCTAACAGAGTTGAACAAAGGACCAACGCGCACGGTTGGTTATGCGGATGATCTCGTGATACTAGCAAACGGAAAATTTCCTAACACTGTGTCAGAGATTATGCAGGAAAAGCTGGACATGGTGGAAAAGTGGTGTAAACACAATCACCTATCCATCAATCCAAGCAAAACGGTGATAATACCGTTCACCAGAAGGAGGGACCTAACTCAAATGGGAACCATGAAGCTCTACGGCACCGCACTAGAGTTGTCCACGGAAGTAAAATATCTAGGAGTAATCCTGGATAGCAAACTCACGTGGAAAAGCCATGCCGAAGCAACAGTAAATAAGGCTCTAAGGGTCTTTGGCATGTGTCGCTCCGCCTATGGGAAAACATGGGGTCTAAAACCCCAAGTAATCAAATGGATCTACACCATGATGGTGAAACCGATAATCACATACGGGAGCATCGTATGGTGGCCTAGAACCAAGCTGGCAACATGCAGACAAGCGCTAAGCAAAGTGCAGCGGATTGCCTGCATGGCCATAACAGGAGCATTCAGGACCACGCCAACCGCGGCGATGGAAACAATGCTCAATCTCACCCCCCTACACATTGAAGTGGAACTAGAGGCGAGGAGGGCCATACATAGGCTTAGAAGTATGGGGCACTGGACAAACTCCGGTTGCAAAACAAACCATATCAACACAAGACCAAACAGGGTACTTGACTGGATTATGGACATGGGATGTGACAAAATACACACCATCCACAATCTCAAAAAGGAATACAAAATCTACATTCCGAGCAGGGAGGAATGGAAAGGTGGAATAAAACCCCACAAAGGTAACACTCAGATATGGTACACGGATGGCTCTAAAATGAGCACCGGTACAGGTGCAGGGGTACACAGCGACAACTGCAACCTCAGCCTAAGCATGGGCAAACTGGCGACGGTCTTTCAAGCAGAGACCTACGCCATAATCGCATGTGCGCAGGAAATACTAGATAGAGATACCAAAGGGGATACTATCTACATTCTAAGCGACAGCCAAGCAACACTCAAGGCACTTACGTCCAATAGAGTGGACTCTGGGCTGGTACTAAACTGTATCAAAATACTGAACAGGATAGGAAGGCGCAACCAGGTCAGACTGATCTGGGTGCCAGGTCATACAGGAGTGGAAGGCAACGAGAGGGCCGACGCTCTAGCTAGGAAAGGATCCGAAACACCCCTCTGCGGACCGGAACCCTTCATAGGACTCTCACCAAGGGTCATCAACCATACGCTAAAACAGGCTGCGTTGAGGACACACAGCACGCACTGGCACAACACAACGGGCCAGAAGCATGCTAAACTATTCCTCAACGACATAGATAATGGCTGGACCCGGAAACTATGGAGGTACAGCAGACCACAGCTCCGAGCAATCACAGGAGTCTTCACAGGGCACTACGCCACCAACAAACAGCTCCAAAACATGGGACTAGCAAGCGACCCGACTTGCAGGCTCTGTGGAGAAGCAGAGGAGTCTATGTTACACCTGCTGTGTGATTGCGCAGCACTAGGCTCCAAAAGATTAGGGTATCTGGCCCAACCATTCCCAAGACCAGAGGACTACAGGCTCAGCCCCATCAAGGCCATACTGGGACTAATGAAGGAGGTGCACAGAAGGCTAGGGGTTGAGTAAAAGGAGGGGTACAGCACAAAAGATCCAAAAGGGTCGAAGTGCTACGGCTTGGGCCGGCCCCACATTAAGATAAGATAAGATAAGAGTGGCGCGTGGAAGTGCAACGCCAGGGCGAAGTCCCGCTGCCGCGGGTTATCGCGGCGCGGCTCACGGAGCTCCGGCGAGATCTTATGGCGGAGTGGAGACAGCGACTGTCGCAACCTAGTGCTAGGCACGCCGTAATAGCGGCGGTAAGACCCCTCTTTGAGAAGTGGCTGGAGAGGCGCCACGGCGCTCTCACGTTTCGCTTGACACAGGTCCTCACCGGACATGGTCAGTTCGGGAGGTTCCTGTGTCGTATTTGGGCGGAAGCGACGCCTGGGAGTCACCACTGCAGCAACGGTCGCCTGGAGGACACGGTCGATTACACTGTGAAGGTGTCCTCGTAGAGGCGATCAGCGGCGGTGACCTCTCGCGCCCGGCGCTGGTTCAGGTCATGCTGCGGGGCGAGACGGAATGGGATGCCGTCGCCTCCTTCTGCGAAGCAGTTATGCTGGTGAAGGAAGCGGCGGCGTGTGAGAGGCAACGACGAGCCTCTCGCCCCGGACTAAGACCCAGGCGAAGACGTCGAGAGTCGCAAGACGACTACCAGCCACCGTAGGCGCGGTTCTGCGGATGGCGAGCGATGGGTAGCTCGCCGCCCGGCTAGGACCAGGACCGCGACGACGGCGCGTTAGTGTTCCACGCGCGCCTCAAAGAGAAGGAGTCAGCACAGGAAGGGGCCCAACAGGGCTAAAACCTGCCGGGGTTGCAGAATGCTTATAATAGTTACCGTGACCCTGGAACATAAAGGGCAATCGAAAGAACATGAGTGGATTTTAGTCGGTAAGAGTCTGACACGCCCTCCCGCCGCACCCAGGACGGGAGCAGTCATTGGATGATTTCCCACTCACCAAAAAAAAAAAAGGCTCTAGCACCTCATCTCGGTATTTCTAGTAGTTATTTCAATTCAAACCATAATCGTGCCACCTTGATATGCATGAACTTGTTGTGGGATGCTGCAGTCGTTTCCAACGTCCAGGTTCACCCCAAACGCGTACTCTTCGCGAATCATTATGAAATCCAAACCTGGATTCATCAGTGAAAAGCACAAGTGACCATTGAGAATGGTTCCAGTTTTCGTGTGCAATAGCCCATTGTAATCTTCTTCCTCGATTGCCTCTCCTTAATGCTGGTACCCAAAGTAGCCTACGAGCACGTAGGTTGACTTCATGCAGTCTTCTTAAAGTTTGACCGCTTACCAGCAAACCATACTCTCTGTATGTATCTCTCGTTATGTGAAATTTGTACCTACTTTACTTAGGTATTTAGAGAGGATTTTATTATTCTATATCTCGGGTCCAGAGCGTTCCGGCGCGTCCACTCTGCTCTTTTTCTAGCACCGCTCATACACTCACTTCCACTTTTGGCCAATACTTTTATAAAGATTTGTAGAAACTAAATATAAAATTTTTTTTTATGCGCACAGCCCAAACGACTTAAGTTATAGAAAAATTATTGCGGGGGGGGGGGGGGTAGGTTGACTTCTGCCCCATCCTGAGCCCAAGGCTGGCTACGCCCATGTGTCCCAGGTTATTTATTATTTATTTATTATCACAATCAGACGCCTGCAGTTGCAGGCGTCTGATTGTGAAATAATAATATATAAATAATAATAATATATAATAATATATTGTGAAATATAAATAATACTAAACTCCAGGGAGTTCCCTGGAGTTTAGTATTCCTTTTATCTATTTTCTGTTTGTGAAAAAAATAGAATTCTCTATTTATGCAATGCTGTGAAGGTTCCGTGCCTCTACTATGAGTTGATATCTAAATCTCATTCGCTAGCGTTAGCATAAAACTGGTGTCACAGCCTGACAAACAAATTGTTATTAATAAAATAATTAATTATTTAAAGACTGTAGTTAAAGGGTACATGCCGAATTCACATGCTGTAGATAGAATTCTGTATTAGAATCAATGTGTAATTGATTAAGTACGTTATGCTATTGCAAGTATGATTGCATATCGTCGTTGATAGTCTATACGGCGGTACTACAATTTGAAAGTATTGCGAAATTAAGCTGTATTAGTATTACTTTGTGATTTATTTTTAACAGTGCGTCCGAATTCTTTTTGGTATTATACTTTCAACGACAATATCAGTTTTCCGAATTAAAACACCAAAATTCGACCACCACATTTCAATAGTTCATTGAACAGTCCCCATTCACAACGCTCCAAAATTATCAACACAACCTTTATTTCATACATAACACAATCGAACTCATAATTAAAATATCCAATTATAAAATATCCTATGCACGTTCGTGCATTCTGTATTCTGTCAACCCTTTGTGTGCCGGGGTGTGGGCGACTGGGCCCCGCGTCCCGGGCCCCGCGTCCTGCTGGGCCCCAGCGTGAGATCTAGCCGGACAATGCTCACTACATGAACTGACGTGTAATGAACACGCATTCAGTTATTTTGTTAAATTCTCGACACGTGTATGCGTGTATTGTGTTTGTTTTCTCGCCTGAGGCGTCAATAGAAAGGGTGATTTAGATAGAGTTGTCGTTATTTCGGGAAGTGTAATCAGTATTGTCGGTTCTTGCTGTAATTGCAATTATTATTGTATCTTTGGGTGATAATTATGTTTAAATTAAATAGACAATATTTTGTCACATGCGCCGATTTAAATCGCTTTAATTTTTCTGTACGGTTCATAAGAATGAGAATCTGAGGACTGAGTAGCGATGAAACGGAGGATAATGAGACAGTCCAAATAATATTAGTGAAATTGCAGTAGTCACTATGGTAAAAGTAAAACCTATGAATATTTTTTTAGGTTCAGGGCCAGGGAGGGGTATTCAGAGCCCCACCATTAGATCACTAGTGGGTCTTTGAATACAAGTGTGTTCTCCAAGATCATTAAACAAGTAGGACCCACTAAAATACCCATATCTCGTGGGACTTACCGAAATCTATCTACACATATCAAAAATTTCAAAATTAAGTATCAGAATAAAAAAATAATGCACATTTTTATTGTAATAAATATTTATTGCCCTTTGACCATTCGTAAATTATTCCAAAGAATCTTATTACGTTTTTGAATCCCGGATTGATAATTTTTAAGTTTTAAGATTAAAATAACGTTATTCATTCCGGGATTTTGTTTACCCGCTCTATTACTTACTTTCTTAAACCTTATCTTACTATACCCAGCCTAATCCGATGTCTGTTTATAGCAAATCCAGTCAATAAATCGTGTCAACCATCGGTCACTGCAACAGAAGCCTAACCGTAAAACTCGACGGGATAACGTAGTTACAGATCGTAAACGACGGTCGTACGACTTAGGTACTTACGTACGAAAAGATTAATGGGTCGTAATGCTGAGGGCTATCGCAAACATACAATTTTTAGTTGAAGAACTATTTCATTCAAGGCGAACAGGCGATCTCAGCCTTCTTCTTTATGGATGGGAAATCACCAAAGGACATCACTCACTCCCCATACATTTTTGGTCCAAATGTGAAAATGCCGGCCAAAGAAAAAAAATATGATATTCTGTTAGATCTTGTTCTTCTGAACATTTTTTATTATGGCACCAAAACTGTGGGACCATTCCCCTTGGTTTTATTTAAGTTCAAAGTTACCCATATTTTTAGTAAAATAAATTGCCAAAACAAGAGATTTGCTGTTTAAGTAATGAGGAACATAGTGTAAAGCTTCTCAAAGATCCTCCGACCTGACGGGTGTTGTGTCTGGTGGGTTACTGCCCGACAATTGCTGTCGGGATTTTGTATATTATGCTAATGTCTTGTTAAACTCTTATTGCGCGATTTAGACTGCCAGTTATAGTACACATGTTGGGTGATGGATATCGCTACACCACTCCCCCTCTGAGACAGGAGATCGTTAGCACGATGAGTCATCTATACATCTTCATGTGATGCTTGCCGGCCCAATGGAAGGTACTAGTGAGTTTAAACCGAGGGCCGCATAGTTTTCGGTAAGTATTAACTGTCTACGGAGATGCCCCAGTGAATCGGGGTGATGCAGTGTCGCAGTGTGTAGTAGCTGGCTTTGTGTATATGCTAAATATATCGCGTCAAACACGTCTGGTCGCTCAATGTCATATTCTAGTTAACATGTTAGGCGATAGGTGTCACCACACCAAGTGCTTTCGGAATTTAACAAAGTGCTAGTGGTATTGAGCGGAGCGGAGTGGTTTAGGGAAAACTGACACATTATGTGGCAGTAACTGACCCCGAAAATGAACTTCAGCGCAGCCTTCATGACGTTATCATCATCACGTCATTAAGTCTTAAAGCTTTCCAGTGGGAGTCACTAAAACAGCCAGCAATCGCTTCGATGGGAATCTTAACCGCTTGCATGCAGTGGACGCGCGTGCGTGGTCATCACCTTCAAATTCTCTCTCTCCATCTGTGTCCTTGACATAGCACACTTTAGCTAGTCAGCAAGCAGAGAGGCGCTTCTGACCCGGTAATCGCAATAGCCAACTACAATGCGGCAATACAATACCTCGACTCACTGGAGTCCTATACGGCCTTTGGTTTCAACATTCTAGAACCTTCCACGGTTGGGCACGACGTAATAGCGGCGGTAAGACCGGTCTTCTTTGGAAGACTGGGAAACTGGTCATCATACCGAAGCCGGGGCGTCCTGCGGACTATCCGTACGCATACCGGCCCGATCGCCTCTACGAGGACACGTCGATGCTCCGCCCATGCGCGGCACACCTCCACGGTGTGCTCGACCGTTTCCTCCAGGCGACCGTTACTGCACTGGTGACACGCAGGCGTCGCTTCCGCCCGAATCCGACACAGGAACCTCCCGAACTGACCATGTCCGGTGAGGACCTGTGTCAAGCGAAACGTGAGAGCGCCGTGGCGCCTCTCCAGCCACTCCTCAAAGAGGGGTCTTACCGCCGCTATTACGGCGTGCCCAATACAGCTTATACTTCGAAAATCATAGCACAACAACATCGCTCACTATACATTTATTTAGAACATGTTCACACTTTCCTATCTTTGATTAATGATATATTAACCGCACAGCCAAAATCGCTGGACCTAGACATGAAACTCGGAGCCACCAAGAAGGGCTTTTGAAAATTCGACTCTTCAAGGGATAAAATAGTGGATGGATATTCGGCAACCATGCGGGCTAAAGATAGGACTAGGATATGCTATTGAATCTTTAAGTCATTATAATATAGTCAGAAATGAGGTGAAAGGTATAGCTCATTACAGCCACTCCGCACCGACTCGCCTCCTGCGGCTAGTATCCATACTATAAATGGGAAAGTGTGTCTGTCTGTCTGTCTGTATGTTTGTCTTTCTTTTACGGCAAAACGAAGCGATGAATTGACGTGATTTTTTAAGTGGAGATAGTTGAAGGGATGGAGAGTAACATAGGCTACTTTTTGTCTCTTTCTAACGCGAGCGAAGCCGCGGGCAAAAGCTAGTTCTTTATAACTCCGTACCGTCACCGAATCGCCTTGGTTATAAGGCGAGTCGGTGCGGAGTGGCTGCCGGATGGCTGTAATGAGCTATGACCTTTACAGTTACAATACTCATCAAGGCCATAATACCTACGTTTAACAAAAAAAAAAACAATTTAGAGTTCCTTAAATCCACATATAATCTTTTATTTAATCTATACTAATACTGTAGTACTGTAGACCCGCTAATCCGGACCTTGTAACTATTTTCATCATAACTTCACTGATATAACGAAGATTCGCCGGGTGGTAACTAGTCATTTGACGGTATATAAGGAATTAGAAAAATGTTGCACTATATACTGTAATTACTTAGTAGTCCGGCAGTATAATCTGACAAACTACTCGACTGTTGCCAAAGTAAAGGTCATAGCTCATTACAGCCACCTGGCAGCCACTCCGCACCGAGTCGCCTCCTGCGACTAGTATTCTTTATTTGTACTTGTATGGGCATGCGCTCACTATAAAATATCAACTCCGTACCGTCACCGGATCGCCTCGTTTATAAGGCGAGTTGGTGCGGAGGGGCTGCCTGGTGGCTGTAATGAGCTATGACCTTAAAGCTTATCATTCGCTAAACGCTAAATTACTCAACTGATTGTAATGAAATTCGGTAGAGAAATATCTTAAGAAAGGACGTAGCGGATACTGAAACTTCGTCTGCATCGATAACCGACATTCAAGCAGGCAAAGTCACGAGCAAATGTAGATAATAGTTCCGAAGTTTAAACTATCTAACAGATCAAATACAACTGTTCGGAAACATCTGTTATCCAAAAGATAATCTAATTTGTACAAATCGTTCGTAAACCAATGAAAATAAAGTTTATATCGGGTTCAAAGGTGCGGAAGTGATAGAAAAAATGGTTTAAATTTTAAACTGTAACAGTTGTGTGGTAGTAACAATCATTTTATTGTAATCGTGTCGGGTTTTGTGTAGTTTTTATGATATAATCGTAGTTTAATGTTATTGAGTTTCTGGACGACGTTTTTATGTTATTAAGATTTTTTAATTACCACCAGAACTGTATTGATGGTCAACTTAAAAAAAGGAAAATGGCATTTTCTGACCGGCCTGTTGGTCTCTAGTGGTTAGTGACCCTGACTGCTAAGCCGGAGGTCGTTGGTTCGATTCCCACCCAGAACAAACTTTGTGTGATGAGCATGATCGTTTGTTCTGTGTCTGGGTGTAATGTGTCTATAATAAGTAAGTATGTATTTATTACTATTTATAAATTATATAAGTATGTATATCAGTTGTCTGGTTACCATAGTACAAGCTCTGCTTAGTTTGGGATCAGGTGACCGTGTGTGAGTTGTCCAGGGATGTTTATTATTATTGATTTATCATTTTTATTTTTTTTATAACAACACTAACTAGCTTTTGCCTTCGGCTTTGGCCGCGTGGATGTTAAAACTTTCAGCCCCTAATTTACCGCTTTGGGATCCGGATTTCTAAAAGTTTTTTCTTAGTGGTTACTTATTCTTCATAAAGAACACCCCCTCCAAGTTTCATGTCTCTAGGACCAGCGGTTTGGGCTGAGAGTTCACATTATCATTCAGTCAGTTTACCTTCATATCTACATATAAACCTACTCCTTTTTTAAAGAAAAACACATCACGGTCAATACTTTCACTTCATGCCCTAGAGAACTAAGAAAGAAGAAAGAAAGAAAGAAAGAAAAACAGTTTATTCACACAGAGTGAGCTACAAATAATAAAAAAACTTATATACTATAAATAAACCTTAAAACTAAAAACATTTCAGTAGCGTCACTACCGCGCGAAACGGCTAGCGCTCGGCATAATGCCGTGACCCATACACACGCTTGAGTCCCCGACGCTGGTTTTCAGCGCTAGCCGGCAATGTGCTTTTTTTTGCCTTGGAACAATACTTAAATAACGTTATTGTTATTCACTGTTCAGAGCGCACTAAGTGGCAGATCGCACGTCGCTCTTGAAAACTTATTTCTAACTCGATAACATGGCTCAGCCATCTTGACCACTTAACACTATTCGGTTTACTAAGCCATTTTATTTTCAAAGCATTCTATGAGTCAGGAAACCTAGACTTGTAGTTAATACAAGCCCGAAATCGCCAACCCGCCTTGAGCAAGCGTGGTGATCAATGCTCGTGCCTTCTCTGTATGGGAAGAGGCCTTCGCCCTGCAGTGGGACAGTTATAGGCTGGTATATTTTATATATCTAAGAGTCAAATTATTACCGGAAACTATAATATTTAGCTGGCTTACTAGAAATAAAAGAAAATGAACATCGGAAAAGAACACTGAAATACAAACTTCTTAGATCTGAAAATTTTGACTGAAAAAAGATTGTTTTTTTGATACCTTACTTGTTGACATGATTGTGTCTACTGTCTAATACAATGATTGGATAGATAATCCGTGATGTCCAAAAGGGGTTTTTTTTTTTGGTGAGTGGGAAATCATCAAATGACTGCTCCCGTCCTGGGTGCGGCGGGAGGGCGTGTCAGACTTTTACTGACTATAACCCACTCATGTTTCTTCGGTTGCCCTTTATGTTCCAGGGTCACGGTAACTATTATAAGCATTCCGCAACCCCGGCAGCCGCCGGCAGGCATGTCCAAAAGGGATTGTACTCTTAGTGTCTTGGAGTAAAAACACACTGGCTCGATTCTCGTGCTGTCGAAAGTTAATAACAAACATTTTTATCTGTTTGTAAAGTGGCACGGATGAAACTCGTTAGGTCGAATGCTCGCTAGTTAAATAAATAAAATTGTATAGTCCTCCTCCTCTGTCGATTCCTCATTACTGAGGATCGGAACTCCTTTGAAAAAACTTCTTAACAGTTTCTCTCCATCGGCTTCTGTCCAAACCATCGTGGAGGGCCGTGCTGACAGATGATGCGGATGAGATTGATATCTGATCAGCCCACCTAGCCCAACCAGAATTGTATAGAATAGTAAAAAAAAAATAAAGTCAGACGACGCTTTATTACTTGAGACTTTTGGCGAGATTTAGTAAATAGTTGTTACTAAGCACTGAATTTGGCTTAGCCATGTCCGTCTCTATCGTGTACTTGACGATGACAGTTGGTTATGTACAGTGACAGGTAGTGCTTATCCAAATTAAGTGCCAAGTAACATCTATATATCTCGGCCTTAGTATTGGACTAAAAATTTTGTAAAATAAAGGTAGGCAATAGGCGAGACGACAAAAAAAAAGTAATTAGACCGTCAGATAGCTTACCAAAAAATTTTGGACACGTATTTTTTCTTTTTTCTTGTAAACGAAGAATGACCACGATACAGTTCGTTAAAGTTGCGCATGACGTCACGATCAGATACATTTTTTGCATTACGGTGACGTCATAAGCCCCCACTCCGGAACTTGCTCTATATCTTTGTATTTTTTTATTTATTAATTTGATCAAACGAAAAATACGTGTCCCGTATATCTATGAGACGGACTAAACAGAATGCTATTTTTTTAATGCTGTCGTCATCCCTATTCTACTTAAAAATTGAGACAGATCCATGCCAGATCTGTGGTCCGAAACCTGGTTTACACTTTTTGTGACGTTGCAGACCTCCATAATTAAGAATCGATCTGGTAATCGGCTCATGTTAACTAATGTCTTTCTAAACAATACAATGAGACAACCATGTGTAAAATTTTGCACCGCATTGTTCAATTCGACACGTACTTAATAAACTATTCTTAAACTACAATCATTCGTCAACTGCAATACACTAGAGACCACAGAACATACATTTTGCAAAAAATGCATTTCTCCAAAATTCATTCTTCGTCCAATCGTAATAGAGTTGACAATAGATTACACTAGGTGGGTATTAGAGTTTATTTTAAAAAAAGTGTCCAATCATTGCATTTGATTGACTCTGTGGGCTTTGGACCCGCGGTGACATTTGACTGTTAACGCCTATTTCGAAATCACTATTGAATTGTAATATTAATAGTACGCTATGATACTAGTGAGTTCTATTTGTCATTATTTCATTATTGTTGAGGCAGATTCTAAAACTGAAGGCAAGGGCGTAATAGGACCGAATGTTAGTGTTTCTGTTCTAATAAAAAATATAATTTATTGATAGGTATTTCTATAGGTTTCATTTTAAGTTTTACAAATTAATAAATTCATTACCTTCCTAATTGTCCGACTGCTGTGGTCTGAACTAATGTGAATAATAGACTTTACATGGAGCGACTGCCTATCAGACCAACACGACGCTGTTATTGTGTAACATCATATCTTTGGGTAAGCCTGGTTCCCCAATTGGGCTTTTCACTAACTGAAATACCATAATTTACATACCATTTGCGGAAAACTTGAGACACTGCTTGACTTGCTATGCTGTAGGTCACTCTGTATTTGTATTATTGTTTTTTTATTTTATTTTATGTGTTTATCTATCTTATTTATCTATCTATTACGACTGTCAAAGATCAACCAATTACAACCGAGCCCAAATGCTTTACGAGGCACTGGAAAAGGTTTTTTAAATCTCCTTTTTAACTGTTTTTGACAAGAGTTGAAAATATGGCCTAAAACACGCCCTATGCTTACCCTGTGCCCTGTCCGTGCTTTCCAACACCCAAACTGACAGTTACACTATCTAACATTGCACTCACACCCTCATGACACGAATAACACTCACTGTCACTACCACTCACCGCCATAAGCAATGACGTCACGGTCCGCAGGCGCAGGTGGCTCCTAATTAACGTGACAACGTGAGAAAACAACCAATTTGCTGCACTTTACCGAAATTATTGCTCTTGTACTGGGTAATGGGGTTTGGTACATGTTGCATTTGTAGATAGGAGAAATGGGTGATAAAAAATATATTTTCGGCTTCTAAAAGCAAGAACTTAAATTTGGAAGTGAATGATAACACACAAACGTATAAACATACTCATAGCCGAAAATATTTGAATCGCCTTGCAGATTTCCACTTGCTATCGACCACGATTTCTGGGGTAATAAAAAAACAGCACCTTCTGACTGACGGCACCATAACCACTGGGCCTGGGCCATTATGACATTAACTTTACTCATCTGAGTAGAGCAAGTTCTTTATTTTTTATTGCACAAGAAAAAAACAATACACATAAAAAAATAGCAAAAATATATGAGTTATGTACAATGGCGAGCTTAACCCAAAGTTTAGGTATCTTCCAGCAAACCTTAATTCTGTAAAAGAGATTGCAATAGAGGACATGCCTGTGTGTCTGGTGATCGGGGTTACTCATGCTTTCTCCAAAAGAAGGGGCCTGTACCCAGTAGGATAGTAATAGATAAAATAGCCAGCCTAAAATAGCTATTTATTAAAAACAATTCTGTTGAGCTACTAGCAGATAAAATACCTGATTCAAATCATTGTCTGTTACAGCGCCATATTGTCCGACAGGTGCCAGCAGATAAATCAAAGAGATAATAATCTTCTAATTTAATTTACAACGAATAGATCACGATATGGCACGGGACCTGTTAAATGGGGCTAATTTTGAAGGGTTCTGTAGGCAAATTAGGGACTAGCTATGCCTGCGGCTTTGCTTATAAGAACGAAAGAGTAACTTAAGCAAAATGATAGAACGTACAAGATTACCCACCATCGTGATATACTCAAACAACATCAATAGGCGAGACGACAAAAAAAAAACTATTTTCCAAAAAAAAGATAACCGACTTCAAAAACTAAAAGCACAAAAATAACTATTTCGGAAGTCGGTGTGGCTTCTCTTCTGCCGGTCGAATTGTGTTGCCTTGCCACCTTTTTATTTTTTACCATTTAGTTACAGTCCCAACTATGTACATTTTACAGTAACTATCAAAATATATAAAAAAACGTTTTTCTATAAAAATCGAGGAGTTCCGTCGATTTCGGCATGATACCATCATCAGATCCTGGACCTGATGACAATGGGACCATTTGGGAAGTCTACTCTTTCAAACAAAAAAGAATTGTTAAAATCGGTTGGTAAACGACGGAGATATGCGCGATCAAACATAAAAAAAATATATAAACATCCGAATTGAGAACCTTCGCCTTTTTTTAGAAGTCGGTTAAAAATGACGACGATACATTGCGTTGAATTTTAAGCGTTACGTCACGCGAAAATTCAACGCAATGTATCGTCGTCATTTTGCTCCAACGAATAAATCTCTGATCGCTCCAACGGATGAATGTCCGATAACTCCAACGAATTATCGCACCCACTACATTCATCTGTGCAGTTTTTACTGAACAGTGACTCCTTTCTTAGTGGATGCTTACTCTTTACAAAGAACACATCCAGAAAGTTTCATGTGTCTAGGACCAGTGGTTTTAGCTTTGCGTTGATATATCAACAGTCAGACAATGAGTCAGTCAGTTTATCATTTTATATACAACATGTCCCGGAATAAACGCACACCACCAGGCACCCCAATTAGAATATTGTTATAATCATAATACATACACTGAATTTTTATTATTATGTTTAAACACTGTTTTTTTTTATAAATTAGTTGTACAGATTGTGGGAGAAAATTATAGTCACTAACAAATCTACGAATGCACACAGCCGCACTTGCATAAGGGTCTAGCGTAGTAGATATTTCGTCCATTTTAGTTTGTTTTAACTGTACAGCGGAAGTGTGACAGCAGCTTACGTAGTTTTAATTATTTTTAGGTTAAAATATTACCTATATTAAAAATTACCAAAATCGATTCAGTAAACGATTCTCAACAAACTATTTTCTCAAAGTGCACTAATTCAGTTACACATTGTATAATGTAGATTAACTGTGCCATGTGCTATTAGACTGGTAGTTATATACATTGGCGTCTAGCGTTTAAGTCAACATAAAATTCTATTAGCATACCTACTTTAGATCAGATATCAATTTTATTGTACAACACTGCGATCGATTGATAAAATGCGTTTAGCTTCATTAAGATGCTAAAATGGAAATAGCAAATGACACTTGGACAAATTGATTTACTATTTATAATTAACTAGCTTTTGCCCGCGACTTCGTCCGCGTGGATGAATAGTTCCCGTTCCCGGGGGATTTCCGGGATGAAAACTATCCTATGTCCTTTCTCGGGTCCAAGACTATATCTGTACCAAATTTCATTCTAATCGGTTCAGTGGTTTAAGCGTGAAGAAGAGACAGACAGACAGAAAGACAGACAGACAGAGTTACTTTCGCATTTATAATATTAAGTACGGAAAGTACGGATTTAACTGCAGAATAGTCGAGGCTGTAGCTAGGAATTATTTCTAAGGAGAAGGAAGAATAAGATACCCATCTCAGGTTAAATCAAACCACATACATCATCAACTTAAAGATATCATTATGTTAGATACTCGTTTAAACATATGAGAGATATTTTCACACCTGATCTATTGAATCATCTGAAATAGAGATAGATTAGGACAAGGACTACTTTTTATGCAATGACTTGACTTCGTCTACATCCTTTAATCTTTCGAACACACGTTATTCGAGACACGATAGAAAGACAATAGCAGCCCGACAGCCGTCTGTCGCTTGGTCGTCGAAAGGTTTATAATCTACCCTCGCGCGTACGAAGTCGAAAGGAAAGCTGTTAAGCTATTATCGTTTTAATATTCATTTAATGTGTGTCATCACTGTCACTCATCATCAGTATCTGGTTGCGTCAGTCTACTGCTGGACAAAGGCTCTCAAAAGACCCAACTTTTCATTAGTCCAACTTTTAGACAAAGACTCTCCCAAGGCGCCTAACCAAGACCTATCTTCGGCTATATACAGTAACGCATTAATCCTTCAACACACGTGATTTGAACATAATAGGAAGACAATAGCAGCCCAACAGCCGGCTGTCGGTTGGTCGACAAAAGGTTAAGTTGCTACCAGCTGCATTGTGCAGACCGTCTCTTTAAGCTATTAAATGCCCGTAGTCTCCACTGCAAAACATGAAAACTACAAAAAAAATCCGGACACTCCACATTCATCCTTTCATTTGTCATTTTGCTAATGATGGTTTGAGTAGCTACCTAAATGTTAATATGCCTGATAGACATGCAAACAACACATAATTCCGTCATACAAAAAACAAAAATTGACATCTATAAATTAACAAGGCAACACATAATAACACGAGAGAGTGTAGGAAACAACAACAAACTGTAGGAGACATTAAGGAGCTTACACACCTGTCTCGGAGCGTATAATTAGAACTACGGAAAATATACGGACTCACAGTATAAATATTAGTGGATAAGTGTGAAGGCAGTGTGGCGGCTCTCAAAGATTTTTGTTAAATCATTTGATTGGAAGGACTTTAAAGTGAGCTTTTCACAAGATCTGTTAATGAATGAACTGAATAACTATTGCCCGAATTTTCAAACATCACTTTATTTTATGAGGCTCTTAAATCTATTGCTGTCTTTGTCACTCTAAAGAGATAAAGTAAGGACAGAAACAGTTTTTTTTTGGGAGTGGGAAATCTTCAATTGACTGCTCCCGTCCTGGGTGCGGCGGGAGGGCGTGTCAGACTTTTACCGACTAAAACTCACTCATGTTCCTTCGGTTGCCCTTTATGTTCCAGGGTCACGGTAACTATTATAAACATTCCGCAACAGATTTGAGAGCGTCATAGAATTAAGTAACATTTGAGTATAGGGATATGAGTACGAATGTAGATGGATCCTCAATAATTCCTATCAACACATTCATACTGACAAGGCAGAAGACTGCCAAATAAGAGATGTATCGTGTACGGAATTGTGTGGAGAATGATACGAAGAAAATAGAACGAATGAGGGTTGACATGACGCTATTGTATATTTTGAAGGCGAAAACAAAAGGCCACTTGAAAGACGAAAATGTGTTCCACTGGCCGTGAGTAGAATGTGATAAAACTAGGAAGATGATGAAGCTTACGCTACTTCTTTTAGCAAAAACTCTAATAAAAACTGCGAAATTTTTTCATCATGTCTTGAGAGTTTATAAGTAAAATAATTTACCACATTCCTCCACTTTATGCAAAGACACATTTATTTATTGATTTATGCAAAAATCAATTAGTAAGTACAACACCTTCAGTTTTCTACCAAGACGATGTAAAAGTCACACACATATAAAACTAACTACACATCTCATAGATATAAAAAACATAAAATTCCAAAACATAATCCATTCTAAATACCAACATTCAGCATCTTTTAGATCTACCAATAACAATAAATGCCACGAATTGTAACTTAGCCTTCATCCTCTCTCCTAACTTTGCTGTGCCCGACAGGGTTCATTTCTTATTGATTTTGACATTATTTTATACCACCTTTGTACTTAATATGGAACGCAATGAAGTATTGAGATGGAGCGTAAATATGATTTTATGAGCTTTAAAAATCCTCAAAATTCTTCCAACATCTACCAACTTTGAGAACCTCATTATTATTGAACAGCAGGTGCATAACTTGCGCACGAGTCGATATCTTGACGTTATAAATACTTTAACGTTCGTGCACTAATTTGTTTCACTGACAAACTGTTTTATTTTACTACACTGACAGCCAAGGAATTATACGTTTTGTTTTTGTTTGAAAACTTGTTCATTCAAAGTTTTTTGGTGCTATTGTGTCTTCTACGCTGATTTGTGGTTGAAAGGAATTAATAAATATGAAAGGGTTAACTTGCTGTGTTCTTGATTAATGAAGCAACCTGCTATTTTCTCTGGTTGAGTTAATGAATTAAATCTCTTTGTGGACGAGTAGTGGAGAATCTAAAAATGTTTTCTAAATAGGGTGGAAAGTTTTAGCGGAGCAGCAAAGGAAACTACAATAACTGTTGCAGCTACATGTAAACAGCTTTCGAAGACTACTTATCTATAATTTTTCGTTAAATCTGAACCTACTGATCCCTACTGAACCCTATTCACATATTAAAAAATGTAGAATTAGCAAAAAATTTCCATTTTTTACCAAATATACTGGCAAAAATCTTCTAACAGGCTCTTCTATCCCTTTACTCACACGTAAGTGGTTTATTTAACCTCCTCAATTTTTACGAATCTACTTGCAAAGCGATTGTTAGATTCCAGAGCTACATTTCCCGAGTCTAAACAAGAAACAGAAAGAAGCAAAAGAGTATCTATGTCCCAGTAAAAAACTGGCAACATAATATATCCCTTACAAGAATCTTTTATCATCTTTTCTTTATTCTTGTGTCACCATCCTATAGCCTTACAATAAATAATTTATCAACATCCTTTGCAGCTAAAAAATATTAAGTAACCGTAGAAAAACAGAAACTATTTTATTTATCGTCAATTTTTACCAAAATGCTTGACTTTTTAAATCGCGTCACGGTGGATTCACGTAAATCGGATTCGTTGCAGCGCCATTGTCATTTTCCCATAATTTATGTTTATTTTTAAATAACATTTCTTGTTATTTTAGGTTCGGTGGCCTCTTCAAACATTATGTGCAAACAAGACGTGATAAATAAACAAAAAACGGTTTTGTAGAAATATGATTTTGTAAGTCGAATGCTGTTCCCTACGCTTAGACCGCCATCTTGGATATTTTGACAGGTAAGTGGATTCTTAGAATATTTTTAATTATTACTTGGTAGCTTTTGCTTGTGACTTTGTTCGGGTAAAAGTCAAATGTACTGTAAAATATAGCCTATAATAACATTTGGGCATTCTTTAATATCTGAACATTGTTTGAACTTGAATCTTTCAGTGATATTTTTTTTGTAATTGGACCAGGATTCATTATTTTACATCACAAAACAATTGTAGTTGAATAATGAAAAGCTTTGATTATTTAAAAATATACGTATATATATTATACTAGCTGTTCCTCGCGGTTTCACCCACGTTACATTAGGTTTTTGGTTACTGCTTCGCTCCCGTAGGACATAGCGTGATTATATAGCCTATGTTACTCGTGGACAATGTAGCTTTCGAATGGTGAAAATTTTTTTTTAATCGGTCCAGTAGGTAGTTTTTGAGCCTATTCATTACAATCAAACAAACAAAGTTTTCCTCTTTATAATATTAGTATAGATAATTAAACATTTACACTGCCCAAAATAAACAAAAATAGTAACACAGATTTAGCAGTACTTAAAAATACTATATTATATCTGGTTTACATTTTTAAACTCACTATATCGCGCTGTCCATTCAAGCCATATTTATATTAGTGTACCGTACACCAAGACGGAACCCCTTTTGTTTTTCATGGCTTTGGCCCCGATTCGTAAAACTTTCGTAACTTCCTTGCGAATCGTGTTTCATAAAAAATAAATTACTTTCCCCCGATATGAGATGCATAAGTTTACTCATAAAACTCCTAGTAACTTTTGCTTATGAAACTTTCTTTTCCATACCACAAAAAAAACTATAGCTTTTAGCCGCTACTCCTTCAAGATTTAAAATGATGAATTAACGTTTCAACGATCAACCGACAGCCGGCTGACGCGCTGCTATTGTCTTTAAATTGTGTCTCGAATCACGCGTGTTCTAAGAAGAAGAAAAGTCTATGTTTTCTTATTGTTGTTATTATTGCTTTTTAACTTTTGATACAAAAATAGGGGGTGTCATAAGTTTGACCTCTATAATGTGTGTCTTTGTGTTTGTCTGTCTGTAGCTCCGTAGCTCTCTATCAGGTGATCAGGAGGGCTACCACAAGCCCGTATAGCAATATTACTTTGATATTACTTTCAGTGGGAAAGAGACGACGCTAGACAACGAGTCTAACGCTGCCACTTCACACTCCTGAACAGGAATAAAACAATCTTTCTTTAAACGTCATGGTACGGGGGCTGATTTGGATGCGGTTTTTATTATTTCAAAATAGGAAATCCCCCTTATTCTCGTCTAAAATATGCACGATACATACATTTAAAGCCCTTTTAAAAATCGTATCTAAATCAGATGCGTAGTTTTAATAAACTAAACACACACACATAGGGGCAGACAGCAGAAATCTTTGTTTTGTACTGGTAGTGATTTCAACAAGAAAGTTTACCGCATAAAGTCATTTTAAATCTTAAACATGAACTACTAAAACAGACATAAAGCGAAAACGTCACATAAACGCGAAATTCATGACTGCACAGCAAACCGTTTAATTGCATCAAACGGGAACAAACCCACTGACCAACATAACTACCGCTATACTGTTAAGCACACAACCTAACGGATCTGGAGTGACTCGATCATTTTAGCTAACTGGTATTTATTTAATGAGTATATGAGTTGAGTGAACATAGTATCTTGTTATGTACTTTATGTAGTACTTACTGTGGGTTCGAGTCCGGGCAAGTACCAATGTGACTTTTTCAGTTCATAGTACTTTCTAAAGTTTATCTTGGACATCACAGACATCGGTGAAGGAAAACATCGTGAGAAAACCTTGACTTGTAGTAAATATAGGTCCGAAATCGCCAATCCGCCTTGAGCAAGCGTGGTGATTAATGCTCGTACCTTCTGGTATTATTTATATTAGTACTTATGAGAATACGATAGCGCTTAGTGTGCTTTATACATATAAATGCTAAAGTAACTCAGTCTGTCTCGTTTTCACGCAAAAACTACTAAACCAATGTAGTGAATAGTTTTAATCCCGAAAGGAACTTCGCGAGTAAAATTACGAGGGGCCGTTAGTACCTAAATAAAATAGTAAACTGACTGATTATTGATACATCAAACGCACAGCCTTAGACATGAAACTTGGGGTTGCGGAATGTTTATAATAGTTACCGTGACCCCGGAACATAAAGGGCAATCGAAGGAACATGAGTGGGTTTTAGTCAGTAAGAGTCTGACACGCCCTCCCGCCGCACCCAGGACGGGAGCAGTCATTGGATGATTTCCCACTCACCAAAAAAAAAAAGACATGAAACTTGGAAGAAAAAAAATTTGTTTGGAGTTATGGCAATAATTTTATTGATTTGATAGGATAGTAATATATTTTTATAATGGCAGGCATTTTCTATGGCATCATTATTTAAAAATTGAATAGGTACATAAAATTGAACGGATCAGTTTTGATGTTGTAACTTTTTTTATATACAAATAAGTTAATTTCATGTAGGTGTAAAAGATAAATAACTATTAATTACTTGCGTCTAACACTTTCCAGCACCCCAATAAATTTTCCCAAAACAATTCCGAACTTCAAAACAAATTTTTCAACTGTTCAACCGGGCTTAGAAAAACATTTATCAATGGGAACTAATGGTCATTTATTTACCGCCATTATCGACAGTCCCGCGCAAAACAAGGGAGCCGTCAAAAAACTTTTAATGGCTATTTTATCAATGGCTCTTATCTACGACACAGTATCAACAGACCGCCAAAGATAATGCAAGGAAAACAATGCACCGGTTGAAGAAAAAACTTTTAACATCTTCCCGGCTATTCCACCTTCAATAACTATACCCACCTCACTCACACCTCACTTAACAATATGTGAAAGAAAGAGACATACAAGTCACATGAATGTCACACCGAACCCCAGGTAAAGTTTGAATTCCATTTATTCGAACGCGAGCTTTGCGCGCGAATGCACGGCTGCGCGAGAGCTTTTCCATTTTTAAAAGTTTTCGGCGGTTTTATTCGAAAATGGAATCGTTTATGGAAAGTGTTAACTTTTTTTGATCTTATTTTTTTAAATGAATTAGAACTGTGTGTTTTAAGGAGTTTATAGTGATATTGTGAAATGACAGTTGGTTTTTTTTTGTCCGAGGACCATCTTATTGTGCAATAGGGATTACTTTTGTATCGGAGCTAAGGATACGGTGAGTCGGGTTCCTATTCAATAAGACATTCATGGTTGCAACTGTTGCCTTTACATTATACATTATATAAAGTACATAAATTGTGTGAGAATTCTTATACCTACCTGAATTATCTTTATATTTTGGAGATAGAGATTATTCACTTATTAGACTTAAACTTTTGGCATATTTCCAAAATAATCAACTGCATTTTACACTTCTAAAATGGTCAAACTATCATTAACCTCTTCGCATGTATAAAGAACAGCAGTTTTTGAGTTAATGACTAACAGACACCACCAAAAAAACATAACCCGCTACCCGCCAAAACTTTAGAAACACCCTCCTTCTTATTACTTGGGAAGTTGGAATATTAGGTACTATTTTCGGCAACTATAGACAAAATATATTTTGTTTTAGCCTAAAATCCTAGAATGCTTTAGTTACGTCTTTTTAAAATGGTTGAAAATTTCAGGATATAGGAATAATTTTGTAGTCAAAAAATGCATGAACTGGACTAGTAATACTAATGTAACTTTGACTTTTTCAAATACATTAAAAATGTGTTTTCTAAGTATATCTTGAATATCACTGAAACCAGTAAAGAAAACTTGGATTTACAAATAATATACATCTCTGAAATCGCCAGTCCGTCTTGAGTGGCGATCAAAGCTCGAGCTTCTCTATATGAGAAGAGGCCCTTGCCTTGTAGTAGGATAGTAATATACTGGTAGCTTTTTTAAAAACTTTATGTGTACTTGTTAAATTTAGTGCTAATTCTCTATAAATATGTTGGTCTTAAATGGCATATATACCTAATAATTATGCAAATTTCAGTATTGCTAATATTATGATATAGCACCATTGAGTTATAATGTACTTCGTACTAGAGGAGTCACCTCAACAAAATTTTTTGTAACACGAGTTAGAGTGCATGCACCCTAACTCACTTAGTCTATGTCGAGCGCTTGCAGCAGCTAGACGATTTCGAGTGCAAAGTTTTGTTAAAAAAATATGCCATCGTGTGTTTTGAGATACTGTTCAAACAGCTTGAGAAATATAAATAAAATTCAAGGAGTGATTTTTTACCAGTAAGTTCAAAATATTATCTTTAAAACATGACTAATTTTATTATTTGTAATTATTATTGGAAAGTATGACGAGTCACCTCGACGGCGGCCATGTTGATGTTAATATCAAAGAGTAAAATATTTGTTGCATGCGCAGAATGGACACTATCGTCTGGTAACGTTAAACAATTACGAACCAGAAAATGTTAATAATCATGAGACAAAATGTATTAAGTAATATTAATATTTTTTATTTATTAAATATTTTTTAAGGGGTCTTCGGCCGTGTCCTAGTACTAGAGAATTATGAATTAAATTTATTCAGAAGAATTGCAGCAAAGTCACGTGATTGCCAATAGAATATTCACGAATATGATCCGTTCATTTCAAGAAAAACGAGAAATACACCACAAAGTCAAGAAGAGTACTTATATTATTTCATGGGAATTAAATTTTTTACAGTTTAGATTCCTTTTATTTATATAATATCATACAAGATATTGTGAGGCAACTGAAAATACTTATGTATCTTCTAAATTCACGACTTCCCGACTAATTTTGCCTCTGCTTTGTTCCACATATACACTGACCGACACTTTGATACTCTATCTCACACAATCGACACTACACTCCCTCACTACCCTTTCAATCATTTTTTTTTATTTAGTTATATTATTATTTTCCACATAATTTTATGTTATACATTTCTTATTTTAAATATAACTATTTCTATAACGATACCCATAATGCACATAATATTTAAAGAAGTTGACTTCTATAAAGTCAACTTCAAAAATATGCCGCATCTGCGCGCATTGGTGTTATCTATGGCACCCGCTTGCACTGCGCATGCTCCGCTGTCACCAAATTACGCGCCATATTTTGTTTGAAATAGCTCCTCTAGTACGTAGTACATTATAACTCAATGTATAGCACCATCGACTACAGCTTCTTCTTCAATTATTGAATTTCGATTGTTATTAATGATTGGAAAGAGTGCCCATGGAGTTTCTTGATTGTTCTTCTCTATAACAATTCTACGCTTTGAAACAAGCAACTACTTCAACTTTCTGACTAACCGACTTTTGGCACGTCTAAGTGAAATAAAAGATTTGAATTTCGTCTTCCTTTTGCTAGAGGTTGTGTTTGGAAGTATTGGTCGGGTTTTAAAATAATTTTGCCGTAAGAAAGTCATGGCATTGCAAAGTCAAAGGATTTATAAATTTAGAACTTTTAGGCGGACGAAGACACGAAAAGAAAAGAAATGCATATAAATGTAATTTCTTCCTTATTTGTCGTTGAGATTATGTAATTTGTCTTTAAGTTAGAAACTGTTTAATTACAAGTAATTACGTACTTATGTAGAATCTAATCTAGGCTAAATACAGGCATAACGCACTTAAACGATGTCTTAAATAACTAAAGATATTATTAACAGTCATTTCTGCAGTTCGGCGGAAGCTTTAGCAAGACATGCTTGCACATACATCCGGCTTCTCTTGTGTAAGCAATATAGATTTTATCTGATACTATCTTTTCACTCCTTGTCACTACATCCATAGTTGGTGTCCCGAATATAATAAATTATTGTAATTTATGCCGTGGATTAAGATCTAAGGGATCTGTTTAATTTTAGCAGTAATTTTCTTTTAGATTTTTTTTAAAAGCGTTTTTGTATTTGGCAGTTTATTTTTTATCTCAAGACTTTTATCAATACTGAGCGAGTTTTTGGGAAGCAATATTCCTGTCACTTATATTATTTATTTCTATTTCTAAAAAAAATAACTTTGAACATCATATACAAAACATATCGAAAACAAAAAATGAATCTACCTAGTGCCCATTCCAAAATTCTGTTTCGTATGGAGAAGAATGGGCAAGAAACTCCATTTTACACTTTTAAAATAATAGTGGTACGCGAAACGACTGTCAAGGTTCTACGAATGACCACTGGGACCAACTGCTTTACGTGCTTTTCGAGTCAATGATATCCAAGATAATCTGACTGATCAATGACTTATAAGATCCCTCTTCTCATAGAGAGAAGATAAGAGCATTGATCACCACTCAAGGTGAATTCATTTCGCGACCACATACCACATTTAATATTCTTTTACTATAACCACCCCTTCGAATACTATCGTGATCTACATGACATTAATATTGATAAGTATTTACATGTAAACTTTATGTACATAAATAAGTAATAAATTCAACCGATTCGATGTACTTTGAGCGACATTTTTATGTAGTTATTGACTTGTCATGGTTGGATGGTTAATTTTTTGTTTGTTAGTGCATTTTTGTATGGTTAGCATAGAAAATGTGGTCTGGAAATATTTTTGCAAAAATGGAAGGGAAGAATTCTTATTTTGAAAGATCAATAAAAGGTTCTGACAAACTGATGACTTCATTATTTTTTAAGTCGGTTAATTAATAAAGTTATAGTAGAGTTGGGGTCTTGGCTGTAGAAGTAAATCGTGAGACCAAAAATTAGTTTCCAAAATTTTGATATACTCGATAAAAAGTGTGATTAGGCCACATAATTTCTATTAAAAATCTTTACAACGATCTGTATAATTTTCTGTTAACCTGTTGTATGTTATATAAGTTGTATAATTTTTAAGTAACGTAGTATATTCATCTTATCTGATCTTATCAAAGAAAAATAAATATCATTAAGACAAAAACTTTTCTGCTGTCCGTATAAAAACCACAAATCGCAATACCATTCAAAAAGTCAAATACCAAACTATAAGGGCTCTTACACACTTAACTGCATCACAATAAAACAAAAGATCATAACAAGCACTTCTCAAGTACTTTGCACGGTCAGTTATGCCCTTAATTATAGCGAGATAGAGACGAAAATACATCTCATGTATACGTTAAAAAGAGACGGAAGAATAAAATCATCCGTACTAATATTGTAGATGCGAGATTCTGTTTTTTTGTTGCGATTTTACGTCAAAACCGCTGGACCAATATTGACCAATTTTGGTACAAACATAGTTTGGACTTTGAAGAACAACATAGGTTAATTTTTATACCACGATTTTGCCCGTGTCTGCCCTAATTGAAGTTATCGCGAATGAAGTCAAAGCAGAAATGTAAGTCGATTATAATAAAGCACCCTTGCTATCCAGCGGAGCGTACGCGCGGATTTTTTTGCGCGGCTTCAAACCTCTTTGGAGTTTTTTTTTTATTTTTAAGTCTGTGAGAACCCGGCTTTTACAGTCTAGTGCTTTCGTACAGTAATGGATAACCATCACGCTATCGTTTTATGGGAATGTCTGTTTTTCAATATAGTTTTTAATTAAGAGAATTAATTGAATTCCTTGTCTTGCTTCGTGGCGGAAATTTTAATGGTTGAAACTGATGTGTTCTTCATGTTGTTTAAACGGTTTTTAGATTTGGTGTTTAAAGGTCGAGTCAGAAAGTATGGACGCCGACATTAAAAAAGTTATAGTTAAGTATTTATTTTGCAAAATAGTTACATATGTATAACATTTTTACACGTCAGTAGATACTGAGTTTTGCTAGGATGATAGGACCCGTGTTTTCAGCAGACTACTCTAAGAAGAAACATCCAAAACAAACTCAGAAGTCTCTCTTGATGCGAAGGCCATTTAGGTTCAAGACACTATGGTCTCTGCTTTCTTGATGAGAGAAGAGGTCATTTTTGAGTGGACCTGTCCAGTATTTGTTCGTTCATAGGTTACAGTGACCGCTTATCATCAGGTCAACAGTATACTTTTTCGTATTGAATAATAATATATATGACTGTTGTCTATTCAGAAATAAAATAGTAATCTTTTCGACAAATTAATCCTAATCACAAAAACTTAACTTTATTCAACCCCTTCTTTATTCAAATCAAAAGAGATACGCAACCTCTTTACAAACTGTCACTTCCGAAAAAAAGTAAAAACAAACCATAGACCACGAAACAAAAGACTAGTCGAACACCCAGAATCACTCGCTCCTTTAAAGTGTCAACCAAACCGTAAAATGTTTTATTGTCATTTAATTTATTTGTTTAGCTATAAATGTGGAGTGCGCATTTAATTAAATATTTAAGGGGTTGGAAACTTGTGAGACATTAGAAAAAATATTCAAGATTGATGTGTACCGGTTTAACTTTTTTTCAGGAAATAAAAACTGTTTGGAGATCATAGAGGAAGATTTGTATGCTTTTATTGTTGACTGGCAGTTACCCGCGGTTTCGCTTGGGTCTTAGGCAGTTGAAATAGTCGTTAAGTTTTGTGAAATTTACTTCTTTCTCTAGTCGAAAAAGATATGCGGTAGAGTTTAAATGTTAAATTAAAAGCGCATAATAAAAATAAAATCCCACACAATTATCAATGTTTTCATACGTGCCATCTCTATCTCTTTCGTAGGTAGTCCATACAACAGTAAATAATACATAAGTTTTACATGTAAAAAAAAATTCATTTATGATGGAATGTTTTTTTGCTATTCCACTCCTGTTATATTTTGCTCATTAGCATTTTATTAAAATACTGGATACAAAAAATTTAAAACTTAAAAAAAACTAACTTTTTCTTATAGAAACAGGTATCTTAGCAATTTTTTACTTTTCACAGGTAAATCTTACAAGTCACTAAAAAGGTTAACCATTAGCGATATGATGTGAGACTGTATATTTTAAAAGAAAAAAAAACATAGTGTTCTCACGGGACGGGACGCAAAAAGGTCGACTACCCAAGCGAATTAAAAAAAAATACTTCGAATTCTAAATACAAATAATTGTAACATTACCAGCCTACGAAACGAAGGGTTGCGTTGCGAGCAATAATAAAGTAAATTAAAAGATATGGATCACTTTTTTTTCTTAATTGAACAATGATTAATTGTTTGAGTGCACCCTTTATTTTTTGCAGTCTTATTTAAGAACTAAAATTCGACGAAATTAATTGAAATAAGACTTAGTTTGGTAGTACTTTTATACAAGGTTATAAAACATTTTTTTATAGGCTCCTTAATTTTCATCTATGATTCGTAGTAGTTTACTTATGATTTTTTAAACCTTCAAGCACACGTGATTCGTTGAAGAAAGACATTAGCGGCCCGACAGCCGACTGTCGCTTGGTCGTCGAAAGGTTAAATAAGTATAACAAAATTATTTTCGATAATTTTATTACATGTGAAATACTTGTTTCCTGCGGTTTTACAAGCCCATTTTTGTATAACTTTCACCCCCTAATTTACTCCTTTAGGGGTTGAATTACAGAAAATATTTCTTCAATTCCGTCATAAAAAGATGATGTGACAATTTGAGCATCAGTAATTTCGACTGTGCGTCACCACAAAAAGCCTACCTCTCTTTCACATAAAGTTTATTACATAACAGTGTAGTACAGGCATTACAGAGCACCCAGTGGACACTCCAGAATGCAATATACATTACCAAGTACCTACACACTTTATTAAATATTGAAGGGGTTGGCCAACAGAACAACTGATCGTAAGTGGACCATCGCAAGAGAACCCTCAGTAAGCCTTTTGAATATAATCACATAAGTACTTTACTCAAGTGGTACTAACAATCCGCTGATAGATCTGAACATACACTTGGAACATTTGAAGCTGAGATAGTATTTAAACATTTTAACGGCCAAGCGACAGCGGGCTGTCGCGCTTCTATTGTCTTTCTATTGTATCTCGAATCACGTGTGTTCGAAGGTTTAAAGTACAACTTTAATTTTGCCATTTTTTGTCTCTATCTTTCTGTCAGTTACCAGTTTTGTGACGGTGACAGTAATTTTTCTTATCGGACGCAATTGCTAAGCATATTTACTGAATTTTCATATAAAGAGTGATTCGTTGTTATAAAACTTTGAGAAACCCGGGTTCTTCTACTAGGTATATTATGCACGTATCATGCATGTCAACCATCCTCTTGAGTTACTCTATTGATTAAAAAAACGCAACAAAATCAATATCCGTAGAGTAGTTTTAAGATTTGAGCATACATAGGTACAGAAAGTGACTTTGTTTTATACTATTTAACATGCAAGAAAAAAAAAGCCGAGATTTTCAAAAAGTGTAACACTCATGGTCGTCGGTCGTTAGTAATGTATGATTTTATATTTGTACTAGCTGTCCTCTGCGGTTTAACCAGCATTTTTCGTTACTGCTCCGCTCCCGTGGGTCGTAGCGTGTTCGTATATAGCCTATAGCATTCCTCGATAAATGGGCTATCTAACACTGAAAATTTTTTTTAAATCGGACCAGTAGTTCCAGAGATTACCCCCTACATACAAACTTACAAACCTACAAACTTACAAATTTTACCTCTTTATAATATTAGTATAGATAAATACAGAAATATGGTCTCCAATGAGCTGAAAATTACAAAAAAATACGAAAACATTTGAATTTCGCAGCCTATCGCGAGCACCAAACCCTAACAAATATATCTTAGGGTAAAGACGACAAGCATTAAAACTACCCTACAAGCCATAAGTAGGTGTCAACCCGTAACTGCTGGGAACTTATCCCCTAATCCTTGATGCCCAGGGGTCAGAGGGCGAATAGGGCTGATTTATATTGATAAACCTGCCACCTGGTTTACCTGGTGCCATAGAGAAATGGCTTGTTAGACGTAGACAAGTATCGTTTGAATTGAGAATACTCGACGTAACTGTCAAAGTTGAAGAAAAAAATGCTTTTGAAAAAAGAATACCGGGGCTGTTTTTGGAAAATAGAAGCAAAGGCGGGAAAAATAATGTTACATTTTGTAAAAGAAAAGAAAAACCTTTACTGTCAAGATAAAAATTAACATATTATAGCAACAATAGTTTTACATAGGATAATAATGTTGTTAGTAATCAAAAGGATTTCTTCACTGTTATATAAATCAAATCTAATCTAATTACCTACCTAAATCCAAAAATCGGTGGGTTAGCTTTTTTTTTGGTGAGTGGGAAATCATCCAATGACTGCTCCCGTTCTGGGTGCGACGGGAGGGCGTGTCAGACTCTTACTGACTAAAACCCACTCATGTTCCTTCGATTGCCTTTTATGTTCCAGGGTCACGGTAACTGTTATAAACATAACATTCCGCAACCACATAACATTCCGCAACCATCGGTGGGTTAGCTTCAGTTCCTTGTTTTACAGGCCATCGATTTCCGAAAATAAAGTTATTTTTCTTTTGTCTTTAACCTTTCGATGACCAACCGACAGCCGGCTGACGGGCTGCTATTGTCTTTCCATTGTGTCTCGGATCACGTATCTTTGTAGGTTTAAAACAGTTTTTATTTTGTTTATTAAACCAACATGCAGCGCTTATTCTGTTATTGGAAAACGGTCGGCCCTGTTCTCCATAAGCGGAGAAATAAATTCATAGCCGGGTTAAGATTGGATTATTGGATTTTCAAACGGAATTGCAATAACTTCGTTGATGCACTAGGCTGCGTGGAGTAAACCTATTTAGTATTATTTTGTTTGGTGCAGCTTTGCATCTCATAATAATGTTATTTCCTATTTACATCTTGAATGCATTATAAAAACAATTGCTGTACATAAGTCATAGTAAAACTTGAGAATAGCTAGACCGATTTGTACTAGTTTTTTTGATTGATGACTATATTACAGCAGTGGTTTAAAAAAAATAAAAGGACGGTTTTTTATTTATTTTAAATACACTTTCAAAAATTCTTAACCTTATTTCAGTGTTAGTAAAAAACAAATACATTGTAACTTCAATTCTTTTTCAAATCTTATAAATATAATGAATATTTCATGTCAGCGCAAAAAATCATACATACAATAATAATATCCACCAATTAAAGACATGTATTAATTATTTCATTAACGAAGGGCCCATAAACCAACATACAGAAACACTGTCAATATTTTTTTAATTAACCTTAAACCTAATGCGTAGACAATAAAGTTGAAATTCTATCAAAGAAATTTGACGTTTGTAGTAGTAGCTTGAAGTGATGACGTCATTAGTCACACCTAACGAGTAGGTCTTGTTTAAATCGCCAGTTAATTTATAACGGCCAGTACTGATCAACAGATTAGATTAATAAATTACCTTTTTTTCTACACATTGCTTCTAACCAGGTCAAGAGACTAGGCCTAGAAAAGGCCTAGTTTCAAAACTAGACCTTTTCTACAAGGTAAAAATGTGAAGTTATTTGTATGGAGAATTTTGTATCACGTTTTTTACATCGCTAGATCTATATTTTGGACTTTAATAATGTATGAATATTCCTGTCTAAAGGAAGGCAGCTAAAATAATCATCATCATCATTAATAAGGACATGTCTGCCGCATGCCGGACAATTTGTGGGCTCAAGTAGCACAGAGCTGGAGCCCTGAGACGGGAAGACGGGGTCGCGGCAGACCACGAAGGAGATGGCGGGATGAACTGGACGAATTTATGCCCAATTGGATCGAAGAAGCGAAAGATCGCGAACGATGGAAGGACTGGAGGGAGGCCTTTGCCCAGGAGTGGGACAGAACAGGCTAACAAAAAAAAATCATTAATAATACTAAGTTAAGATAAATAAAAAATAAATATACTATATTATCTAAACTAGATGTTTAGTTGCTTTATGCAGTACTCAATAAATTATTATTTATTTGAGTTTTCTAAGAGTAAGGTGACGTCACGTTGGTATTACAATATAAAAAAATCAATGTGAGAATCGCGTTTTGACACCTCATAAAAATATTTCCATTGATTGGTTGGTAACATTGCCCCGATTCTAATTTTAAAACGCAATCTTTTTTAAGCAACCTTGGCACTGACAGTTTACAAAAAATGTTATACCTCTTTCCTGCAACCTCAAAACTGCTCGAACTTGGCAGGAATTCAAATTCTTTGTCAGAACTACCGCGAAATGTCAGAAAACTTTTTAACTTTCGAACTGCCGCGAGGTTTTTCAATTGTGACCCGGCAACGCAGGTTTGCTTACTCTGACCTAAACTTTCTTAGAGAATTCAAGATCGGGCAAAGATTTTATCTCTAACTTTTACGAAACGTAGATCGAAAATGTGTGGCATGCATCATTTTAAAGACTTATTTTATTGAATTACTAAATTAATATACCCATTTTGGTAAGAATGGTTAATATAACGACATGGCCCAATAACTTAATTACACTTTCGCAACTTTTGTCTTGCGAAAATAAATATCTTGACTCGCCTCGATTGACATAACTACGTAATAATAAATGATTGTATTGGCAACCGATTGCAAAATGGTTCCTATTAAAGCTGAATTTGCCGATTAAATAAAACTTTATTTTATGCTTTAGAGTATTCGCGAACAATTAACAGAAATAATAATATACATTGTTTTTTCGCAATAAAAATGTTTGGCAGAGAATGCATCTATTCCATTTCCATATTTTAAAAGAGGCGTTCGTTTTCCCACCTGTCATAACTTGAACCACCATACTACTACTACCATAGATACATCAATCAACTTTACACCGCTAACCGTTGAAAATCAAGCCGGTACGCGGGGAAACAAAACACCATCGCCATATTGAAAAATCACATCAACAAAACGTGTTCTCATTTCAAAAGTCGACAATAGCTTCGAGCTTATTTTTTTTTCGCGAACTTAGGGCACTGGGGCTAAAACTTACAGCCAAGTTAACAGTAAAGGGGCGTTCTTAAAAAAGCAATCTTAAAAAAAAAACGATACTTTATCGTTCTGTAGTATTGTTAGGAATAGGTTATAAAATTTTAACGTCTCTATTATAGAGTTGGGATTATGTTTTCGATATTAATCGACTACATGCGGACGGTTTACGACTATTTTTATTGTGTAGCGTCATAAAGTTAGTAGATTTTATATGAGAGTTTAAGTCACCTCGGTGAGTGAATTGGTTTTTAATTTATTAGACTTACAGTTCATAGAGTTGCTGTATTGCTCACCTGTTGTCTCACGGGGTTTTACCTGCATTTTGTTTGATTTTATGACGTTATGTGACAAGTTAAGTAGCCTAAGTGTTATCAAAATCAGTGCAGTAGTTTTTGCGTGAAAAAGTGACAAACAACCAGTCATCCGTCCGCCCACAAACTTAAAATAATTAAGCAACTAATCTAAACTTTTTTACTATGTGTTTCTGTTGTCTAGGTAGAGAACTTTGCCTCTCATTATTGTTTGGCATTTGAATAATTAGTTGACCTACTTAAGACTGGTAGTTTCTTTTCTCTAAAATTCTATTAGTTAGGCCATTACAAATAGACAGCCAACATTAATAGTACCGTTCCCATTCTCATTAATAGACAATTAACTTATTCTATATCTAGCACAATAACAAACCGTTACGTATTATTAAAAGCCCATAATAAATATAGATTAAAAACTTTCGCTACCACTCTAAAAAGTCATTTCTACAAAGTCATCTGCTCCATAAATTAGTTCACAATACATAATCAAAGATTCAATACGAGCCCACCACCCCTTAATATCGTCGTAAATTTCCCACAACCACTGCCGTGTTCCTTGTCACAAAATAAATCATGACATTTACATGTGCTCTTTGCTTATTAAAAAAAACTAGATCGGAACCGTCTTACCAAACGGCTGTTTAACAAACGCCACATGAAATTGTACTCTAGAACGTTAGAAATAAGGTTTGAATTTGTCTGTGTCGCACAATGTCTAAACTGCGAAAGTTTCGGACAGGAACGCATCTTCGAGTTTCGCACACTTCCTCAAACAATGACGCGGAGAGCAGAGCGAGTTAACAAAAGGATGAAGTTACTCCAGATTGTATAACAATAAATATTATTACTCCAATTTCTTCGAACGTTGGAGGTGAGCGATTGTTGGGTTAACAATAGTTTCAATTTGGTAAAGGTAAGGGCTTGCTACCTTTGACATAACGACATCTGCTATTTTTTATGTCTTCTTATTATTTTTGGGGAATAATAATTTTCTGATCGTTTTGCGATACTGGATCTGTTTGCGTTTGGTTCAAATTATAATTTGAAGATGTTTCCTTTTCCTATAGCGTCGTTTTTCAACAGCTCTAAAAATGGCCTGGATTTGAAGTTATACAAATAAACTTCAAAATCAGTTACTATTAAAATATATTTTCAAGTTGACGCTTCTGAATTATGCTAATTTTAAAAATCTATGCTTCTTTATCTTTGATCAACAACGTCAACTCAAACAATCGTAACCAATTTATACAGCTAATCAAACTATTCGTACCTATAATCATCACGAAAATTTCAAAAATGGAACGTAAAAAAATCAAATCTGAGAGTCACAGAAACATTACCGGTCACTACAACAATCGAATGTCAATTTATAGCCAAAACCCGCCATATCGCAGCGGGTTACATCTCTATTGACATTCAATATGGCGCCCATCGGCCAACGCATTGTATTTACTTTCTTCTTTTCCCATGACCATAGAAATATTTACTTTTTAAATTAAATTATCTTTAATATCGTGTTTAAGAGATATAATTTTACGGGTTACGGTTTTATTCGGGGCACTTTAATTAGGCTTGTTATTTTTACGATTCAGTAGTTGTTTTGTTTCTTATGATGTCTGGTTAGAAGTTTTTATATTGCTCCGTTTTATTTTAGTGTGGGGTCGGGATTTGTTACAGGACTTTGTGGTTTTTGATATCCGTTTATAGCGTTTTTGTAATTGCGTCAAGTTTACTAATAAAACTGAACTTTTTCTAGTACCAATAATGTGACAATTTCATATATTTTTAATTCTTATTATATTTTACTCTCTAACTTTATCTAAGACATCCAATGCCTCCGAAAGAGCAGTTGATCCCAGTTGTTAGAAACCAGAAAGTCTGACATTTTTTTTTTTTTTTTATAAATAAAATTATTTATTTTTAGTCTTCAATATTACAAATTTCTCTTAGAGTAAAATAGAAAAGCAAGACAATGAATCAGTACTGGTTATCAGTAAGAATCCGATTATACTAGAAGCCCTAACATAGATAAAAAAGGCTTAGAAGATGATGTATTCTTTATAATTATTGGACTGCTAAACCCACCTTTTTGCTCATATCATTGGCTAAACCCTATTTTATTAAATTAAACGCTTTTATTTTTCTTTTTTAAAGGCGTCATCATATTTCAAATTTAGAATTTTAATTATCTCTAAATCCCTTTTCCATTTCACTCAGTTATTTATGAAACCACCAGTTTTGCAAACGGTCCTGTGGCTTAAATTTCACTGGCCTTATTTAGACGTAGATTTAAACCCAAATCCTTTATATGAGTGTAGAGTAAATATGGCTGTAGTATTATCGACAGAGCTAATGGCACATTTTATTAGCGTAATATTCTTCCAGTAAATTTTAATATTGTACCACAACTCTTTTATCAACTATCAGTATCCTAGTTGTATTTTTTTCATAATTAATGAAAATATACTCATTTTATTACATAATACTTTTTGTTAAAAAAAAATACTTGCAGAAGATTAAAAAAAATAACACTATGCTCCATCAAAAATGCCTATTTTGTCGGCCATTGCAGTCATGCTCTATGCTTATAAAAATCTACAAATTCCAATACCGTATGTCTATTCCTCAAACAGTTACTCCATAGGAATTCTTTAAAAACTCGTTAGAATTTTTATATTATTTTGATTCATAGGCCCACGACCCCATGGCGTACGCGCCACCATATGGCCAAAGATTGATAGATAAAATATCGTAATGACTGCATGACGTTAAATAGATACAGTTTTTTGACCTCACCGAACAATATTTTGTAATATAGAATAAGAAGTTACAAAAGTAGGATTTTTTAGTATCGACTTCCTATAATGACACTTTCGAAGTCATAATCGCAACTTTCGAATATTTTTCGCAGTGTTAAAAATGTTCTAATTTCGAAATCATGAAAATTCACACTTCTTCGAAGGAGGTTGCGTTTCAATGTCAAAATTTACCATAGAGAAAACTGTTTTTATTCACTGCGATTCTTACATACACCTCTTTCGATTTCTTTCGGTGGGTTTTCAATCGCTTATAAATCTGACAGAGCATTCTGACTACCAATGACGACTACCAAAGGTTAGATGACATCATCATCAATGGGACCAACAATTTTATGTGCTTTCCGAACTATCAGGTTTTTTTTTTATATTTGGTAAATTTTTATTTTTTGTCTACTAAATGGAATTGGTAAGTCCACGGAGGCGTAGCTGTATTAATCATTATGCTCTTGGTGTACGCCTGCCTGGAACTTACATTCAAAACTATGAAGCTTTGTCTACGAAAAGTTCGTGTAGTATGTCTATTGCTCAATGACACTAAAGAACAGACCACAAAGACTCCAAGCTCAGCCATCATGCACAACCCCATCTTTTGCCTTTTTATCTTAAAAAATATTACACTATTTTCATACCACATACTTAACAATGAAATAAACTTCAACAACATCTAATTACGTATAATTGTGCAGTAATTGTCAGCACTTATCGAGGCGCGAGCGGGGGAGGCGACAGCTGCGCTTACGCACTTAACATGGGAAATGAATACTTAGAGTAAAGTCAATAGTTTTAATGTAAGCGGTTGTTGTAGTAGTGTTTGTTGTTAATTTATGTTGCAGGTGAGGTTAAAAAGGTTTTATTTAAGTGGAGGTAACCTTTTGGAAAAACTTACATAGGTGCAGAAGGTTACAGTTGTAGGTTTTCCTTTTATTTAAGTAAGGTACTATTTTGTTAGGACTTATATTTCAAAGTTTAAGCGCCTGTTTCACATTTTTCTGATAAGTCCTGAATAAAATACCGGGCAGATTAATTCACAAAAAATCGGTTACATTTTTTAATCTATCTTGTAGATAAGGACAAATTCGAGGATGTGGAAAAGACCCTAAGACTCATCGGTTCAGAGAAGAAGAGGGGGAATCAGGCATACGAGGGGTGATAGAATGGTAGAATAAATATATACTGAAAGATTTGTACCCCGTTTTTATTACTTAGTTTAAAATTAGTGTTTTCACATTTGTACCTATATTTATTTTCTATCCTTCAGAACCTTCTGGTCAAAGCCAACCCAACGAGCCAAAACTCTAGGAAGTTACAAGTTACAGTACATCAGATCCAGCATTCATCTGACTCCATCATCGTACCAAGATAATATTATCACAATATTGTATTGTCACAAAAACTCAACGTGTGTGCAAAATTTTATAAGAATCGCTAGAGTAGAAGTACTAGAAAAAGCCTCTACAAGATTTGAACCAAAGTTATACAATATTAAACCGTTTACAGCCAGCTTAGGATAGCAGATGACGTACGTAATAAATATACAGCCTCAAGGCAGTCTAGGCACATGTAATTATAGAAAAAATACATCTGTTAACGTAGTTTTTCTTCGTCAATTTATTACACAGCACGTGCCACAGACAGATGCATAGACAAGTCTGTTGTAGTTTAGGTATTTAATAACTAAGTTGCGTTATTAAAACTTTACTTAGTAATCTTCATGTCATTGCTAATCGGTTTAATTGGACAGCGAGAACTTTTAATTATTATTCGTCTAATATGAATAATTACTTTGGTTTTGACCGATGGTGTAGCAGTTACTGCAGTTTTATTAAAACTTTTGAGTACTTTCTACATGAACGAGTTAGCACACATATCCTGACAATCATGTAAGGTAAGTAAATAAAATTAGCAATCAATTTATTATAACCTAAACTCCAATACCTGTCAATACTAATTTCCCAACTGAAGTTACGACTCTGCTCACCCCTAAAACAGAACACGTCAACATAACAAATGACGTCACGACACCGGAACCAATAATAAAATATTCTGAAATGTCCCCAAAACATGACAGCATTTGAATTCCATTATTGAACCATAAACCCTGGGTTCAGTAGAAGCGGGTGCGTTCTGAATTATTCATAACAACGCCACCTGTCGGCCAACCGACAAAGTAACGTTCGTTACCATAAATTATGCACTCTATCACTCTAATAATAAATATTAGATCGGTTTAGTACTTTGTAAGTGAAAATTTTGGAAAAGCGTTTCGTTTTACGATAGTTGGTTACTGTCATAATATTCTGTCTAAAAAAATAGGTATTACTAAATGCTCCCCGCGGCTTTACCTGCGTATTTAGGTGATAAAACCGTCGTCAGGTTTCCTGAAAATTTTCAACTTTTTTCGTAATTTTCTTAATTTTTCGTTTCGTAAGAAGTGAACCTTTTACGAAGTATTAGAAAACATAAAAAAACTGTACAAAATTGGTTAAGTCGTTCTCAAGTTATGGCGTGATGAAAGGAAATAGGGAATCATTTTATACGACAGGTTCGCCTGCTGAGTAATCAAAAACTTTGTTTTGCTTAAATCATTCTTTATACTTTTTCAGGCTACAGCGGGGGTGAATATACGAGCTAACTCTTTTTACCTAAAACAAAAGGGGATGATATTATTTTAACGACAATACAATTAGAGCCTTTGTGGAATTCATAAAACTTGACGACAGTCAAACGCAAGAGCTAAACAATGAATCAAAAGTTCATTCTTGAGTACCTGGTTCCTTTCTACTTACATCCTAAATTCTCAAACTTTTATGCCAAATAGTCCCAACTAAAAACAAGCTACATAATGTAGCCTGTTCCACTGAGCTACATAAAATCCCTTAACAACAAACACGGTAACAATTCGTAAAATTCAATTCTAGGTGACAAAAACATCCGGCCATCTTGGCGAAGTACAAGACAAAGCTGATGGATCTCTTGCCACTTTATCTTACGATCTTGCAGTCAATAGAAACCTTATCTCAAGAAGCTAAAGTTTCAATTTCAATTGTTCAATTGATCTACCATCTTTTCTTCCTGTTATGTCACTGTAATGAGTCTTACACACAAGTAATAGAGACCAAATTGCTGAAATTGAGCTTTCGATTAACTTTGCATTACCCAGTAACCGCTCCAAATTCGAAAGATTCAAATTCAGAATCCGCTAAAACGTGTTCCGTTCTATTCAGCCTGCAGCTTTGACGTTCAGCACGCACCATACGTTCCAAAAAGTATTTAATTCTTGAATCTAAACCTTATTCCTACGCGAGTTCGTCATTTAAAAACTATATCGGCCAGTAACATGGAGTTTGTGCATTGAGTAAGAAACTTTTTTGTTTGGCGACCCCACGTTTCGCGAGTCGAGACGTGCATTCGATATTAAAAAATGCTTCAGAAAAGTCTTTAAATTCAATAGTAATTTAGTGTTGAATAGGTAGGGAGAGGATAATGTAAGTACGCCCTGTTTTTGCGGTGTTGTAGGTATTTAGTACGCGAATTTCTCGAGTCGCATTGTGTACACACTGGTTTCTTGCCCAGCATGAGTCTGTCACAGTACCCTGGATATGAATGGAGCGACCGAGTTTCTAATTACACAGTCAATTTGATAAGTAAAGCGGGAAGCATGAGTTATTGCCCTGGCCCGTAACCGAGATGAAATCGGCCATATTTAATATGCGACAATAGATTGAAAATTTTTGTGAACGACTTAGCATAATAATGCGCGTATTGGATTGTATTTTCAAACGATTAGTTGGTGATTAGCCCATAATAACTGCGAGCAGTTCAAGGGCGTTGCTTTTTAAAAATTACCGTTTTGTTTGTTTTGCAAATTATGCTACTGGAAGCAAAGTTACCAGCACGTGGTTTTTTTTGAGGCATCCATGTTTGATTTTAATTCTTAAAAAATGCTTATTAAATAAGTATTTATTCGGAAATCGCCGCCCATTTCGAAGGGTCTAGCAGGAGCGTGTAGAGTATATTTAGGTACAATGTAAATTTAACAATTTTGAATTGCAAATATACATCTAGCGTATATTTTAGACCTTGTAGGTTTTATTTACAGTAGTAATTTTATTAAATTATAATAAATTTTGTTGAAAACAAAAAAGTTGAAACGAATCTTTACGTCGAGCAGGTGGTGCCCCAAAAACTAGTTCAAAAACCATAAACGCAATTCCACAGATAACGCAATCAATAAATTCCAAAGACAATCATAGTCCACGCATCTTCACAGAACTTTCTCTATTTTTGCAACATTTGGTAACAATTACACAACGATTATTTATAAAAAGAATAGAAAAAAATACGTGCTATAGGTCGATTTGGCAGCATAACTAATGCTGTCAGTGCCACATTCCAAATTGCATACGCTTTGAACGCGTGATGCCGCAAATGGTCCATAACGGTATGGTTCTATACCGTATTAGGTGCTTAGAGCCAATATGTTCTTGTATCATCATATTGACCATATTTTATGGGTGCTATAATCACGTGGTTTATATATTAAACTAGCTTTTGCCCGCGGCTTCGCCCGCGTGGATGTCGGTTATATCGCGTTTTCAAGAGAACTCTTCAAAAGTTCGGGATAAAAACTATCCTATGTTCTTTCTCAAGGTCAACTCTTTCTCTGTACCAAATATCATTAAAATCAGTTCAGTGGTTTAGACGTGAAAGCGTAACAGACAGACAGACAGACAGACAGAGTTACTTTCGCATCTATAATATTAAGAAGGGATTCATGTAAGACAATGCTACCACATCGTTGGGACTGAGGTTTTATTTATAAGCTTTTTTTTACCCGCGGCTATTCCCGCGTGTATGTCAAAACTTCCATTCCCTATTTTATTCCTTCAGGGTAGAAATTCCCAAAAATCCTTTCTTAGAGGATACTTACTCTTTACAAAGAACATACCCTCCAAGTTCAAGGTCACTGGGACCAGCGGTTCGGGTTGTGCGTTGATATAACAAAAATCAGTCTATCAGTCAGTCATTCAATAGGCGAGACGACAAAAAAAAGTAATTAGTCCGTCAGATAGATTATCAAAAAATTTTGGACACGTATTTTTTCTTTTTTCTCGTAAACGAAAAATGACGAAGATACAGTGCGTTAAAGTTGCGCATGACGATGACGTCACGATCAGATACATATTTTGCAGGACGGTGACGTCAAAAGCCCCCACTTCGGAACTTTGTTGCTCTTTATCTTTGTATTTTTTAATTAATTTGATCAAGCAAAAAATACGTGTCCCGTATTTTTGGCCTATCTATCAGACGGACTAAACAGAATGCATTTTTTTAATGTTGTCGTCATCACTATTATTTTTCGAAATGTTTTAACAGTGTACGTCCATCCACGAAACAGAGCAAGTTCACTTCATAAAGTAGTTAGGTTAGCTTAGAACATTCCATGATAAATTCAAACCAAAGCGAAATGACCAGTCATGGACCAACAGAATGACACCCCAGACTTGAAAACCATTAACATTGCACGGTCCAGTCTGACCCCACAAAAGCCCCATAGCCATAAGAAAGTCGTTACGCGCATCTTTAAAAAAGGCGCGTAGGATCAAAAGGATTCAGCTAAGGGGAAGTGATATTTACGATGTTCATATTCACACAATATTCGATGACCGAGAATTTCGTGATTTAGCTTATATTATAGATATTTGATCTAATTCCTAAGTCAGACAAGTCACGGATGTCGACACAAAAATCCTCTGCCCTGAATATTTGAAGGTTGTCACTACAGCAAACAAAATGGTTTATAACTTCGAAACAGCTGAATCGACTTTGATTAAACGCATTTGAGAACCGTCGCTAGATAACCTACTTTCAAATAAAAAAAAACGCATCCACATCAGTTTACCTGTTTAAAAATGCACTGGAATAAGATTTACACAAAGCAAAGCGTTTCAAAATCGGCTTAGCCGTTCCCAAGAAAAATGTTAAGAGATATTGTTTAACCCTTACAAAAAAGGACATTTTAGACCTCAAGTTTTCTGACCAAATCCACTTGATGTAGATGTTCATGCATACGGATATTTGCAATTGAAGCACCAGCAATATGCTAAACGTACATAATACACCATGTTATGAGTTTCAAATCACCGTAACATTGAATCGATAACGGTAACGTTATTGTAATGGGTTTACGTTAAGGAAACGTTTTGTCTCTATTGTGTGAGGAAATCGAGTCGCGTATGAGTAAGTGTGGCGATGATAGACCTATTAAGATAGATTTTTGATGAGGCAATATTATGAGCTTATGAAATGCTATTATAGATTTACTAGTTGTTGCCCGCGTTGTCCCCGTTCTTTAAAGGTCGAATTTCCAAAAAATATTTCTTAGTGGATACTCTACACAAAGAACATACCCTCCAAGCTTCATGTCTTTAGAACCAGCGGTTTGGGTCGTGGTTGATATATTATCCAGTCAGCCAGTTAGTCAGTTTACCATTTTATTATACAGATTTACTCGGTTTCACCTGCTAGTTAGATCCCATGGATTGTAGCGTAGATGTTTATGTAACTTATGCCATCATCTGCTAGCCTTTTCCCAACGATGTTAGGGTCTGAATCTGAAATTTTTAAATCGACTCATTCGTTAATGTACTAAAACACAATTATCTCTTCTTTGTAATATTTTAGATATCCTTTATGAAGAATAGTTTAAGCTACAAAACCCCCCGAAACAGAGCAGTAAACAAACGCACGAATGAAATCACGGATACAGCAAGTACATTATAAATGCGAATACATAATCGTCGGTACACAAGAACGGGGAACGTTGACACCTGACGGAGATGACGAATGTACGTGTGATAATTACTTTGAGTCATTAGTCGCTTTCATTAGTAGATGGAGCGTTTGTTACGAAGGCCTTGTTTGATTTGACACTTGATCTTTCATTATTGTGGAATGTGTATCAATTTCTGACATTGTGTTTGTGCAAAACATCTACATTTTAAGCTTTGACTAATATGTGCAACTTGATTTGATTGATTGGATCGTGAATATGATTGCAAATATAACCCTTGACAAGCAGTGCAGCGGAAACTACTGCACCAACCGTGACTTTAAATATTATCTTGTGTCTTAAGGCTAAACAAAATTGATTAACGGTAAACTCACATCTAAAATTTCTATTTTTCTCATTCCAGATCAAAAGATGTTGAAGTGGGCAGTCTACGGTAAAAAGAACCAAGAGCTTCGGGTTTCCCCTGACCTGGAAGAAGACACTGAACAATATACTGATGAAATTTACAACAACAACAAAATCAGAAGATCTCTTGACGCGCAAACAGTCAAAAAGAGCAAAAAGCCTAGTAGGTACCAGAGAAGATCTTTAGGGTCAGCTGCTGTAAGAAAAAACTTAAAAGCAGTAGACAAGGAAAATGTAAACTACATAGGGAATACACCAAATTATTACAGAGAAGGTTTCATCAAAAAACCTGAAGGCATAGCCCTAAAAGATGTAAGCAATATCACGCCAACAGGTACTCCAGTCAAGAAAATTGAAAGGAGGAAATATTACCTCAATGGTTCTAAAGATAATATTCCTCCAGATTTGCCACCAACACCACCTACTTATAGCAGAAGAGTTAGAGAGGCTAAGAAAAGGAAACTAGAAATGGCGAGTGCCAATGAAGTATTTAGAAGAGATAGTTGTGTATATAAATCTGAGAGAAGAATAAAGCCTATAGATAGAACTTCGTTGAGTCCTAAGCTAAGTCATAGTTCCTCTGAGCCTTCATTAAGTGATCTATCTGATAGATTAAGTGCTACAACAACAAGCAGTAAAAATTCTTTTGCTTTAGGAAAACAAATTAATAATATATGTACAACCAAAACAACTACCAATGGTTTAGTTGAAATAGAGTACGATCAAGATTTAGTGATCAATTGTGTAGAAAAACCTCTAACTATTAATAAGAGTACTATAGAAAAAACTACTTTACCTATTTTTGGACATCACATATTTATGGAAAATCCCTTATATTTCAATAATAATGATATCGGTCTCACAAATATTAGACCTTTGAAAAGAACGAGAAAGAAATCTAATGAATTTGAAAGTTCCTTCAAATCACCCTCTGTTGATAAAAAAGATGTGCATACGCTTGTAAGAGATGCATGTTCACCTATCTCTATCACACCTTTATCTACAAAGCTAGCAGCTCTAAGATTTAGCACTATGAGTGTACACAGCAAATCGCAAAGGGTCGCTTTTACCAATGATATTACTGAATATTTTCCCAAAGTAGAAAATCCTTTTACTATCCCTCTTAGGGACGAAGAAACTTCTACGGAAATGGAAAATAAATTCATCCTTGGTAAAGATTTAACATCAAATAATACTGATTCCACTGTATCGACAACACAAATGGGTGATGTCACACTTGAAAGAATGATTGAAGACATTATAAAGAGTACTAAAATTGTAAAATCGAAACGTAGGATATTGAATAAAGCTCCAGAGGTTGAAATTCAAGAAGAGATCCCTCCGTTGGAAACGGTGAAAGATTTATTTGTTAATCCGCAAGCAGAAAATAAAGCTAATTTAATAAAAGAAGCTAGATATGTGAACTTATCAAGAGAAAACTCTATTTCACCTAAAACAACACCAACCAAGAAAATGCCCGTGCATAGGGTAAATGATAAATTACTAAAGAATCTTCCAATTGGCTGCTTCATATTAGATGATGGGGATGGTTATAATGAAAGAGAAGTAAGGACACCGGACAATGCTGTAGATGTTAAACGTAAAGCAAGTCCTAAGAAACGTGTAACTCTTAACAGATCGCAATCCATGAACGTTTATTACGAAAGAGGAAATCTGGAATCTATGTCATCAGAATCAACCCCGGACTTATATTCCGCAGCTGAAGAACGTGCAAGTCTAAGACTAAAACGGCAAAAATGCATACGGAGGAAAAAGTCCACAGTAAGCAATGAAAGCCAATGGAAGAACAAGGATCTTAAAACATCAATATTGACCCTAGAAATTGGAATACCAAGTCCAGCCACTGAACTTCCTAATACTTCGTTATGCGAGCCTTTAAGTCCTCCATTATCTAATCCAATTGTTACTGATGATTATCAGAATATTTCAATGAAATCCACAGTGTCGCATAGCAGCTTGATGCCTTACGACAATAGTCTTAACAATTCTCATAATAAGAGATCAAGGGAACTCTTCGGTCTTACTTTAGAACATGGTATTCCAAGTCCAATTACTCCTGTTCCCAATCTTAAAAGACCTGGTAAAGTATTGAGTGAGGAAAGAGCACATAAGACAAGCAAATTAGATGAAGATTTTCTTCCAACTGATGCTTACACTCCTGTAATTGAACACAAATCTATACGAAGGTGTTTGACTTACTCTCCTGAAGAAAATAGCATAAGTAGTAGTGAAGAAAAGAGGCGAAGTGTTGCTAGCAATCGTTTGGAACGATCTACTGAACGGTTCCAAGCCTTAAAAGGGACGATAGACTTGGAAATAATGACAAGAAATGACGTCATAGACGTTCACGGTGAGTGGTGACTATCGACCTTTATATATTCTATTGTTATGTTTGAGTCCCATTTGGTGGAGTTTTGATAGCCTTTTTATGTTTGCAGTTATAAGATGCCGGGATCTTCAGAGGTCTACAGGGAGAACGGATGATATCAATGCTTATGCGAAGGTACGCAGTAAATTATTTTATTACATCTGGGGTTACTTTAGAAAAGCTTTAGAAAAAAATGTGTACTTTTGGCGCTGTCCTATAGGAATTGGATTCGAGTCGATTTTAGAGGATATACTACTTTTTAATAAATATGGTTTTGTGTTTTAGTTAAGTATTTTTATGAGAAACACAGTTAGATCGCCTATATTAATAATTATTTTACACTAAGTACGTCTATACACATGAAACTTGGCTTTTGGAAACCAACGATTATTTTATAAAAAAAATATAAAACTACAAACAAATAATAATTTTAACAGGTCGTGATCAGCGGTGTAACAGAAAGCCAGACACTCCCGTCTCAACGGTCTATATTCCAAAGAACATCAGTGCTGTATGGCAAGCGAGAACCAGAGTTCCAAAGGCATCTGAAGCTGCCTCTCCCTCTAGCAGTGTACGAGCATCAAGTGCTTCACATCTCTGTGTGGCATCGAGATAAGAAATATAGGTAAGTTTAGCGTTATGTTTTTAACACACTCAAGCAGGCCGCATATTGAGCATACATTTGCATTCCGGTAAATGTGGCGCCACATTTGCAACGCGACACATTTATCGGCCCTTTGTATGTCAGTTCGCGAGCCCACACATCTAAGACACATTTGTTGCGAGCGTATACAATACATTTGTATCAAATAATTGTGTAACAATTGTGGCGAGGTAAATATTCGATGTGTGTTGAATTCAATAAAAGTATAGAATTAGCCGGTAAGCAACGGTGGCGAGATATTCGTAAAAAAATAATAATCAAATACTAATAATTTAATGACGATGATGAAAGTTTACATCAATATTGAATAAAATGTAACATTTTGGTTTTATTTTTTGTACGTGAACATTAATTATTTATAAACAAATACTGAAACAATATTTATGCCCTTACTAATAATCACTGTGTAAAGTTATGTAATGAATAAAGCCTGTGTAACCATACATTTTTTGACGTATAAACTTGTCATAACTTTATGCAGCGTTTATTAGTAAGACACTTAGTCTAGTAAACAAAACCATGAATGTAGACCAAACCTTCAATCTTTTAAAAACTGAAAAATAAGAATTAAATTGTTCAACAGCAAAATTTCTATATCATCTACATTACAACAAACTAGAAGGTAAGTCAGATTCAATATTTCATTTGCATTTTTGTTATAGCTTGTTAAGAGGATATCGGGGTAAGTTAGACACGTTGTATTTTTAGAACACTAAAAATGTCTACCATTATTATTATGTGTCTGTCAGTCATTCTGACGAATACTTGGCACAATAATTTTACAGCACTGCGTCAGTTGGTTTTTTTTTTTATTCAAGATAGAGATTCTTAATGATGCATCGTTAGGTCTTGTTAAGTTTGTAAACATCACAATCTTTATACACTAAAATATTTGTATTTTTATAGTATTATGTTTTAATATGCGGTTTATATCAACCCCACGGTACCTTATAACAATTATAACACTATTATATATAATTATATATGCTTACATATAAATTTAGTAACATTTAGTGATAAAAATAGGAATTTTATCACGATAATCGAAACGTAATCCATATCAAGGTAGGTTCCAATTTAACGGCAGCAAATAATCCTTCTAAGCTAAGACTTATGAGGGCACTAAAACGGATTTATCGTTTTACCTATAATTAAATAAATGAGTCGAACCTTAATATTTTAAGCAACACTGATTCAGTAGTACTTTAAGCAGTCTTTAAGATAATAATATAACGACTTCTAATTTGGTTAAACAATATTGTTTTACCGAATCTATAGGTAGACTAATATTATAAAGCTGAAAAATTGTTTCTTTGGTTAAACGCGCTAATCGCAGAAACTACTAGTTCGATTTTTTTTTCTCGCGAGATTTTTCGCACTCTGACATCAATGTTGTCCAAGATAAACTTAGAAGGGGCAAGGAAAATCTTATACTACTATCCTATTAGTACATATATTTTCTTAAAACGCATCTATCATATTAACTCTTTACCACCCTTGGTTGACTGGTAGATAATGTGTTCCTTTGTGCATAAAGTTTAAACAAATAAAAAAACACATAACCCACAGCGTATAAAACAGGTTTATATGCGAGTCTAAAACAACAAAAGTAAATTAAAATTGCGGATATCTCGGAATACAACCTCCATTTTCCCTATAATACGATATCTAAATATTGTGGATTCCAGATAAAGAAATATATTGCTTCAGCTTCCCTTTGAAATTACAAGCATGTGTATTATTTCAATACGTCTATTTTTATCATCTTATGAACATCGATTCCATATACGATGACGCACGAATATGTTGGTATGATATCTTTTTTTATACCATATTAAGTAATATAATCATTCAATACGTAGTCTTGCCCAAAATAATTCAATGAAAAAGCCGAGAAAAACAAGAAAACCCATAAAACCGTTGTCCCCGGCTGCCATTTGTAGATCTTAGATAGTCGTTATGGGTAGTGAGAAACCCGAAAATCTGGCAATCATTCTTACGAAGGGGTATAGTATTTTTTTCTGCTAGCTTAGAGCTGATATTATTAAGAAACCACTGTCTCCAGACTTTAGACCTCGCATGTGTAGGCACCCCAAAGACAAATATGATAATATCTCATGTGCCTACCCATGCCATGCGACATACATACTTTTCAGACCGAAACTCAAAAATTCTGCTTTGTATCCGTAAATAGTCATGGTGGTAGTACAATATGTTGCGACGGTTTTCTGACCCACCATACATATAGTGTAGTTTCTTCAACGATGGATCAGGTGATTTTGGCAACATACTTCCCTTGACAAGCTCCTTCACAGACCACTACTGCTAAGGCTCTTGATTGCCCAATAGTTAACAGTCCATAATTAATATTATAAAGAGGTTTTATTTAATTGTTTATTTGGATTGAATAAGCTCCGTAACTACAAAACCGATTTTAAAAAATCTTTCACCAATATAAAACTTTGTTATCAGCGAGTAACATAGGCTTAACATCACGCTATTACCAATAAGACCGGAGAATCGATAAAAATGTGGAACAAGCGGGAATAAAATACCCAATAGACAGCTCCTGCTATGATCCACAGGAGCGGAGCAGTTAACCAAAAACCTATGATTAAGTGGGAAAAGGGTAGAACAGCTATTATAAAATATTCACCTGCATCCAATTAGACTAGAAGCCGACCCCAAGATAGAACAAGCTAGTCAAATGGCTCATTTACATACGCCCACAGACTTCATACTACGCAACTTCTTCCAAAGCTGGCTGAAAATATTCCATTAATATGTAACAATATCCTTCAAGTTAATAGCATTTCATTACGAACAAACTGAGCCCTACCTGAATTTTGTATCGAGCTCCTCCGTAATTCAGTCGCATGCACGAAGCGATATTTAATTCACGGAATATGAGATTAGTACTGTAATGTTGTATAAAGTTGTATCATGATTATGCAATGAGTTATGATGCTTTGGAGGGATTTTCGACAGTTTTATTCGTCATCACCATTTGGTTATAAAACTATTTATTTAGCTTTTACTCGCGGCTTCGTTCGCCCGATAATAAAGACCCCTCTTGTCACAAACTCCGTTCTTAGCTGACGGTTTATATTTACAAACTGCCTGACTGGCAAAATTCAGCTCGATAGGTGGAATAATTGTTGAGATTTCGTGATTAGTCAATCATGCAATGACTTTTGCTTTAATAATATATTTTGATTTAAGAATTCATAACTATGTAAAGGTATATACATAGCTTACAAAATAAATAAGTTGAACAGGCATTAGGTCGGATTTGAGATGTTTTCGGGAACGCCCTCAAAGATGGAACACTGGTACAACATGGTAGCTCAAGATTATTTTAAGATATTTTGTGCAGTTCACTCACTGATTAAAACTTACTTTTCACCTCTATACTCAAATAAAGACCATTGCAAGCGTATGATGCGATCACCGACCTACATTTTTTGGCGTCGTGATTATGGTGGCATCCCTCGAGACCATTCTTTGTAAAAGGCTGTGGGAGTGTCCAATTTACAGCATATTATAGCTTTTAAAGTCTTAAAGTAACCATAAATTCTTAATTAAGCGTCTAAACAAAGTTCAGTTGTTGGGTTTGAAAACCTTGTAAAATCTAGCTACAAGCAAAAGGCCAGCTCTTGAATAGGATTAGTTTTCAACTCATTTTAACGAAGAAACTCAATGAAGTTAAAACTTAAAAGACATGGAACGGGTTATTAAAACTTATTCATTAGAAATTCTGTTACAAGTACCTAAATTGGAGCTGTGGGGCGATAGAACACAACCGTTCATTAAAACTAATACTTGAAAATTTAGCTCCATAGCAACAACTTTAAATTATTTTTATTTTCAGAAAAAACTGACATTTATAGCAAATAGTATTTTTTTCAGCCATAGTCACGTACATTTTCGCTTTACCCAAACCCATACAAAAGCAGAAACCAATATCAATGCGATTGTTACGAAAAAAATAGCTGAAAAGCGAACACTTTGTCAAGTCGCCACTACGCGTGACATGAATAAATGAATTTCGAATGCCTCCTTTCGTGTTCAGACTCTATGGTTAACCACCATTTTAGTTTTTTAAAAAAGAACAGCTATGTTCTTAAAAAAAAATTGCAAAGCGCATGTTTAAAATAGGAGTGCTTTATTCACTTTTTCCTCCTGTAGCACTTTCATACATAAGATATTGGGGAGTAGAAGTGACGCTGGCTCGACTGGACCTGCGCACAACGATCGATTGCCCAACGACGCAGACCCGGGCAGTTGCGTTGCCGACTCTAGACGGACAGAGGTCCCGTTTTTGCCGCGTCTACCCCTTTTAAAATACGCATAGATTTTTTGAAGTGCCGTGTAGTGAAGTGACTGTGGTGATTTTATTTTTTTAAGTGGATTGAATTTTTTGAAGGGTAAGGTTATTTTTTTTTTAGTTTTTTCCGAATTTATTTTACTCATAACCGTTCTTGGGTTCATTTTACACAAAACCTACACACCTATATAGTTTCATTTGTGGTTTTGTTTCTGATTTATACATCGAATATCATCCTGCTTATTTTTAGTCATTTACGTAGCAAAATTTAAATTGTAGTAATACGTAATAAGGCCTAAAATCGAAAAAAACTCCGATTTCTGTAAATTATTGACATTGCTGTTAAACAATTTAATCTTTATTAATTAAAAAATACTGTAAAATACTACGTAAATCGCGCAAAACCTTTGTTGAACTAGAAATATAAAATCCAACATTAAATAATGCAATAAGTACTACTCACATTTACGTAATTCCGTTGGTGACATCATTAGATATTAAGGAACTCATTATTATTATAATTCTAATGATATTCATCCCCTTGAATGCGGTGGCATCCCCTTCTAACTCGCTATATAGGGATATGGGTTACTTCCTTACGTGACACGGGTAGTGGGATAGCACACTAACACAATAAAACACAATCTTTTTCAAATGTTTAAAAAAAAAATCTAACCATTTATTTTTAATATAAATCCTGCTTTTAAAAGGATTTAAAAAAAGAATCCGTTTTTATATTTTCCATAACGTATCTAGAATAGAATCCCATTGTGTTAGCGTCACTTTTTACAATTTGGATTCTTTATTTAAAATATTCATCAGTTTTTTCTCTGGAATACAGTATGCGGTGTAACCATTTTTAATTTTTTATTTTAACCCAATTGTACGTTCGTTGGTGCTTATCATGCTGGTTTACCTGTAGTAGAAGTGGTTTCAACTGTACCTAGGTCAATGTATAGGGTTTGAACTCGTTGACCTCTCAATTCTAGCGTTGAATTTTTGTATAAAGAATATTTTTCGTGAATATATTTTTTTGCTCTTTATTTTAGTGGGCAGTATAAAGTACCTTGTTAAGTATATTACTTTTGTATTCTCATTGCCAAATGATTAATACAGGTTGAATTGTTACACATTCAGATAACAAATACATTTAAATAAATTATTAACTTTTAAAGAGAAACATAACTATTTTTCTATTAAATAGTACAAATAGGTGTAAGATATTGAAAACATTGGTAAAAAAAACAAACACTTTAATGAATCGGTTCTTTTTTCAATAAAACTCGAACATACCAGTTAATTATTGGTCTGAGGACGAGCATAGGACAATAATTTAAACACATCTCGTCAACTTTTGATCGAATCCTATTAGACCATAAACAAATTCTTAGGTACGCCATTACCAAATGCAACAGCATGAATGTAATACCCATTCTGAATTATTATTGTTCTTTCTTATAAAGAAAAATGGTCATGAAGCTTTACAATCACAAACATTCTAATAAACACCATTGATTATTAGAAATTGTGTTATGCTATGTAGATACGCCTACAGAAACAATATAATACAAATTATAATGATGTTATCAAATTGATTGATGATCGTAATTAGTAGATACCACCTGTCAATGAAACTCCTCTTGTCATACTCTATGACAAATAATAATGGCGACCTTATTACTGGCCTGTCACAGTATTTAAAAGAAGAACAAAATGCAACAATAATGTCAACGCCCATTCCTCCGTTTCAAATTAAGAATCAAGCTGCCACTGACATTTGTTTGTGGTCTCGAGGTACTAATAAAAACTCTTTTGTTTTTGCCCTTTTTGCAACCATTGTACTTTCTACTGTAACTCTATAAAATTATGTGAAAGTTTGTATGGATGTTTGTGTTTATTACTCTTTCATGAATGATTTTGATAAAAGTTTACAGAAAACATAGTTTATACATCAAAATAACATAATAGGGATGATCAGCACAGTCCATCCTTATACGAGGGATGCCTTTTAAGTTCAGTCGTTTATATATTTACGGGCGTTTATTATTTTTTTTTTTTTGAATTTTTTTTTTTATAGGATTAATGCTGTTGTTTAGTCACGACGCCGTTTTGAATCTGTCAAGTCACATACAAAAATGAATCTCACGAAGGAAAAAAAATACGCCTATACTGTGAAAAATATCTTCGCTACTTTGGAGTGTTATAAATATTTTTAAACTGATTCGAGCCTATGCGAAAGTCTATTAAACTACGTCGCGAATACTTTCAAAAATAATAAAAAATACTATATTGTTCTAGTTGTGTTTTTTCCTTCAAACGACAAAACTTAAAAGGCATGCCATGTAGATGTAATAGACTAGCTGTCCCTCGAGGATGCACCCACTGTTTCGCTCCCGGAGGTAGTAGCGTGAGGGTACATAACTCTTAACCTTCTCCGGTTCTAGACTATCTAACACAAAAAGTTTTTTTCAATTCGGGCCAGTAGTTTCTGAGATTAACGTGGCAAAAAAACAAACAAACTCGTCAGCTTTATAATAGAAAATATTTTATGTTGCTCTTCAAAGCTTATTAAGCTTAATTAATTATAATCAGAGAAGTTAACATTTGGTCGCTAACATTACTAGTATCCAATTTATTTGTATTTTAATAGACAAATTCATAATTTTCCTGAAGCGTTTTTCTCGAAATTACGCAGAAACGATGTATTATAATTTTCCTCTTTGTGTTTGTCAAGTTCTAGGAATGTAATTAAGATAAAAATATTTGTTTTCTGTTGTTTTTCTATTATAATTTTATTTTATTTTCTTTGGGGAGCTTACGGCTATATTTACACATTAGCTCAACAACATAATACTAGCATATGCTAATTACATGCTTCCACAGATGGTAAGAAGACATACGATTGTATGGACTTTAAAAGAGACTTCAAAGTCTCTTTTAAAGTAAAATAAATAATAAAAAAACAAATTTTGACGTGTAAAAGTGTTATGATATAACCTATTTACAAAATAAATATGATTTTATAATTTTTTTTATGACATTATAGGACGTTGTGAAAATTACACAGGTCACACGAGCGAGAAATAACTTACTTATAAAATTATAACAGTATTTTGGGTTCCTTATATAATAGTCTAATAACATAATGGGGTTTACTACAAAACAAGTCTATATTAGGGTTGCAATAATAATACACTACTCTCAAGTAAAGTAATCAAACGGTTTTGTGGTTGCAAGCTTAACCTGAGTACGTAGCGTGGATTCCATTAGAAATTCCTCAGTAAGGGACTATGCACAGTTATAGAGCTCCATTCAACTTACGCCCTTAATCAACAACGATTTTATAATTGAAAATGTAGTTAAAATTATTTATTATGCAAGTAGGATCATAAAATCATTTTTACTCTTTAGGCCCTCGCTGCGTCTCCCTGACGCTGCTACATGCTGAGGTAGGTTTCTGGCCGCGCACAGACTTATATTGTATGCTGTGTGTGTCCAGAATAAATGTGTTTCCTTTCTTTCTTTCCAAGTCATATTTTTTAGAAACTAGCTAAGCCGGCATTTCCTAACAGACTACTTTTGAGAAGAAATGCCAAAACAAACTCAGGGATTATCGTCTCTTTTAAAGTCCAGACAATATATTCAATACCAGCTTTTGCCCGCGACTTAGCTTCCGTTACCGGCGGATTTCCGGTATGAAAATTTTCCTGTGTCATTTCTCGGGTCCCAGATTATATCTGAACCTTTCATTCAAATCGGTTCAGTGGTTTAAGCGTGAAGAAGACACAGACAGACAGACAGAGATACTTTTGCATTTATTTATAATATTAGTATAACAAAGCTGAACAACCCAAAAAATAACGTGTACGCGTCTTCATACAGAATCGTTGATTTCCATGGACGTAACCTGAATACGTGTGCGTATAGTCCCTTGCAGCTTGAAGCCGTCATGGTCAATTGTCTGACGAAAAGCCGTTCTTCCAGGTAGTATTCTTAGAATTTTGACAGTAGTTACTGGTACTTACCAAGGAACTATATGGTTTACCTGGTAACTAGGTTATGGAGGTCTGATAGGCAGTCGTCAACATAGATACACAGTTGTGAAAAGCATAGGGAGATGATGGTGATGCCGAAAATAGCAATTTTCTATTTCAATCAATGAATAATCTTTATAATTTTATATTCTCTTTGATGAAAAGGTGTCCTGTCGGTCTATATAGATCAAATGGTCCTCGATAAAATTTGGGTAGGTGACCTAAAGGTGAAATGTCATCTTACATGAATAAACACGGTTAAGCGAGTGCTTCGGCAACCTTTATTTTTCAATTATTGAACAAAAATATTTTACTATTAGTGTACTTTCCTTATTTTTGTTTTGTTATTTTTACTTTCTTCTAACAACAGTTGTTTAATTAAAATCAAACCATCTCCCTAGTATTTATATAAGTTAATATTGTTTTCTGTATCAACTCAAAAGCTGATAACTTCATGCTACCTAAGCAGTAGGGGGGAGATCCTGGTGTCCTAAAATACAGGCCTCGGCTTAGTTTAGGCACCAGTCTCCCACAATTAGCGCTTGTAATGATACCGAAGTAATTTATTGGAAATTGTTAATTTTACTAAGAAAACACAGCCTTAGTTACTAAGTGTTATTTGTGGAAGGAAATAAACATTTTTATTTTATTTATTTTTTTTATAATCAATCAATCGAAGTCCTTAATTGACTTATACCATTTACAGACACTTATGAAATGTCAAAGAGTCTCTATGGAAAAGAATAAGCAAGAAACTCCATGGGCTTTCGAATCACAAGTTTTATAAAATCTTTGTTACGTTATTTATTTATTTATTTTTTGGTGAGCGAGAAATCATCAAATGACTGCTCCCGTCCTGGGTGCGGCGGGACTCAGACTTTTACTGACTAAAACCCACTCATGTTCCTTCGATTGCCCTTTATGTTCCAGGGTCACGGTAACTATTATAAACATTCCACAACGTTACGTTATTTATGTTACTTCTATACAGTCTTAACCAGAATCTCTTATCTTGAACTTACCGTCATCCATCAAAGATTCCACCATGATTTTTTAAACTTTCTTTTTATACTTCGACCCCTGCTTACCCAATCAAGCGTGAAGATAGACCATAGAGCGTTTTCCTTTCGTGTACACTAGATCTTGTAGCTTTTGACCTACTTCTAGCTTATCAGGCTAAACTTATTTATTGAGCTTATACACACAACTGAGAGCTATTACTAGTAATTTATTTAAAACTATAAATCTGTCTACGTAATGGTAGAGAAAAGTATAAAGTCGTATACGGTTAATTAGGGTGAATACTTTTAATAATTGAATAAATTTCTCATCTGAGTTTAATTGAGGTTAACTCTGAAAGTGCTGATTCAATGATAAAGAAACTTTTACAGATATGAAGCTGTGTAATTGCTGAGCGTTATTAAATATGATTTAGGGTATATTTTTGAGTTTCGTAGGTAGATATAAGATTTTTTTATTATTATTATGGGCTTGCTCTTGGTCCCAGACTAGCCCGAGGGCATAGACGGAGCCTACGATGGAGCGAGCTTACCCAGTAGATGCCTATGCACTCGTTTCTTAAATACTTCCTTTCTAAGATAATGGTTTTGTGTTTCAGTGAACAATAAAAAGTTTTTTGTCATCATCTAGTCAGCCTACTAGTTTCTCTATTGACAGCTACTTCAGAATAACTTCAGCTAAATCACCGTGTTTGTCAGTGATCATAGATATTTTAT